>LPNX010674754.1:1530-54199 GCA_001517045.1 Pseudotsuga menziesii
ACAACGACAGTAATCCGTGGATATAGAGACGGCTGCAAATATATATTTTTTTTTAAAATTGACCAACCGTCGATACAGCGACGGGCATCCGTGGATACATCGACGAGGCAACCGTGGATACATCGACAGGAAACCGTGGATACATCGACGAGGCAACCGTGGATACATCGACGGGAAACCGTGGATACATCGACGCGGTTCCGTGGATACAGCGACGGGCATCCGTGGATACATCGACGAGGCAACCGTGGATACATCGACGGGAAACCGTGGATACATCGACGCGGTTCCGTGGATACAGCGACGGGCATCCGTGGATACATCGACGAGGATTTGTGGATAGAGCGACAACAAAACGTGGATGAAGCGCCGAAGATCCGTGGATACATCGACGACAAGCCGTCGATACAGCGACGATGAGCCGTGGATACATCGACGACCAGACAGGGATACATAGACGGTTAGGCGTGGATATAGCGACAGATTACATTGTCGCTCTTGCGACGCAAATTAGGGGTCGTCGCTATTGCGACGAAAAAGTTTCCACGGAACAAAAAACACTTAAACGTGGCAATATCCACGCTTTTCCGTGGATATTGCCACGTTTTTCCGTGGCAAAATTGATAACTTGTACTAGTGTTGTATGGAAGATTTCCCATATTGTTATTCAAATCACTGTGTAATAGCAATTATTCTTCTTCTCTATATTTCTCTTGTGCAATCTAAGTTAAGACTATTTATGTCCTAAGATATTCCTGTCAGAAACTAATAGTGACATCTGTGATCTGTAACCTGCGACTTCTATGACTTATGTGATTTTCATATTTTATGAATTTTGTGGTCTGTGATCCATGTCTTCTACAATAAAAAATATAAACCCTTTGAAATTTCTACAATCTACAATCGACATCTTCTGCAATATGCAATACTTTACAACTTTTGTGATTTGTGATTTGTGTCTTTTAGTTTCATCTTAACCTACTTTGACTGTATATCTCCTTCATGTATCTTCGTGCTCGATATCTCTCTTGTAATACCCCGATTTCAACCCCAATTGCATTAAATTATTAATGATGTAATTAGCGTTAATAAGTCATGGTGTGGAGCTCAAGGCAAAGGCCCCACCATGGATTTGGTGTTCTATGTTTCGGAAATTAAAATCAATGCCGATGGTTATTGTGCTAATTGATGGCACACTATAATTTCTAGATCATGTAAATATGCAATTAATAAAATACCCACAACTAGCTATGTCAATGCAACATTAAAGAGATGGGGGCATGATTTCCTAAGGATAAAAGTGGGGCGATGTTTAACCTTGAGCCAATGGGGAGAATCCAAGTGTCAAAATTTAAACCCATCATCTACCAACCACCTTTCTTGTCTTATTCAACCACCCACTTAACTCTCCAAGGAGTAGTTGGGCAGTTATTGCCCTAGGGAAAGCGGAGTATGGGCAACCGTTAGTCCTGGTAAAGCTGTCAGGCTTTGACCCCACGCTTCCCCAAGGGAGATCTCTCACCCAAAATACCCTCAAGTAGAGGAGGGGAGTGACAGTCTTCACTCACAGAGGTAGTCGTAGTCAATTTTTCCCTCACTTGGAAGAGAGAAACCACAATTGCACTCATGCGCAGGCATTTTCCTCCCATGCACGCACGCAACTGATTTTCCTCACGTAGGAATTCCATTCCAGGGAAGCAATATGGCTTTACCATTCAAGTTTTTGCAGATTTATGGAGTTTTCCCATGTCTGGGAAGTCGAATGGGTAAGGATCAGTGGCTAGAAAGTCTTCCTTGGAGTTTTTGTTGTTGTTTCTCAACACCCGGTTGGGGAAATCCTTTGTACTGATTTCCCAGTGAGTGGGAGAAGGGACCGACAATTTTCTTAGGTGTTGTTGAGTCTATTTTGGCCATGTTAGGGACAAAATGTCCCTGGAAATTGAATTGGTTGTTAGGGGGTTGTTTCACCCATCTTGGAAATTCGTTTTGTTTCCAAAACTATTTTGGTTCATACCCAGAACCTGCATTTGGATGTTTAGAGCATCCCTGTGTTGGCTTGGCTGAGTAATTCTAAGAATCCATATGTTAGTGGGCTGACCATGTTTGGATGTGGTTATTGGATTAACAGTGGGTGTTTTGCCTTACTGTGTGTAAGTTTGTGTTGCCTAGTTCCCTATGGAAATCATGCCCAACTCAGGGGTGGCAGTGATGCTCAGAGAGTAAGGATCACACTGGCCTATGGTTGGGTGGAACATTGTAGCGACATAGCTAGTTCAAAGGAAAGCTTCTCCTCAAGATAAGTATTCTTGTATTTAACTTTGCAATTGTATTTTATTGAACATGTTAAATGCTTGAACATGATGAATGTTGCTTTCTTTATGAGTATGAACAACATGTATGTGAATGCTTCCACTGTATATTACATATTTGATACATCTATGTATGTCTTTAAGTTTCATGTATTTCATATCATGTTAATGGGGCTAGTTTGCTTGGATTGATAGCGACATAGTCGCGTTCTCTCTCTGGTAGAAGGGTGGGGACGTGACATCTCTAATTTGTGCTCTATATGTTGCTCTTATTCATGATTTTGCACTTTCGACTCTTTGTTGTAAATAGTTATTTTGAATCAACAAGCCATTGATATCCCAAGAATTCATAGCTTTCTAAATCAAAATATTCAAATCTGATTCTTCTTCAAACTTACTTCAACATTTCCATCTCTTGCTTATTTATACTATTTTTTCTTAGTAGATGTGTCCACAAGTTGTAGATCCTTTGAATCAGGGACACCCCTTCTTCTTTACTTCTTGGTTAATCTATCCACCTCATTCTATCTTTTGTCAGTTATATCTTTTGATAATTCAGCCTTGTGGGGTGGAATTGAGTCCAATGACTAGGTGGTATTTGCACATATGGATTCCATGTATTGGTGGGATTTGCACACTTCCAATATTTGCACACTTATTTTCTATATACTTCCTTCTTCAATCTAGCTTCATGTATATAGAGAGCCATCACCTGAAAGATCTTGCATACTGCTAATACTTGCATACACTTTTATATATTTCTTCAAACTAGATTCAAGTTGTCATGCTTCTTGCTTGATATCGACATACTTTTTTTTGGCATCAAGTCTTCGTGCTTGTTTCTTTGTATCAACATACTTCTTGTTTGACATCAACATCCATCTTGTTTTTTTGATATCGATGATAACATTAAAGTTCAACAATGGATACCTCCTAAGAGGGAGTTGATACATGAGATACAATTATTGTTGGATTCTCCATTTCCAAACATTAGACTATATAGACAGTCAGCCATAAGTGAATATTATTTGAATAAGAGTTGCCACACTTGATAGAGTAGGGTATGATTCATCCAAGAGCCTCACCTTATGGGTTACCTATCATCATAGTACCAAAGGAGGATGGGACTTGGAGTATTTGCATCGAATATAAATCCTTGAACAAGATCAAAATCAAGAATTGGTACCCTCTTCCCAGGATCAATAACGTATTGTAACAATTATAGCATGCCAAGTAGTTCACCAAGTTAGATATCAAATAAGTATACCACTATGTGTGCATGAAGGAAGAAGAAACTTGTAATACCACCTTCAAGAATATGCAATGCTTGTATGAATGGATGGTAATATTGTTAGGTTTATGCAATTATCTATCTACATTTATCCATTTAATTAATTATGTATTATCCATTTCTTCGATTCGTTTATGGTATATCTAGATGACATATTGTTTTATAGTGCTTCTTTGGAAGAGCACATGTCACATATCAAGAAGGTGTTAGAGACGCTGAAAAATAACTAGTTGTTTACCAATTTGAATAAATGTGATTTATACCAAAAATCCTTGTTGTATTTGTGGTAAGTGATTGGTTGAGAGAGGCCATCACTAAGTTCCCTACTCCTATGAATGTCACTAAAGTTAGGATATTTTTTTAGGTAGCTCAATACCTTCAAAAGTTCATAGATTCATTTTAGGATATGGATACAATCCTCCATTCCAGAATTTCTAATAGAAAGTGTTTCTAGTGGGAAAGTAATCAACATATATTTGTATAAATTGATGCTATGATATTGTAGTGGGGATTTCTCCCCTATTACGTGCAAAATCACCTACCCTATATCAGCTGTATCATAGGGTAGAGTTCATGGTGCGAGAGATTTATCAACCTCGACTTGCAATAATAAGAAATAACAACTACAATAATATTTAATCTAACTAATGCAATAAAATAAACGATACCTTTAAAATAGTCCACTGCAACCATTTGAGGAATTGTTCTGTAGGATTCCCATGATGTTGGTCTCCATGTGTTCCCCAACAAAGGTTTGTCACCAGGAAAGGGATTAAGGGTTGCATAGTGAGAACTCGACATGGAATGTGGGATAGTGTGGCTAAAGATGTGGAATGCCAAAAATTAGGGAATTTGTTGAAAAGTTTCATGAAATGAATGAATGACCAAAAGTGTAAACTTTGTTTGGGGATACCTTCACAATGTATTTAAAGGATGATACAAGGTCTTCTGACCCATGGTAATGACCGATGGTATTTTATTGTGAATGATATTTATACATGGTTTTTGACCCATTCTTATTTTAGGGTGTTTTGGTCCTTTTTTTAGAGAGTGGGGATATGTCACAATAAATGCTCAAATTCCCTATATTTATGGGGGAAGGAATAATAATGTTTTGGACCATTTTTGGTGGAATTTTAGTTGTGAAGGTAAAAATGGAGAAAATAATGGTGGGATAATGATGTAGAATTATGGTTTGGGACATAGAGAGCTAGGTGAACAATTCTTAGTGTTAACAGATACCATGAAGAAATACAAGGGAAGGATCTAGCTACCATATATTTCTTATAAGCATGTACAAGAAAAATAGAGAGAGGAATAATGAGACTAACCACAAGAGAAGTGACGAATGATTGGAGATTATTCCATTTATTATTAATAAACATTAGTGTACATAAATAATACATATTTTAGTGGTAAAATCAATTTTCTTAGGAGACAAATTATGCTAGCACATAAAGCAGGCTTACTAAATATGATTAACCCCCATAGGTGACTAAAGCACTTTCCAAATTTGTCCAAGAGATTATGAATTGGATAAAGCAGGAGTGAGTAATTATGAGTGATGGAAAATATTTCTAATCATGGAATATTGAGAGAAAATCATGTAGGATGACTTGTTCATAAAAGATGTCAATTTCTAAGTTTGACTAGCTTTACCTTATCCACTGGAAAAGTAGGAATAAAGCATTCTAAAGGAAGAAAAGACAGGAAGGTGTAGCTTCTAATATAGAAAGTAAATAAAGTCGACATAAACTATCTATAACTATTATAAATGTGCTCTTAGGGTAAATATGACAAGTATTGACCAAGTGGTGCAAGTGGAGGCCAACTACCTAGTCTAGAACATAGGAAATTAACTAGAAATAATTAATTGTTTTTGTCCTAAGTATGTAGTGGCTTAGTAAGATTCTAAAAAAACTCTTTAAGTCCAGATTTATTATGGATTATCTGAAAAATATAATAATTATATATGTATATATGTCCCAGCAACAAGTCTACGGTCACCCTTTACAATTATTTTGTCAAAAAAACTGAGGAAAGAGGCCAAACCACATGGGGAAAATCCTCCCTCAAGAAAGGAAAAGGAACAATATGAGAACATGTCTTAATTTTGTCCATTTATTCACTTGAATTATTTGAATGAACTACTTCTTTAAGAATTTCATGAATAAATAGTGAACTCCATGATCATGTGCTAGAGTGTAGTATCTGCAAAAAACAAGTGGAGAGGCTTCTTGTAGCTTATCACCTGATGAGGAAGGAGAATTATTGAAATGATTATTGATGCCAAAATACTCTAATCTGAAACCCTAATAAATAAATAAAAAAATATCTATGCATACTCCTTTCCAAAGAGTAAAAGACTCAATACAATTAGTTCCTTTTATAGATGCAAAATAGTGAAGTGGATGATATATCTCCCTTTCAAACTATTGTATCACCTTCCCAATTCAGAAATAAGAATTAAGAGACTCTGAAATATAATATTTTTTATCATATCGAGTATCAAATACCAAAGGTATAATGTCTCCATGAATATACATAGCTATAGGGCTATAGTAGGAAAAGGTTGAGTAACCGGGTAAAACTGATGGATGAGTATATTTGAATGGTATATGGAATTGAAATGTGAGCCATAGATGTTTATAATAGATACAAACATGTGTAACATAATGTGGAAATTGAACCAGGTGATAGATTAATTTTACTCACAACAATTAACAATTAACAATTAACAAAAGAGACTGAAATTGGAGCTGAACACTAAACTGTATTAACTCAGTGTACAATAGCCAACCCTGTAATAACATAGGCTTCTGAATAAATAGAATATATCAAGGATTAGAATTCATGAGGAGCAAATCAAATCTAGCATAAAGCAGGCTTACCAAAAATAAGCAAATCCCCCATAGGTGTAAAAAGCTGATCCCAAATCTGTCATGGAGCTCACAAATTGGAAAAATGGATTAGGCAAGCTAAAGAGTGGTGGAATGGAAGCTCATACATGTTTTTTCAAGGAGAAAAGAGTGGAGGATGAAGAGGACAAAAAACTAGTTCACCTCACCTAGTCTAGCTTTTCCATTTGCCTTAAAACACTGAAAAAGCAGGGAATAAAGCAGAAAAAGCAGAAGGGCACCTAGGAGGCCAGGAATAAAGAATATTTGATTCCTTGGGATTTCCCATGTGCTACATGAGTCAAATAAGGCAAGTTTGAACACTATGGATAGGTAAAAGACAACTTGCACAAGGTGGGACACATGAACTAGGCTAATAAGACAAAAATAATTAAATTAATGTCTAAGTGGGTAAACTATGGGTTGATTATTCTAACACCCCCCATTAAGCCTGAATTATGAGTAATATATCAGAAAATTATAGGGCCTAACAACAAGGATTAGTCACCCTTTTACATACTGCATGTCCATTTAAACAAGGAAAGAGGCAAAACCAACTTGGGAAAATCCTCCATTAAACATGGACTGTAAACAAAATTTGGAAATATTGTCTTCACTCATGCTTCACAGTATGATCAGCAATCCCCAACAGTGATTTGAGATTGCTGAAGGTCTTCTCACAAAATTCTTTGGTGAAGATATCAGCTACTTGTTCTGAAGATGAACAGAAGAGTAGGTGAATGGTGCCATCATGCACAAGCACTCTGATGTAGTGCATATGGATCTCAATGTGTCTGGTTCTCTGCTTCTAAACTGGATCTTTGTAGATTTGAATGGTACTCTGGTTATCATAGTATATGGTATTTGATTACTCTGATTCGAAGCCACACTCTCCAAGTAAACCCTGCAACCATAAACATTGAGTTGCTGCATTAACAACTCCTCTGTACTCTCCTTCTATAGATGAGAGTGCAATGGCACTCTGTTTCTTGCTTGACCAGCTAATTGGCCCTTCTGCAAGCATGAACACATATCCTAATGTGGACTTTCTATCAGTACTATCACCTGCCCAATCACTGTCAGTAAATCCAATCAAATCAAGATCAGATTTTGCTTTGTAGAAGATCCCATGTGTCCTTGTTCCCTGAACAAAGTTAAGGATCCTTTTGGCTACTTTCCAATGGATCTCATGAGGCTGATCCATGTATCTAGAAGCCACACTTATTGCATAACAAATATCAGGTCTAGTATGTGTTAGATACAACAAACATCCAATCAATTTCCTATACAGTGTATTGTTTACCATAGGTGAAGAATCAACTTCTTCCAGCTTCACTCCTGAAAGGAAAGGAGTTTTGCTTGCTTTGCAATCCTTCATTCTGAATTTTTTCAGCAAGTCCAAGGCATATTTGGACTGGTGCACCTTGATTCCAGCTTTGGTTTGAGCAATCTCAAGCCCAAAAAATTGACTTAAGAGCCCCAAATCTGTCATGGAGAAGGCTTGGTTCATAGCACCCTTTAAGGAAGCAATATCAGCCTTTGAGCTTTCTGTAATGAGGAGGTCATCAACATATAACACAATGATCATTAATGAACCATTAAATAACTTCAAATAGACATTTGGATCTGATTTTCACCGAAGAAAATTAAGTGATAGCAAGAAGCTATCGATCTTGGCATACCAAGCCCTGGGGGCTTGCTTTAGCCCATACAATGAATTTCTCAACCTGCACACAAGAGAAGGGTTAGTAGAAAAACCTTGAGGCTGCTGCATATATATCTCCTCAGTGAGATCTCCATTCAGGAAGGCACATTTTACATCCATGTGATGTACCTCCCATTGCCTTGAGGATGAAATGACTAGAGCTACCCTGATGGAATCCATGTTTGCCACTAGGGCAAAGGTCTCATTGTAATCTATGCCATGAACCTGTGATTATCCCTTGGCTACCAATCTGGTCTTGTACTTTACACTGGACTAACTTTCTCCCTGGAGGAAGATCCACTAGCTCCCATGTGTTGCTCTTCTGGAGTGAGCTGAACTCCTCCTTCATGGCTGTTTTCCATCTTGGATCTATTGTTGCTTCTTCATATGTTTGAGGATCAGAATCCAACATCAAATAGCATTTTTCAGCAAACATAGGATCCTTCATGCACAGACCACTCTCAAATTGAGATATAGTCCTTCTTGGGTCATTGGGATCCCCAGCTAGCTCTCCTGCTGCATGTAGTGTCTTGGCTGCCCATTTTGGCCTTGTAGGGCTGTTAGGGTCTGCAATAAACTCATCTCCATCAGAAAAATCAGAATCAGCATGTTCAACAAACTCTTTACTTACTTCTTGAGGTTCAGGTGGAGAAGAGGCTTCTCCAAATTCCACTGCTGCAAGGGGTTCTTCTTCAAACTGAACACAACTTTCAATGAAGGATTTGTTTGTGCTAAAATTTATAAGCTTGTACCCTTTTGAATCTTCAGAGTATCCAACAAAAAGACACTCTTCGATTTGGGGCTGCAAAGCCTTCCTCTTCTCTGTTGGAATTCTAGCCCAAGCCTTTGAGCCAAAAATCCTGAAATGGGTCACATATGGCTTGTGCCCACTCCATGCTTCGAAGGGAGTCATGCCATCAAGTTGTTTATGAGGCACCCTATTTTGAATATAGGCTGCACAGTTGATAGCTTCGGCCAAGTACTTTGGTGGCAAAGTTTTGGCCTCCATCATGCATGTTGCCATCTCCTTCAGTGATCTGTTCTTCCTCTCAGCAACACCATTCTACTGTGGTGTGTAAGGGATAGAATGCTGCATCTGAACACCTGCATCTACACAATAGTTAATAAACTCATACTTGACATACTCACCACCATTGTCAGATCTGAGGACTTTGAGTTTCCTCCCATACTGGTTTTCAACCAAAGCCTCAAAGACTTTGAAGAGGCCAAAAACTTCAGACTTGTGTTTCAGGAAGTAAACTCAGCAATACCTGGAAAAGTCATCAATAAAAGTCAATGCATATTTGGCCTGACTCATGGACATATGAGGGAATGGGCCAACAACATCACTGTGGATCAGCTCGAGGGGTGCAGAGGTTCTCTCATGACTAGCTCTCTCAAATTTGTGCTCTAGGTGTTTTCCTAGGATACAACCTTGGCAGACTCCTTTGGAAAATTTTATCTTGGGAAACCCTATGACCATCTCTTTTTCACTAAGATCAGAAAGATATTTGTTGTTTAGGTGGCCAAATCTTTCATTCCAAAGCTTTCTTGCTTCATTAGCATGAATCATAAGAGCAGAGGGGTTTGACTAGGGTAGGAAGTGTGCGAACATGTATACCTTTTGAGCATGATTTGCAACTCCTTTTGCAATGACTCTACCACTTGAGATCTCTGTGATCTCAACTTCATCAGGGGAGAATATGAATTTCTTAGGAGACCCAGTGTGGGTCATCTGGTACATTGACAAGAGGTTGGAGGCAAGACCAAGCACATACAAGACATTGCTGAACTGACCATGATCAAGATCAATCCTCCCTTTGCCCAAACTTTCAGTGAGAGAGTCATCTCCCAGTACTATAGGTGGTCCTTTCGACATGTCAAGTGAGGAGAAGGCCTCCTTGGTCGAAACCATGTGTCTTGAAGCTCCAGAATCAATGATAAAACTGGGTGAGCTTGATGTGCTAGCAACCAATGCATGAACTCTCTCTTTGTCATTTGAACTTGATCCTCCTTCTCTCTTCTTTGAGCTGTCTGGAAGGGAGATTCCATTCTTCTCCAGGAGTTGGGTCAGCATGTCTATTTTCTTCTTCATACGAGAGCTTTCAGTGTGATTTCCCTTATTGCAGTATGCGCACTTGCTCATTTCACCTTTGTTTTTCTTCTTCTGGTAGTTCTTCTTGGAACCTTGTGGCTCCTCTAGAGACTGTTTCTTGTCTCTCTTTTTCTCAGGTGGCTTTTTAGCTTTCTTTTTTCTTTTTGAATCCACCTTTGAATCTCCAGCAATCAAAGCTTGATCTTTGGATGGTTTGATGGTGCCCATCATCACCATCTTGTCTTGTTCTTGTGTGAGAGATTCCATGAAATCTGCAAGGCTAGGCATCTTCCAGGTTCGAGCTGTCGGTTTTATGGCATAGAAGGTCAAAACAAACACTGAATAGTCAGGGCCTAGCTTCGAGAGGATGGCCAGGATGAGCTGATCATATTTCTTTTCGATCCCACACTATTTCAGCTGCAAAACTAGTGCTTTGAACTTGGAGAAATATAGTTGCAGGGATTCAAAGTTACTGGGACTCAGAGAAATCAGCTCATTTTCAATTTGATCTCCCCTCATCTCATCTGTCTTTCCAAAAAGATCAGAAAGATTCTCCCATACTTCATTCGGTGATGTCAATCCATCAATATGGAAAAGGAGGTCTCTGGAAATACTCAGACACAGGAGACCATAGGCCTCATCACTCCTGTTGTGCCATTTAATCTTCTTTGTAGCTGCATTGGGCTCTGCTTCTGTTTCCATAGTCACCCTGTAGAGGCCTTTTTTCTCTCAACAGTATCTCCATCTCTGCTTTCCATTCAAAGAAATTGAAGGGAGTCAAGATAGTTTTCTGTGATTGATCCATAGCTTAGAAAATCTGTCCCAGTTGTCAGTAGAAGGCTCCCAGTCACTGATGTCGAACCTGCAAAACAATTTTTGAAGGAGAGAAACAATATACAATGGCTCTGATACCATGTGGAAATTGAACCAGGTGATAGATTAATTTTACTCACAACAATTAACAATTGATCATGCAAAATCACTCACAAAAGAGACTGAAATTGGAGCTGAACACTAAATTGTATTAACTCAGTGTAAAATATCCAAACCTGTAATAACATAGGCTACTAAATAAATAGAATACATAAAGGATTCAAATGCATGAGGAGCAAATCAAATCTAGCATAAAGCAGGCTTACCAAAAATAAGCAAACCCCCATAGGTGTAAAAAGCTGATCCCAAATCTGTCATGGAGCTCACGAATTGGAAAAATGGCTTAGGAAAGCTAAAGAGTGGTGGAATGGCAGCTCATACATGCTTTTTCAAGGAGAAAAGAGTGGAGGATGAAGAGGACAAAAAACTAGTTCACCTCACCTAGTCTAGCTTTTCCATTTGCCTTAAAACACTGAAAAAGCAGGGAATAAAGCAGAAAAAGAAGAAGGGTGCCTAGGAGGCCAGGAATAAAGTAGATTTGATTCCTTGGGATTTCCCATGCGCTACATGAGTCAAATAAGGCAAGTTTGACCACTATGGATAGGTAAAAGACAACTTGCACAAGGTGGGACACATGAACTAGGCTAATAAGACAAAAATAGTTAAATTAATGTCTAAGTGGGTAAACTATGGGTTGATTATTCTAACACATAACTCCAAATATGAATAATTTCATGGATAACCAACCAATGAAAAATAGACAAGACTTGAAACCATCATTAATAAGTGACATTGCATAGGAATCCAATAAAGAATCAACTAGTGAAATTGGTGGTTCTAGAGTATTAGGAGTATTCAAAGGATGGGTAAATGGTATGGATGATGTCATAAGATACATATCAGCATGGAAAATTAATTCTAAATCACATTCATAATCATTTTAATGGAGTGAAAAATAGTTGGATAAAGACAAGTTAGGATCTAGTGAAAAAGAGTTGAACAAAGACAAGTTAGGATGTAAGTTAGGATCTAGTGAAAATGAGATTTATTTTTTTGATATATCAAAAAATGAATCTATATTAGATAATTTAGAAAAGTATTTAAATCTGTCACTCAAGGAAGAGTGTTGGTATTATTATTAATCCTCCCTTTGTCTCCTTTGGCCACATAAAATATACTTGATTAATTTTCATAGCTTAGGAGGTCTCATCACTTCACCAGTGAATGGGGAACATAAATAGTGGATATATGCCACTTACTACAGCTGTATGCATGTCTTTTGGAGCACCAAGGATAAATCCCTATTTTATAGGAACCCACTCAGAGTGCCACCAGCAGTGTCCAATAGTTGACTCCAATAGGTCTATTGTTATCCTCAGTTGTGTTTCAATCCCCATCAGTTAGATCACTTATAGTGTCTCTAGAGCCAATTTTGCATGCATAAAGGGAGTGTGGCACCTTTTTTCACCTACCCTCTCAATTAACTCATTGTAATTGGTTGTAAATTATTGTTAACTAATTGTAACTGATTGTAACTGGCTATTAACTAGTTTAAGTGATTGTAACAAATTCTAACTATTTATTAACTAGTTTAAGTGATATAGAGTCACACTAGTTAGCTATAGTCATGATTTTCCCACTCCTAGTTAACTCTAGAGTCATTCTAGGTTGGTAGATTCAACTATATGAGTGGTATGCAAATGATTCATTGATGTTGTATTATATACTCACCCATAATGTGAATCATCAATTAATGGAATATTTTCATATTGTTCTTGAATCATTCTTCTCTTATTTATCTTGTGTAATCTATGTGAAGACCTTTTTTGTCCCAAGATATACCTGTCAGAATCTAATATGGTATTAGAACTTGGTTAGGCTATTCATATCTTGCTTAGATATTTCCATTGATGTACCAAAAGACATTGTATTAGAGCCTAGAGAAGTCTCTGCAGGTGTGTCAGACACTGAAATGTGCTCTTTGTCGAAATAGAGGTTGAATATGTCTAGAGAGGACTCTGCAGGTGTGTTAGACACTGAAAATGTGCTCTTTGTCGAAATAGAGGTTGATTTGACTAACACAATTTTTCTTTCTATTTTTTTGTAGGTATTCAGTTCTCTCACCAGTAGCACAACAACATAGCATGGATTTATCTAAGTTACTAACCTTGACTTCCTTCAATTATCATGAATGGAAAGCCAAGATTGAGATACTATTGCACACCAGAGGTATCTACAGAGTTACTATGGAGAGCCTAATGCAATTGTTGAGAAATAAAAATGGCATAACATGAAAGCTGAAGCTTATGAATTTCCTTCTCTCTCTCAATTATTTTTCATCTTGATGGCTTGAAAGGACCCAATGAAGTATGGATCAAACTTGAATCCCTCTTCGGAAAGCAAGATGATCTTAGAGGACATCAATTGGAGAATGAGTTGATCTCATTAAGACCCAGTGAATTTGAAACCATTGAGGAATTCATCACCAAGTTTGGGTCACTAGTTCTTTTCCTCAAATAGAGTGCGACTGAGAAGAAATAAAAACAGTTAATCCTCTCCATTCTATCGAATCTGGGTTTGGAATACTCATTTTTTGTTCCAACATTCTATGCTACTAAGTGTGCATTTTGAAATTGGAGGATTCCATCCTTGGATGCATACATAGAGTCTCTCACTTTAAAGAAAGTCAAGATGATTCAAATGGGGAATCTCCAAAAATCAAATGATCATGCGCTTTATTCTATTGGAAGAAAGAATCTCAATTCCAAAGGAAACCTAAAAATGAAGGAGAAAAAACCAAAGTCAGTCTCCGAAGATGAAGGTTCTAACTCTACTGATGAAGGCTCAAATTTCATAAAGAAGGTAAACAATAAAGGAAGATCAAAGTGTACGCATTGTAGAAAATATTCCCGCAGTGAAAATTATTTCTTTAAGTATAAAATGGACATCATGAGTGAGTTTCTTGAAAGAAACAACATTGATGTTGCAAATTTTGCAAGAAGGGAAAATTCTGATAATCCCCAGGAACACTATAACACTATGCAATTCAAAGGTAATGATTCTCATGATTTGGTTGCTACAATAAAGTATGTTTCTGATTTCTCTGATTTTTATACTCATTCTTATATATCAGAACCAGAAATATCTTTTCCTCTGCTTGAAAAATTACATCTCATTCTCCCAGAGCCATCTCCTCTCTATACTAGTTTTTTACCAATAGTTTCTGACTTGTCTTCATTTGAATCCTTATAAATACATTCTGTTAATTATTTCTATAATTTAGAAGATGATTTTCAGGTTTATATGCAAGTTATGACACCTCTATACCATCCATTTGATACTTATAATACCCTACAACTCCCAAACTTCTTAGTTGGTAAACTACACGATTTCATGGTTTCCTATATTGTATCGCTAGTGAAAGTTGTTATCATGTCTTTTTTTTCTATCATCGGTTGGTTTTACTTATCATTGGCTATAAGTGGGATAATTTTAAAAACATTTTTTTCTGATATAACCTTTATTAGGTCGAATTTTAGATCCTTATGCTCACTATATTTTCCCAATTGTCAATGTAGACTAGTTGCACCTAGTTTTCCTACTGTGACTCAACCGGATTTTGGATCCACTATACCTTGGTTTCTTTCTTCTCCATATGAATTAATTTCTGATATATCAGAGCCTCATAATATCTATTATATAATTATAAATGTTTCGCACTAATTTGGGAAAAAGGTTCATGATCGGGTTCACCATTATGCAACTGCTCTAGAAATTGAGCATGTCAATTTCATTGATTTTCTTTGGTTAGAATATGATTGCAAAAATATATTTTCCATATCTTATTTTATGTTTAGATATTATATTTTATGTTGTCACATCAAGAAGCATTCATTTGATGCTCCTTTATCACCAGAAGATGAGCTACAAGGGGATTCTTCTCGTGCTTTTTATCTACAAACCATTGAAAAACTTATACATGGTTAAGACATCTACAACAACTCTACAAAGTTTTTCAACAAGAAGAAGTACATCCAAGTTATCGAAGTGAAGAAAAAAAAGACAGAGTGAAGATATTCTGTTCCATGTCCATTTTTTAGGAAGGATTTTCCCGATGTGGTTTTCCTTTTCCCTCAATTTTTCATGGATAAATAATTTTTTCATTTAGATTGTAATGGGTGACCATTGATATTATTCACCGGGGCTTAGGTAGTCCAAAGTTAGGATTAAATGGGGGTGTTGGGATTATTATTAATCCTCCCTTTTTCTCCTTTGACCACACAAAATCTATTTGATTAATTTCCCTAGCTTAGGAGGTCTCATCACTTCACCAGTGCATGGGGAACATAACTAGTGGATATATGCCACTTACTGCAGCTTTTTGCATGTCTTTTGGAGTGCTAGGGATTAAGTCCTATTTTATAGGAACCCACTTAGAGTGCCACCAGCAGTGTCCAATAGTTGACTCCAATAGGTCTTTAGTTATCCTCAATTGTGCTTCGATTCCCATCAGTTCGATCACTTCCAGTGTATCTAGCACCAATTTTTCATGCATGCAAGGCATGTGGCGCCTTTGTTCACCTACCCTCTCAGTTAACTAATTGTAGCTGGTTGTAATTGGTTATTAAGAGATTGTAACTGATTGTAAATGGTTATTAACTAGTTTAAGAGATTGTATCTCATTGTAACTGGTTATTAACTAGTTTAAGTGATTTGGAGTTGCACTATATAGCTATAGTGGTGATTTTCCCACTCCTAGTTAGCTAGTGTAGAGTTAGTCTAGGTTGATAGATTCAACTACCTGAGTAGGTATTGGAATTATTCATTGATTTTGTATTAAATATTCACCCATAATGTGAAAAATCAATTAATGGAATATTTCTCATATTGTTATTCAATCATTCTTCTCTTATTTCTCTTGTGCAATCTATGTGAAGACCATTTTTGTCCTAATATCCTCCTGTTAGAATTTTATACATAGTTGTTATTACCTTAGAATTGCTAACTGTGACAATGCTTTTGGAATTCAACAAACTTATTTGGTGCATCAAGTACATACATGTTATGCTTCTCAAGCAAGATGACCATGATGTCCATTTTCTTCTTGAAACATTTATTCTCAGCATGAAATTTCTTTCTCCAATAAAAACACTTGGATGAGCTCCCTTTCTTCTTGAATTTCTTCATGGAATTCAAACCTTCATCAGTAGGTTTTGAACCTTCATCTTCATCATCTGACTTTGTCTTTTTCTCTTTCACTTTTTGCTTTTATTTTGACTTTGAGTTATTGCTTACTTCAAATATAAGAGAATGAAATTTGTTATTGGATATTGAAGGAGTCTTCATTTGAGTCAATTAATATTTCTCTTTTACAATTGAATCAAAGAATGTACTCAAATAAGGAATTTTCCAACTCGAAATAACAATCCTAGTAGCATAAATAGTTGACACAAAAAATGAGTATCCAGGACTCACTTTTGAAAGAATGGAAAGAATAAATTGATATTCCTTATTCTAAATCCCACATTGCTTGAGCATAATAATAAGTGAATTGAACTTGGTGAAGATGTGATGTCCCCACCCCTCATCCGGAAAGAGGATGCGACTATTGCTACTATCTAACCAGGGATATTTAAATCCCATGAACATACACTTGATAAAATGAAATTCATTAAACTATTACATGAATAGATGCATAATTATTTAACATACAGCAGAAGCAAACTACATTCCATTCAAGCATTTATCATGTTCAACATTTCCATTAAACAACAAATACCATTGCAGAGATGAAATAGACAAGAATACTTATCTTATGAAGAAGCTCATCCCGCAACCAGCTATGTCGCTGCAATGTTCCACCCAACCATAGACCAGTGTGCTCATTAATCTCTCAGCAGCACTACCACCCTCGAGTTGGGCATGATTCCTGAAAAGAATAAGGAACACTAGAATGCTCACACATAGCCAAGGATACCACAAAATTCAGCAAAGCCAACATAGTTGGGTTTATGAGGCTGCAAATGGGATGGATAGGCTGACTGCTAATCTAGTGAGCTCCTCAACAGAGCTATGGACACCTGCACCAAATCTATCCTGGCTTCTAAACATCTACCCACCCAACACAAGGAAACATCCCCTTCTGTGCTACCCAGTCCCTCGGGCTATGCCTTCCCTTCCAGTTCTATTCAGGGTGTGCAAAGAAGAAAACCAACTATGAGGTTCCTTCACACACTAGGTTTATCAAGTTGGCCAGGCCCCATTTCCAATCCCAATTCAACATAGATGAAAGTAGAAATACATACACAACAATATACATAATTTTTGGGTTGAGGAAAATAGTTCGGAAACAAAATAAATTACCAAGGTGGGTGAAAAAAATCCACTAATAACAATTCGTATTCCAAGGACGTTTTGGCCTTAACATGGCCAAAAACGAGTTCAATAAACAATAATTACAGTGTCGGGCATGGACAAAAATGTCCTTGAAGCTAAAATCAGAAATGGTGAGTGGGTAAAACAACCCCAGGAGCCAAAATCGAATTCACCAAATGTTCATTGGCTTCACGTGGGAAAAAACGGCCTCCATGGAAACCCATAAATCGTGGCGTCTTCTCCAATTCACTGGGAATTTCAAAAACGGATTCCTAGCCTGGGAAACAACAACAAAAACATCAAGCCAAGATCCCAGGAACTGAGCTTTGCAAATATGACTTCCTAGTCATGGGGAAAATGAAGGAAACTGTAAAAACATGGATGGGGAATGGACAACAACTCCAAAAAATTGAGTGAAGTGCCTAGGAGCTCCAAAATCGTAAATGAAGAACACACTGTATACAGAAAATGTGAAGGTAATTCAGATCCTAAGCTCTCCCTGCGTGAGAAAAGAGGACGCGGGTGTATGTCCCAATGGGCATGCATTTTTGGTGTTAACTTGCCCCAAAATTAAAAAAATTCTTTCCCCAAAAATGGGTTTTCTCCAAATTTTAATTTCCTTTCCCATACTCCTCCCATCCCCACGCAATAACTAATTCAACCAATTTCTGGCAGAATTAAATGATTGGGTGAATGAGACAAGAAAGGTAGTTGACAGTTTGATGGGTTCTCCCATTGAAATTTGGCTTTTCCTCATTGGACCCAAAGGTTAAATACCCCCACCACTTATCCTTAGGAAATCATGGCCCCATCTCATTATTTGTTGCATTGACATAGCTGGTTGTGGGTTTTTTTAATTAAATTGCATATTTACATGATGCCAAAATTATAATGTGTCGGCTCGCGCGAAATACCATCAACAACGATTTTAATCGCCGAAACATAAAAATGCTAAATCTATGGTGGGGATTTTTCCTTTACCTCCACACCATGATTAATACAATATATACATCATATACATATTTAATACCAACGGGGTCAAAATTGGGGTGTTACAGAAGAACCCTTCAATGGATTCAAAACTGCTTGGACTCAATGAGATTAACTCATTCTCCAATTGATGTCCTCTTATCTCATCTTGTACTCCAAAGAGAGACTCAAGTTTGTTCCATACTTGGTTTGGAGTGGTTAACCGATCAAGATGAAAAAGAATACCGAGAGAAATAGAGAGACAAAGAAAGCCATATGCTTCATCCATTCGATTATGCCACTTAGATTTCTCAACAATAGCATTTGGCTCATTCTCTAAAGCCATAGAAACTCTATAGAGACCCTTATTGTGTAATAGAATGACAATAATGGCCTTCCATTCATGATTTTGTAAGGATACAAGATCATAGATGAATAGGAATGCATGCTTAGTTGTGTTTGCACTCCTGGAGACGCTCTATGAAATTTGCACAAAATAAACTAGAAGAAATACTTGTAAGCTTAATCAAGCTCTTCTTTCATAGAAGGATTGGATGTGTGATGCACTCCTTAAAATATAATATATTGAATATATTGATAACCTAAGAGGTTTGATACCATGTAGAAATTGAAGCTCTGGTACCATGTGGAAATACAAGATAAGAATGTAGCTACAAAATTTTCTCACAAGCATGCATATTAAAAATAGAGAGTGGAATAATCAGACTAAACACAAGAGAAGTGAAAAATGATTGGAGAACATCCCATTTATTATTGATCAACATTATTACAAATAAATAATACATCCTTGATAGGTAAAATCTATTTTCTTAGGAGACAGGTCATGCTAGCTCATAAAGTAGGCTTACTAAATTATATGATAAACCCCCATAGTTGACTAGAGGACTTTCCAAATCAGTCCAAGAGATCATGAATTGGATAGATAACGAGTGAGTGATGATGGGTGATGGAAAATATTTATAATCATGGAATATGGAGAGAAAATCATGGAGGATGAGTTGGTCGCAAAAGATGTCAGTTTCTAAGTTTTACTAACTTTACGTTATCCACTTAAAAGCAGGCATAAAGCTATCTAAAGGAAGAAAAGATTGGAAGGAATAATTTCTAATATCGATAGTCAATAAAGTGTGTACAATCTATCCAAAGTAACTATAAAAATGCTCCTGGGGTAAATATGGCAAGTATTCACCAAGTTGTGCAACTGGAGGCCAACTAGCTTGTCTAGAAAATAGGAAATTAACCAGAAATTATTTATTATTTTTATCATATGTATGTAGTGGTTCTATAATATTCTATAAATATCATTTGAGTAAATCAAGAAAAAGATCACTTAGACACCAGTTCTTGAATTTCCTAATTTAAAGAATCCTTAAAAATTGGAGATAGATGAAAGTGGGTATGCCATGGGAGTGGTTTTGATGGAAGAAGGAATCCCTATATGTTATAATTATAGAATGTTTCATTGGAAATTCCTGAACTACATTACGTATAATAAGGACCTATATGCCTTGGTTCAAGCTATTCATAAGGGGAAGAACTATCTATTTAACAAGGAGACCATTATTTGCATTAATCATCAGCCATTGTAGTGTTTGTAGGCATAGAGTAAGCTACAATAGAAAACACATTATAAGTGGATGGGATCATTACAATAATTCCATCTTATCATCAAGTATAAGAAGGGAAATATAAACAAGATTTCATATATATGCTCTTAATGTCACCCGCATCCAAAATTACATCTTTAGGAACTCTTATGAACATAGATCCTTTGCGTGATGACACATACAATGAGGAGTACATAAAATAAGAGTACATGAAGGAGGTCTTTAAACAAATATAAGGCCATTTACATGCAAAACAAGGTGACAACAAGGATGAATATCATATCTAGTATGGGTTACTCTACAAGTTGCAAAATATCTATGTTCCTAAAGTTGAGATATTGCAGCTTATAAATGAGGAACACACCTCCAAAGTTGCATGGTAGTTTGGTGTTGCAAAAAAATCTGTAAACTTATAAAGGTATGTTTGTTGTCCTAGGATGTAAGAATATGTATATTGGTTTATAAGAGGATTCATAATTTACTTTACAAGCAAGTCTAGGAATAGGAAGCAAGGTCTATACCATTCCTTACACATTGATGTTGGTACATATTTTTAAGGGTTACAATCAAAACTATTTGAAGACTTGAAATTAAAATGTGATCTACATAAAACACCTTTATAAAATATAATTCCACACTTGCACTGGGAAGTCCTATTTTGAAACTTGTTTTAGATACTTGTGACCTCCAACTCTAGATGTTGTTTGCAAATATAAATGTGGAGTGATGGAAGATACCACATGTGAACTAGTAAGAGATGAAAATATAAATGATAAGATTAGGAAGATCCATTTACAAGTGCATGAGGAATTGAAGAAGTTGTCCAAAAAGTACAAGGAAGCACATGACCAACATAGGTTTGAGAAAACATTGAAGGTGGGAAATAGAGTATGATTACACCTGAACAAGGAAATACTACATGGTTCTAGTAAGAAGGTCAAGTCTCTCAGGTATGTCCATGTTTAGGTATTAGAGAAGGTGTGAGATAATTTCTATCGAATTACTCTACGCCCATGCATGCACATTTAATCTATAGTAAATTTCAAAAATATGAAACTCTATCAACCTTCCATGTTGGATTAGGAACATGAGTAAATATTGCCTTCCATAGATGACTTATCACTAGTCTTTAGTAGAGTAAGAATAAGACACAATGTTGCAGAAGAAGTATAGAACTACCAAGCAGGGAGAATTTGAACTCTAACAATTGTAATTAAAATGATAACTTTTAGGGAGGGTTAGATGGGACTCCAAGGAGAGGGTGGGGGAAATTTTTTCTCACCTCATTTAGTAAAATATTGTTGGGACCAAACCCTCTCAAAATTGGGAGGTGTGATTATAAATTGATCAATATCTATTTTGTCACCTACTTGGATCACTAGGGGTCAAATGATGGATTACTTGGTTATAGGTCCAATTTTATGGATATGATTGTCCACCTTGAAGATTGTGTGTCTGAAACCTTCTAGGTATTTTATTAGGGTCGAAACAATATTTTTAGGGTTAAAATAACATCTTAAATGTGATGGGAAACAAGGTAATTCTACACTTTCATACCTTTCCAACGATCCAAATATTTCCTTAATAAGAGATTCTATGCAAATGTTATTGCTCCCACAACTTGACCTAGCCAGTTAACAACCATTGTACCAAGTATGATTCCATGTGAGATCTAATTTTTCACACATGTGAATCTAGTCACATATGTACATTCAATAACATTCTAGAAGGAACAAAAATATAACCCTTTTTGGTATTTGAGGCATATAAATCCGCTAAAAGTAACTCTATGTTGCTATTGAGCTATGTTAAATGCATGACCACTAGAAGATGAAAGGAGGCATTGTTCCATAGTTGGGAAATAACAAAAGAGTGGATGTTAGAGAAGAACATAGTAGATAGGGGATCCTATATTAGCCATTATTTCCATAGAGTCATATGTAACTCCATACAGAGTAGCATTTCTTTTGTATTTTCATTTTGATATAAAGAGCATGGCATAGTCCTCATTTTTGTCTAGGTTTTTTCCTATACTAGGTTTTCGTAGGGTATATCCCGTGAAATTATGTGGATTGCGTACTTGTTTGATCTAGTTTCTCTTTCAATTCCATTATATTAAGTATTTTATGAAATTAAATTACACAATGAGCTAAGTTGTAATATCCATTGTTATAAGTTGATCCAATGGAATATCGGTCGAAATTTACTAATCAACATATAACTACATCGCTCTAACTCAAAGATCTACAATTACTTTGCATCTCTCTCCACACACACATCAATGCCCAAAGCAACAAAAAAAAAATCCAATGCATTGATTAAGCGTGCTATTTTATCAAAATCATATTATGAATGCTTCAACTTAGAATCTACTTTTGTTACTCCAAATAAATATTTATATATTGAATAGTCCAATACTCACATCAATGCCGGGTTTGATAGAAAATAAAACAATGCATAACTTAATTTTTTTAATTTCATGCAATGTAGAATTAACGTATCCCCTCTCAAATATATTTCCATTGCTTAACACTTTAGACTGAAATTTCTCAAAATGCTTATGTATTTTTTTTCTCTTCGTATTAAGTCAAATAAATATTTCAAATTGAAAAATGATACCATTTTACAATTGGAAAAGCTCCATTTTCTCATAAATATTAATAATTATATATAATTAACATTATTAACATCATAAAATTGTGTTAGTAATGATTAATTCGTGTTATAATAATATAGGAATGAAATAATTTTGGGGTGACAAGTGTTGGAGCCTTTCTCCTTGTTCTTGGTGTACATAGAAAATTTTAGGGAATAAGGAGAAAGGCTAATATTTAGAAATTTTAATTTTTTTTGATGGGTGAAGTTTTTACTAAACACTCATTATCTATCATTAGGCCACATTTTATTTCTTTATTTTTAATATTTATTAGAGGTTATCCCCATCAAATATAGAAAGAAGATCCCAAATAAAACAATTTTGTCCTTCTCGAAATTAGTTGTAGATCTATTCCCCCAGGAAAATAGAAAGGTAGATTTCATTCATCTCGATTTGTGAAAATGGAAGCTCCTAGGGATAATTTATCCCTCCATCGATTATGGAAATAAATGTCCCAAGTAAATCCGTCCACATTCTATGGGTTGAATCTGTTTTTTAAGTTTCTTTTTCCCTATATATGTTGTTAGTTTTAATTTTGGGTTTTTATCAGATCTCATATCTACTGAATAATTTTAGGTTTACTATCAAATCTTAGAAGTTTGTAGTTTTATAATATTTTAAACTATCAGGGGTTAGAGAGGATGAACCACAACCTACATGCTTGTTGTGTAGGGTAGTGTCAATGTTTGAGAAAATATGAAGATACTTGAACTTTAAAACTTTTCATAAAAAAAAAACCCACTCCATGTAAATCTCATACAACAATTCAAACAAACAAATAATTGAATCCATAAGACAGATGAAGTACCTTAGAAAAACCCTCCAAAATATCGAGGATGGAAAACCCACCAAACAATACCTTGAGTATGATAGATAATGGCAGAGAATGATTTTACAACACTTTCATATTGCTTGATAATATATATAAGAAACACTAGAGAATATAGGTCATACAAAATACTTTCATATCCTTTCTGAGTGCATATCACTCTAATGACAAGTTT
This sequence comes from Pseudotsuga menziesii, assembly GCA_001517045.1. Lineage (NCBI taxonomy): Eukaryota > Viridiplantae > Streptophyta > Pinopsida > Pinales > Pinaceae > Pseudotsuga > Pseudotsuga menziesii. Next base: position 25,333 of record LPNX010674754.1, read on the forward strand.
ATTCATTCATACAATGAAGCTATAGAATGATTACATGCCTTTTTGGAAATTTGAACACTATATATATTGTGCACACTCATCACACATTACCTATTGCACTTTCCTTGGCTTGGTTCCAAGTTGTCAATTCTTAATTATCTCCCACACTAAAAATATGAGCCCTCCATCAATTCACTGTTGTTAATTGCCTCTAACTGAAGGTAACTGAAATGAAGTGAGTTGAATTGAACTAAATTGAATGTGAATTGAATAAATAATTGCTTGACCATTATTTAGGAGTTTAACTGAATGTATTGAGTGATTCACAATTAGTTTCATATTGAACAAACACTTTGCATAAATGAAGGAGTAGATTCCTTAATTAACTGAACCTTATTTTCCATGACTTAGATTTAATTGATGTCTTTGCAATTTTAGTTCACTAGAGGCCTTCCATATGCAATTTTAATATTTATTGTATCTCTATTCTCATCTCATTTATCATTAATTAATTCTTCATGGTACATGAGTGTTTCAGTAATTAATCATGTTTATCATATCATACTTAGAATAATTGTTTCCAACCTATGATCATATGTATTACCCCAGTTCATATAGTCATATGCTAAAGTATATCACTCTAGAGGTAGCTAATCTGTAAAGGACAATTATAGATCCTGGTGGCCATGGCTAGCTATACATCATATAGTATATCCACATGAGTTGATACAACACAATTCATATGGTATTGATACAACACAAGAATTCTCCCAAAATTTATTCCAATATAAGTTCCAGACTTGATACAACACAAGTCTTTGACCTTGATACTACAAAAGGTCTCAATCTTAATACAACATAAGATCCTGATCTTAATACAATGTAATATCATAGTACAAGCATCTCTCATGACCTCAACAACCTAGCTAGATACAACACAAGATATTAAATTAATACAACATAAGTTGATGAACTTAATAGAACATAAGTTTCGGACTTGATACAACACAAGTCTCGTAAAGAGGTTGATTAACTTAATACAAAATAAGCTCCAGACTTGATATGACACAAGTCTCATGGAGAATGAGTCCTAATGTTGTACATTTAATGCTCCCTCTTAGCAAAGGGGACATTCTCTTCCATACCAAGTATATCTCAGAAGTGTCTGAACTTTGTAATTGATTAAGCATGACTTAGGTATCCTTATTGAAGATTAAATTCAAGTATAATTATCAAGTACACATGATGTAGAACGTGGTACTAACATACTTCACTAGGAAAGCTATCGGGGGGTCTTGTTAAAGGATAGTATATCCTTGGGGCCCTATTAAAAGTATCTTGCTAATGGAACCTTGGAATATATTTAATACCTTGCTAAAATGCAACTGGTGGGGAAAATGGGGAAGAGAAGGGGTTAATTCTAATCCCACCCATGCTATATTAAGTGATCTAGGAGCCACCTTAAGCTACAGCACCACATGGATGATGAATCCTTGCTAACTTACCAAGGTAAAGCATACAAAGAACTGCCTAGTTCTATTAGCCATCGGAGCTAAACAAAAGGTAATTGATCTTATATAAGGATGGTGAAGATAAAGTACAATACCATAAGGTATAATTTGATTATTTTACATCTAATTAGCTTGGTGTTGGATATCCCGAATGAGCACTTAGAGTATTGTCAACACTTGGTGTGTTTACTTGGACATCCAAAAGAAAACAGAAGGGTGATTACTATGAAGTAAATATGCACTATAAGTAAATGTGTTCCTGTGAAGTGAATATGTTTAGGTATTAGAGAATAGAATGAATAAGAATCCTGGAATCCTTGTGAATCTTGAAATCTAATATTGTTAGATTTTGATTCATGCATATGTTGTTGATATTAACCTTAGTAGACATGCAGTTATATGTATAATATGATTATTGACATGGATTGGTTAGCAAAGCATAAATTAATAATGGATTGTTTTGATAAAACCTTTACTTATGTGGCTAAGGATAAAATTGTTAGGAAGGTATGGGGTTTTAGCAAGCATGTTTCTTAAAGGTAGATATCTTCCTTGGAGTTAAAGAAAGGTATGAATAAGGATGCAAGTTGTATGCACTGCGAGTCGTGGACTTGCTCCTTAAAGAAGGTGAAACACAGGTAAAAGACTACGCACTCTTAAGTCAGTTTATGAATGTGTTTCCAGAGGAGATACCAGGACTACCCCTTCAGTGAGCAGGAGGAAAATATTTGGCCAAGGATCCCAATTTCCAGGTTGTTAATTAAAGAACAAGTTAAATCCTGAAGGAAGGTTTAGCACTAGACTTGCAGGATGCCCCAAAGGGACTGCTTCCATATAATTGCAGAGGACCAGAGCTGTTATGTTGTAGCTTCCTTCCTAGAGAAGCCATGAAATTGGACTGACTTTTATGTAGGGAATCTCCCACTATGATCAGTAAACTCTTCTCTTTCCAATGCATTTCTATTTTTGGAATTCCATGTACATAAAGCGTGGCATAAGAATGCTGAAATGCAAGAGAATTGATTGGCCAGATGCATGTGCACTAGTAGGAATACTAATAGATATGGCATAGTGTAGATGAAGATGTTTTGTAGGAATATAATATTGTATAGTGGAAAAACTAGTGAAGTTAACATTTACCATAAACCACCACTGCTAACTATTATTTTCGATGATATTATGGTCAATGGAAATAATTGCATAGAAGCATAGCAGCATGGTTGGAATTACTAGTGATACCATGCAGGTGACCAATAGCAATGTGGAGAAAGGATAGGAAAACATATCTATGATTAATAGGTCGGTGTTAGGGGTGTGTAACCCCCGGTAAGAGACCAACCAACCAGTTAACATCTAAAACCAATATGATTCCTTTTATACTACCAAATGCTAACAAGATGTTGTTATGAATTAAATCCATTGCATTTATGGTCGACAATAGTAGATAATTGATAACTTCTAGAGCATGATATGTAAGTATGAGAAGTTTCAGTTCCAAAAACAATATATCTGCTCTAGATGGAAATATTTCTACTATACCAATCCATGATATAAAGATTGTGGTTTATTGTTGATGGAATAGATGCAGGTACCCAGACCTGGTAGTGGCAATGATACAAAAAGGTTGAGAAAGTTGTATAAGAAGAAAGGATGTACTTGGGGGTACATAGCTTTCGGGAAGGTTGTACTTGAAGTACATAGCTTCCCCCTGGCGAGCCAGGTACTAGAATGCATCGCTGGGGACGCCCAGGTGTAAGACATCTGGTTATAATTATTTCCGCACACATTCATGCCGCGTAAGGGGACTGTCACAAGAGTGGGGGATCCATGAAGAGAATAAACCCTAGGTATTATGGTGTCCGAAAAGGAAGCACCTGAGCTTGGTAATACAGAGCCTCTAGTGAGCACCCAAAAGAGGTGTTAGGCTTTGGAACAGAACTATCATGGAGCATCCAAGGATGTGTTAGGTTCTGTAATATCAATTGAGTGATATATGTATATATATATATATATACACAGGTTGAGAAGTCCTGCATGTGAACTTGTAGTTCCATGAGGAGATGACCCTCATGTATATATACTCGTGTCAGAACTTTTGAAAGAAGAATTCATCCAAGGAGCTCTTGGAACATAGATGCCAAGGTATGTGTGGGTACATACAAAATGCATTTTGTGAATGCATGGTTGTGATATAAATACTTCTTTGCAAATTCTTTAATAGATAATGTGATAGAATTATTGGTAGTTATGAGATCCTTTCATTAATTGCTATGAATATAAGGAAAATAATTGCATGGAAAAAGGTAGCCAGGTGTGACTGAATGCTCTGTGAAAGGAAAAAATTGTATGGATCATGAGTGTGAAATCATGATCATTGGAAGTATATTTTATTTGCATAAATAAGGTGAAAATACATTGCAATTTTAATGATGCATATAAAGTAACTGTATAGTACTGTGTGTTGTAATTTTGAGGTTCATTATAACTACCGCGATGAAAAGATGGTGTGCAGAGATGTTCACAATTGCTTGGAGGATTGGAAGTTTCATATTACAGGTAGTGTGGGTATGGCTCATAAAATAAAGACAAAACGTACCATGCACAAAGGCCAAACTTTATGAGAAGACTCTCATGACAGTGAAATTTAATTATGAAAAGAACATAGTTGTAAATTTTGGTTCTGAGACTATTCTAGAATTGTGTTATGATGACATGTTATGTGTGACAACAAATGTAAGTAATAGGGGTAAGAGCTTCCCCTCACCAGAGCCAAACAATATGAGGATTGGCCGCATGATTGCAGAATCTAAGCATTGTAGGAGAAAAAATTGTAAACGCATCGTGTGATTTGATTATCCCTGATATTGACTGTTTGATGCAGGAAACATGTCAGGTAAGAGACTATATAAAACTAGATGTTTTGGCCTGCATGAGACAAAAAAAGGATAAGGAACTTATGTTGGGGAAATTTAACTGATGGGTGAAATAGAATTGAAAAATTTATGATGGAAATTTTCTTATGATTGACATCTCATGTGAACTGCACGAGTGTATGTCATGCAAAGGAGATGAGGAAAAATATGCCCTTGGGGAAAAGGTTGACTATTGAACTGAGAATTCCAATAAGTATTCGATTTTTTAACACCTTCTCGTTGATTTTTATGTGATTATACCTACATGATGTTGCAGGTTTTCAATTGTTAATTGTAAATGGGATACACAAAACTCCTTATCCAGGACACCCTGGTTACCAAAAGATGAGCACATCCCTAAGGAAGAAAATTTTTGGACTAGATTAAAGGTAGAGTTAATTAATTATCTATCTAAATGCTTGGGTTGTCAACATGTGAAGATTGAACGTCATTATCCAGCATGTTTGTTATGAACTTTTCCCATTCCTATGGAAATGGGAGGTAAAAATCCTTGTATTTCATTACAGGTTTCCATTAACACAAAAGCAACATGATCCGATTATGGTTCTAGTAGTAGAATGAGTTAAGAAAATTGCTCTTTTACTTCTGTAAATTCAACTTATGGAGCTGCTAACATTGCAGAGATACTTCTGGAAAGAGGTAATTTGACAAGGATGTGAAATTTACATGAAAATCCTTGAAATCTATCTGTAGGATTAGAGACCAAGATGAAACAGATGTAAAACATGATGAACAAGTCAAGTCAACAAGGACATGCTAAAATAAGAAATCTATGCGCAAGGTTGGACAGGAAGAAAGAAATACTTAGGAATTCGAGGGATTTCCCGGGAGCTATGGAAGACGACTAATTAGAACACTGTGGACAATGTTATAATAAGGAGGAAATGATGTAATATCCCCAAATGATAAAATTTATTTGTAATAATTTTGAAAAAATAATTTTATTTTTTGAATGTGATTCGCAGACCTCGAATATGCCAATTGGTCCTTGGAGGATAAATGTAACTGAAAACATTATGCTCTGAATGATAGGGACAACCATGTTGAACAAGGAAATTATGCATGGGAGAGTGGGGACATGGAGAATCAATCCCAGGGAGGTTACACCAGGAGCGGGTATGCCAGTATGGCGCTAGACACATCCTGGAGAAATCAAGGATGTAACAAAATGAATCTTCCTGGAGGAATTTGTCGTTAGGTTTAAAATACCTAGAAAAAACAAAAACTACTAATAAGGAAGCATATGCTAGGAGGCGAGGGAGGGGGGATGACTATGCTAGAAGAAGGAATACTTGCTTTGTAAGCACTCTATGTTAGGCGAGTGATTTATCACTAGAGAAATAGACAGAGTTTGACTGTCATCACTCTTGACATGCATAGTTTAGCTCGAGGATGATTGAGGACAGAGTGATCCGTTCCTAATATATGGTTGGGTGGAACTTGGCTTTCCCCTATCACTGTGGCTCATGTTGTAAACATGTTTCATCAATGATTTCTGTTTCTGGAAATCCATTCAGCTCACGATATGTTGTTTACGTTAATGATATGCTTTAATATCCATGAAATGATGAAATAACAACTTAGCTTTGTTGATGTTAATGATGCTTATGAACTAGTGTACCGAGACGTTGTTTGGAATACATTTGGTGAAATGACAACTCAAGTGGAAGATTTTTGTTATGCTCAGGAGTTATTCATTTACTGCATGATTTCCTTTGAATGACGAGCTTAAGGAGTGTCAGTAGATGTAATAATGTATGTTTCACATGTTTCTACAATGTTAAGAGAATTCCTTAGGTTTTTTTATGAAATTAGTGTTGTTAAAAGGACCCTTTGCATACAGTCCTTAGATAGACTGATACGTGTTTTTAGTTGGTTCCAACTTTTGTTGCAATGCTGAAGTTACCCAACCCATCCTATGACCCCTCCAACACTCAACGAAGAGTGGAATTCAAGTTTTCAATGAACTAAATTACATTAGTATTTCATGCACATCTCTGCAGTTAACTTCCCTACTAGTTTAATGTGCAGAATCCTCGTGGACCATCAAATCTAGATCGACGATGGACCCCAAATACCATAAGGAGGATTTTATAAATATTTCGTGCACACTAGGATTCTATTATCTCATGCTAGTTCTCCCCATGAAATGGCTCATAGCCATTGATCTCCTCTGAGATCTATCTCTGTCGTTGATTATTAAGGTGTTTTATCCATGATCACCTCTAGTTCCCATCCCTTATCTCAAGAATTACTTTCATTCTGTGGAATTTTACTCAGCTGTAGATCTATTGCTCTCAACCACAGATCTATTGAAGATACATGTACTTTAATACATCTGTAATCTTTGTTGAATTGATCATTGCAAGGGTCAATTCTCTCTGCAACTTGAAGCTTATCGTTGCAGATCTACGGCATCTAGAGTTATCTAGCAAGCATGATTATAGCATTGTTTATGAAAGTATGGTATGGGTGAATAGGTCTATATTCTTATGATATTGATTTGTTTGGTTATGTAGTGTATTACGGGTATGGTACACCTACTATGTTGATGCCTTGCATTTGTTTTTTCCATTCTCTTAGGAGAATTACTCTTGGTGTGTTGGGGATGGCTATGACTATTTGGAATGCACCAACTCTGCCTTTCAATCCAGTATAACTGGTAGGTTTGATTGAGTTTCTAGAACTGGAGACTCCTACTTTGTTTGAATGACTATGACTTGTTTTGGTTTCCCTTTGATGTATTAATGTTTTTATGAAAAGATTTGCTTTCTTACTTCATGTTTTCCTTGGTTTGATCCCTCGGTGTATTTTCTCCTCGGTGGGGAGGCTTGAGTTTTTCTCTGGGTTGAACCATCCCAGGATTGGTGACATTCCTGGATAATACTTATAGTTATGAATGATATTGTCACACTTGTTATTTCTCCCTACAAGATTCAACAGTGTGGAAATCCCTTATTTAATTATGAACAAGATGAATGTGTTGAATATTGTCACAGATTTCAAGTAGGGTTTATTGTGGTTAAATGTTCTTGTATTTTGCATCTGAATATGCCTGTGTTTGCACTGCAATTGTTTAAGTTCGTGAAGACCAGAAGTCTAGTTTAGAAGTCAAAATGTGGCTAAGTTGAAGTTAATATGTATTTTCCTAAATTTTGGAATCCGCTTATGGAAGGCAGAAATTGGAAGTTAGAAAGCAGAAAACTGAAAGATCAAGTAGTCATTTCATGGATCTCTGCATTCTGAAGTAAGAAATCGACAACATAGAAAAGGACAAGGAAAAAAGATTCATTTTCCATTTTCTAAATTCTACAACAAAAACGGAAGGTCAGAAGGCAAGATCGACAGTGCGGAAAAAGTCAAGCAGAAAGGAGAAAGGGCAAAAAAATGATTTTCATTGATTGTAGAGTTCTGATTTTTTGAGATCCACACTCGAAGTTCGGAAGGTGAAAAACGAGAAAAGAAAAGCGAAGTCATAAGAATGTTAAGATTTCCACGATCCATGATATGCATAGTAAAAAGAGGAAAGAGAAATAGAAAAGAGAAGTCGTAAAAATGTTAAGACTCCCTTGTACTTATTCGGAAAGGTCCAAAAAAAGGGTAAACTATCACAAGACCAATGCATCTTCAAGAGAAAAAAAAAGCCTGAGCTTAACAAGTGTGAAGGAAGGAAAGATCACTCGGAAGGATCCTTTTGATTACAAGAAATGGGGGTTACAACAGTAAACTCGATGATTTGTTCTTTAGGTTTTAGAGAGCATGAAAAAGACATAAAGTACGCTAGGAATATTTTTCATGTTTAGGTCCAGAACATGAAAAAAGAGAAAAATAAGCTCATACCGGGTGTTACTTTTTTTGTAAGTTTAGTCACTCAATTACGGAAAAGTGATAAACCTATTCCTGAGAATACTCTTCTCAATTTTGAAGAAAAGATAGTGCTTCTTTTTCGTAACTATTCCACATGGTTCGAAAAAGTGATAAACTACCACCAATGTGGATTCCTGTTCACTTATTCTTAATGAGTTTGAACAAACAAGTTTACTTGGAAGTCAAGTCTATTTTGAGGAGTCAGACTTGGGCCTAAAGAAACTCCATAAGGGAGAGGAGACTTATAAAAAAGGATAGCATGCAAAAAGATGCAAAATGAAGGCTCACTTTTTCATGAAAAACTACTAAGAAGGATCCTGCAAACCTACCACAACTACAACATGGGTACCAAAACACTGTAAAGTGTTCTAAACTAGGTTACTCATGAAAAGGAATCCCTATCCACAGAGGAACAATGATGCAGACAAGGTAAAAATGGTTTAACACCATAGTCTGTGGTCAAAGAGGTAATCCTAGTGTTAAAACATATAAGGTATAGATGTAAAAGTACATATGGAGAACCAAATCCTACCTTATATGAGCAGATACCAACTTTGAAAAGATCTCAAACTTATTGCACTTGGGAAAAGTCATGGTATTAATTCATTTATAAAAATTAATTTTTAAACTATAGAATATAGGTCAAAAATTTTGAAATTTTTCTATATATAGTTTAAAAACAAAAATAAAACATACCATTTGACAATTTACCCATTTTGGCAAGTTTTTAGATCTATCTTCATATTTTCACCGAGGATAAGCCAGCGGACCAAATCAACTTTCGTTAGTTGTAGGTTAATCTACTCTCCCTTGTCCTTCTTTTCATCCATTCCAATTTTCATTTTTTGTGAAAAAATCGTGATTTTGAGCCGGCCCTAAAAGGGTCACACAGTACACATGGGTATGCCACTATGATATTCGTGTACATGCATTTCATACATGACTTGCTAAAAATAAACCCGTGTATGACATGTGATGTGCTTAAAGCATAGTCGTGTGTACTGCATGACCTAGCAAAGCTTGCAACATGGCCAAAATTGAAAGAAATCAATGAGTTCTAATGATCAATAATGGTCAATGGGAAGGTACAAGATGGTGTTAGAATGGAGGGAAAGAGAGCGCGAAGACATGGATCGAGAAGCTCTATGAGATTCCCCAACATTGCATGCTTTACGACAATGTGGTTTACTAAAGTTCTTCTATATTTCTGGCATGAGGGACAATGTTCATTTATTGGAACATCTAATTAGTTACTGGGATCATGACCTTGGTGTCTTTGATGTTCAAAGGGATATCTTGGAGGTAATAGTAGAAGAAATTTACTTTATTACACGGTTGTCCCACAAAGGTATGCCCTTGAACCTTGAGGGTATATGTAGGGGTGGTGACCCAATGAGTTTCAAGGACTATGTTGACACTTACTGGCCACCAGGAATGTAGAAGAAGGGATCATGCATTCCTATTGTTCACATAAACAAATTTCCATTACAAGTAGTGGTAAACACTATAGTGAGAATTACTGGATATTATTCATTGCATCTAGCTACTCAGACATAGATGAGGATTGTAGTGGAGTGTATGTAGGGGGTAGTTTTTAACTGGTGCTTGGGTATGATCCCAATTATGAGGAAGTAGCTCTCTGAATAAGAGAGGAAACAAAAATAACTTTGGATAATCAAGCATACTAATAGCTTTCTTCTTTGAGAGAGAGATTGCTATTGGTACCATAGTGGCACTACCACCATCTTCTCCTCGCCATCCCAGACAGACCAGATGGGGAAATGTATTCCTCTGTCAGGGTGGTGAAGGATCTATTCAGAGAGTCTATGATGATGAATTTTATCTATGGTGGGAGCCGCAAGTATCATCTCTCAGGTAGTTTATGTACTTCGGACTGGACTTCCGAGGAGATAATGAGCTAGTCCTCCCACCAGGGGGGCATGGGGCGAGCTAGGTATTCATATCTTTTTTGTCATTTGATTTTTATCAATTTTAATCATAAAGTTATATCCATATGTATAAAGATATTTAATCCGTTTAAATGTTGAAATGCATATGTTGGACCTGTATGCCCTGATGGAATCCTAGGACTTTTGTAAGTCCCAAATAGGGTGGGGACCAAAGTATCATTCGATTTCTTGAGGGGAAGCTGGCTAGGCTCACCCAAGGAGTCCCTACTATGCGGATTGAGAGGATTCTTGTTATGATTCAAGAGTTCATATTAGGGATTCCGACCACCGAGATACGCTTACTGAGGCAAGTATCCAGGGTTGTGTTATATTATAGAGAGGCCCAAGAGGCACCTGCAGCCAAGGACGTTGAGGATTAGGCTTAGATATATAGGCGTATGTATGGATTATGATCCTATTTTTGGAATATTTATACAGTTGTGACAGGTTCTTTGAATCAAGACTCGATCTATCTATGGACAAATTTTACACAGACACACACACACACACACACACACACACACACACACATATCTCTATATATATCTTGGTTATTTAGAGGTGTCTCAAATGTATCTGTTATGCTTATTTTACAAAATATGTGTTAAATGCCAATCTAGAATGTAGTTCGCATAAGCATCAGTAACTGTATTTTCATTCCTTGAAATGTGATTAAATGAAACATAATCAAAATTTATTTCAAGTAATATAACCTACAAAAATTGACATAACAAAGTAGGGTTTCGCACCTGATAGTCTCCATTGAGATGGGAAACCATGAGTTGAGAGTAAGGCTTGACCTTAAACAGGTATTGTCACATGACATGACATCCCATAATAACTCAATAAGAGCTATGTACTTGGACACATTATTAGTAGCAGGACCTAAGAAAGCGCCTCCAGAGGCAACTAGTTGTCCTGAGTGTGAATAGATGACCCATGCGGCTGAAGTCAGGTGACAAGTATGGCAGCTAGCACCATCCACAAAACCTACGAACCACTCAACTAACATCTTTTAAAACCAACATATTGTATAAGAAACACTAACCATCTAACTATTGTACATAAAAATACATACAATAAAATTACAAGAACAAGCACCATGCCTAGGCGTATTAATTCTTTAGGTAGATCCCATTTCTAGGCTCAGGAAACTTATTCCCATCGAAATCCTTTAACTCATATGCCCCTTTTTTCAATACCTTTGACACAATGTAGGGACCTAACCACATTGAATTAAATTTTCCTTCCCCAAGGGGTTCTTTGTCTTGATCCTAGAGCAAGACAAGCTCCCCTTTAGAGAAAATTATTGGCTTAACTACTTTGTCATATTGGTTTTAAAACCTATTCTTATCAGCTTCATTTTCTGTCAATGCATCTCTGTGTCATTCATCCATATTTTCCAAATATAGAAACATTCTTCTAATTCCGTGGTGTTAGGGAGTACATGGATGACTATCTTAAGCAATGGAATTTCACATTCAATTGCAGTGACTGCTTCCACCTCGTGAACAAATTGGAAAGGTGAAAAACCCGTGGCAGTCTTGACATTGGTCCAGTATGCCCAAATTACATGGTATAGCATGATGTGCCAATTTGACCTACTTTCATTAATGGTGTGTTTTAGACATGTTTTAGAATGGTCTTTAAGGTCTTATTTACTTCCTCTACTTGTCCATTTGATTGTAGGTAGAAGGAAGATGGCTGATATTGCTTGAACCCTAGCATAGTAGTCGGCTCGGTCATCATACTATTCTAAAAGTGACTGCCATGGTTAGTGACAATCTCTTTAGGAATACCAAAACAAGTAATGATATGACTGAACACGAAGAAAGATTTCGTTTCTGCATCTGCTTTGAAGGTAGGAATCGCCTCTGCCCACTTGGTAAAGTAATAAAAAATGACAATGATATATTTGTTCCCCCTAGCTAAACCTAGGTTGCGTGTCACATAATCCACACCCACTTAGTGAAGGGGCCTACCCCAATAATGGGAAACAACAGATTAGGATGTGACTACATTTTCCTAGTGTAGAGCTGACACAGATGACAACACTTGATAGCTTCCACACAATCTTTAAAGATCACGGGCCAGAAATAACCAACACGAAAAATGTTCCGGGCCATTTATAACCCAGATAAATTACCCCCACACGCTCCTCTATGGGAATCATTCAAGACACACTTAGCCTCCTCGTGGGTGAGGTACCGATACAAAAGAGAATCTACCCCTCTACAGTATAAAGTATCACCGATGATCAAGTAGTTTTTCACATGCATACGCAGTTTACGTCACTCTTCCCTTGAGAAGGACGTGGGACACTTAAAATTATGGAGATATAAAAGGATATCTCTATACCAGGGATCATAGGTGGAAATTATAAAGATGTACTCATTTGGGAATGAGTATTCTTCAACCAGTACATTCTCTTCCCTAGGAAATTATGAGATAAGATCTGCAAAAAGTAAGGATGTTGTGGATTTAGCGGACTGAAAATCCAAGTCAAACTCTTGAAGAATGACTATCCATTTGTGAAATTTTCCCCGTATTATGAGTCAGGACAAACCATATTGAAAAGGATTAACATCCACCACAACTATAGTTCTCTTCAGTGAAATCTAGTGATGTAGCCTCTGAACATCATACACAACTTCTAATGCTAACTTCTCAATGTGGGAGTATCTAAGATCAAGACCAACTAATGTACGACTAAGATAATAGACAACATGGACTCATTAGTTGGTTTAACCTCATCTACCAAAGGTACAGTGGACTCATTAGTTTCCAAATGACCCTTCTGAGTGAAACTGAGATGGTCAATAGTAACCAACTTCCCTTCATGTGGAAAAACCACCACTCGAAGAACGACCAAGGAAATCACACACATGGCTAAGTCCAACTTCTCCCTAAAAGAAAGTTATAATCAAAAGGAGCATAAATCACCTCAACTTCAATATCCATTGCTTTCCCTACCAATTTAATCTCAAAAGCTGGTAGGATACCATGTGGATGAAAATACCTCCCGTTGAAAGCAACAAGTAAGGTGTTTGACGGAACTAGCTCCGGGGAACCTAAAGCAAGAAATAGACATAACACACGTAGATGCACCTTTGTTAACAACTGTGCATCCAATGGTTTTTCCACCGTGAATGAAATCTACTGACAAAGCCACATGATATAATAGGAGAATCTTAACATCTCAAAGATTGAACCTCGCCAACAGGATTGAAGAATCCATGCTGCCTAAAGCTGCTAAGAGGGCATCCTGCTAAGCAAGACAACTTTGTAACACTTCAAATGCATACATTGGACAAGGTGTTTGGGCCAAATATTCCACCACATAGTGGTTAGAAGCTTCCCTTGAGTTTGGATTGTGAAATGCCTTTTTAAAGAAAACTTTTGGTATTTTAGGCGTTGGATCAATAGGTTTCTCGATCATGCGAGGGTTAAAGGTTTCACCAACAGACTTACCCTTCTCAGGTTCCCCCGTCTCATAATTTTTATTTATCATCTAGAGTAAGGCACTATATCGTGCCATATTGATATAGTTCTGATCAAGGGGAGCACTGTGAGTGACCCCGACTACATTAGAAACAAAAGCTACATTCTATCCTTGGGGAAATGGATCCTTTAGGACAGTCGATTGTTAATTTTTAAGAAAATTCTCAGCTTGATCTATGAGAGCGCATTGATGATTCAAGTGGTCTCCTTGGAACAAATTACACGGAAATTTCACCTTCTTCGTATCTTTCTTACCCCCATCAACATTGTCATGGATTTCAACTTGTATTGATTACCCTCACCCTTCTTCCTTTTCTTTTCTTTCCCACCGCGCTACTGATTTCCCTTATGAGAATATTGTGCAAAAAAAATTGCAGTTTGACATGATAGGGTGAAATCCTTTGTTGCATCCATTGTAAATTGCTTCACTGACAACTTGTGGAGTTTCTTGGCTAGTGACTCTACAGTGGGAGAAATAACAAAACCAACCACACCATTGGCATGGGGTCCATGCTTGGGTTTCACTACACTATGGGTGGACCGTGGTGCCTGAGGTATAATTTCATATAATATCACAGACTGAGCATATATCAATTCCATCTACTGGTCCCTGAGGATAACCTCTTCTTCAGTGGTCACCCCCGAAGTGGATATGTCCTTAGATATATAAGGAAGTAAATATTTTAAGAACCACTCTAAGAATAACTCAGGGGGTATGGTGGCTTTGATAAGCCTCTTCCATCTTTTCCACTCTTGGATATGATCCGAGATATGTGTGGCCTTGTCTTTTCGAAAGATAGGCAATAGGTTTGTGCTGGAATCATAACGGACATGAAGCTGGAAGTGATTAAGAAACACATTTGCTAAGTCCAAAAAACTGTCAAATGCAGTAGAGGGCAGTTCAATATACCATTTTGCTGCAACACTAATCAAGGTTCTTTGGAAAATCCTCAATTGAATGGTGTCATCGTTTAATGAGTTTGAAGAGCACCATAAGTGAAAAGTGGTTATATGGGCACCTGGATCTTCGCTAGCTTTTCCCTCAAACTTGGGAATGTCTGTGGGTAACTTGCTATGAACATGTGGCCACGTGGCACTATGCCGCACTGGGTCATTCATTAACTTGTACAAGTCTAGCAAGTTTAAAGTTGCTAGGAAGGGAAGTTTAGGCCTAATCGGAGCTTGAAAAACACTAGTATGGGATGTAGAAGGACATGACCCCTGGTTCCCAAATGAAAAGTTAGGGTTTCACCTAGCTGTCGATTGTAAAGTAGGTGGACTACTTTAAAATGAATTCCACACATAAGTGAGTGGATTACTTGTGTGTGGTGTGTTAAAGGTGGTTTGAGCTGCTCCAGATGAAATTAGAGTTTGAAAGATAGTAGTGGGTATCCCTCTACTAAAAAATGAAAAGGGAGAGCTTGTGAATGGGGTCTAAATAACCAAAATCATTTTTGTTTCCAAAATTCATGCCCACATATGCATAGGGACTACATAAGGAGTGGATGAGGGAATGTTCCTCCCATTCCATGGGAAACCCTAAACAAATGCAGAGGATCGACTAGGACCACTCTGAATAGTATGCATGAAAGAGGGGGAATAAAAGGGTGCACCAGTAATCCCAGTGACCACCCCACTAGAAGGACCTACTACATTAGAGTGATTCAGTGGCTGGACCACTCGACTACTTGGTCACAAATGTGTAGTAGGTGCATTTGGTCTTGGAGTATCAATGGATGAAGTGGGGGTAGAAATACCCTCTCTAGAGCTAGCACTAATTGTGCTCACATGAACATGAATAACAGGTGAATCAAAGGAAAGAACTTGGATGGTCACAGGATTGTTTAAGTCAGTCAGAGGTGGATTAAAATTTCTTGCAAAATCGTCATCTTGCAAGTCTTAAATCTATACTACAGTTGTCTCTTCCTCATTAGTCCTAAGTTTCAGTTCACCTGGAACTTTGCTAACTCCTACTAGTTCAAACGAACCGTCAGTACCTAGTCTCCGCCTTTGAGGGGCCAGTGGAGGCTCCACTGTATCAGATGGAGGAATGTTTCGCAACTTTCTTGACCTATAGAGAGGTTGGCCCTTTAGAGCTAAAAATTTGACTCACACGTACCTAAAGGCCAACAAAATATAGACAAACCAAACAACACTCACTAAAAAATTCCTAAAGTCACACAGACACAAGAGGTATAAGATATGCCTTCCAAAAGAAATCCTGGGATGATTAGTTCCAAGGTCCAACCAATGAAGAACTGATAGATGTTTATTTGGCATCCTGTGTAGATGTTCTTAGGAACACGTAGAGGAATCACCCAACCACCCTCCGAAACGGTCTACTGGGGTTACCTTCCAAGTTCGTCAAAGGTAAACCAAAAATAAACTTCCGGTATTACTTGTGTATGATCCCTAGTGTCAAGAGACTAAAGGATACCGCAACTACACTAAGGGTCTAGAAGAATAGTTGCAAGCCTGATCCTTATGCGTGGACAGGGTAGCAAACCCCAAAACCCTATCAACACTGGCATTGCACGGGGCCCAAAAAATGGTATTGACAAGATCCCCAAACACATAAAAATATTGATCTATGCTCGAACAAGGAATCAAAGGGTTATCTCCTCAGTCCAGGTCCTCATGCAACCTCGTGCTTAACTCTTGTCTGAGAGGAGATTTCAAAATTGTCTCATGTAGAGGAGGATTTACCTAGTGAAAGGAGAACTACATCTGAAGTTAAATACTTATGGACAGTTAAAACTCCCTAGTCCACAAGCCTACCCTGAACTAGTTGATGTATGAACCTAGAAAAGAGAAACTTACTAGTAAATTTTAATTAAATATTTCTTTTTAATTGGTTGTTATTAGTTAGAGGTAGCAGGATGATACTATATGGTGTTATAGACTGAAGAAAAGAAAACAAAAAATGATGTAAAAAATAATTTTTTCAAAGAAAATTGCAACTACTATGCTAATTTTTCTTTTCTTTTTCTTATAAAATGAAAGCTAATGAATTTTTTAAACAAAGCATGAGAAACTACAAGAATTTAAATTTTTGATTTTTTTCTTGAAAAATAAAGAAAAGCTCACTAGATGCAACCTAACGCAAAAAGTATAAAATTTTTGTCTTTTCTTTTCAAAAAATTTCAAAAATTACAAATGCAACTAAATGCAAACTTGAGAAAGTTTGAACAATCTAAGCATATAGCAGTAAATGATACAAGCAGATCCTATAATAACACACTTCAACTTGACAGGAAGAAATGGCACAGAACCAAACTTGGTGAAAACTATCCAATATAAGACTAAATAGATTCAAAATGGCAAGAATGACTTACTTCGACCACTAACAAGAGCATAAAGCATACAATTTTTCCATGGACTAATCAATGACCCAACAAACACAAGCACTCAGACCTAATACAAGTAGGAGGACCTACAACATTCACCAATGGATAAAATCAAACACAAAACACTCAAGGACTTGAAAGGTCAAGTAAACTGTGAAATGTAAAGACCTAAGACTTACAGGATCATGTAAGAAAGAAAACCTACAAAAGAATCAGGGAGGTCACAAAACAGGGACAAACAAGATCCCTATGAACTCAGAGACACCTATAGGAACACACATATTTTATAAAGGAAATCCGCATGTGACATGTGACTGTCTAGAGAGAAACTCATGTTTACAAAGTGAAATATGTGACTATCAACAAGAATACCCACGTACACTGTCAAAAATTTTCAAAAAATAAAAGTACTAACAGAGAGGCCGTGCACATGAAAAACAAAAAATCCAAGGAGAAAACAAAACAACTCACAAACAGAATAAAAAAGAGCCAAAGACTGGTCATGGAGCCTAAAGAAAGGACCCGCAATAGGCTGGACTCCCCAGTAGAGTCGCTAGTTATATTGTTAAGGAAAACACACCCTTATAACCGAGGGTCTCTAGGGTTATGACCTTACTAGAATAAACTTGCAAACAATCAACTATGTAGAAATTGAAATAGGAATAGGAAGAAAAATGAGGAAGCCTGATTTAAGACGATTGATCCTAGCTTTTCTTCTCCTCTTCCAGTTGCTTCTACAACTTCCAGGGTATCTTCAATCACTTGCAAAGAACATGTTCTTCCTGTAAATATCTTATATATATATATATATCATTAGTTAATGAAATAACATATTTATAATGAAACTATAAGATAATTCAGAAATCAACATATACAAGAGTGCACAATATTGGAGGAAGAACTTTCTTTATTAATAAACAAGGATGGTGAGATTACAAGCCAACGCCTGAAACAAGTGCTCCAATGCAAACCAAGGACACCGAGTTCTACTGATCCAACATGTCTGAAGGCATACCACTAGCATAACTTTGCTCTTCTAAGAATGATTGATTAGCCCCAACCCATATCCTCTATTTATACATGAGGAAAGAGAGAGGTTTCAAAGGTTGAGATGGTTGAGGAAGTTGAGATAGTTATGATTAAGGGTTCAAATATCTTCAAATAATAATTTTTTATATTATTTAACTTCGAATTAAGGTACATGTGACTATTGATATAGGAAATTAGCGTATGATACATGGCTTTATTTAAGGAAACCTGCGTGTGCAATGTATCCACGAGTTGCAATACACATACTCGTGTGTGACATGCTAGTTGCTGTGCAAATAGTCATGTGTGCAACCTTAATGTACACATAAAAATATAATTAGATGGTTAGGTGATGATGTATCAATAGTCATGCCCATCTATAATGTTTTTGCTACTTCAATCTAGTTTGTCCTTTTTTGTTCTGACATATTTGATGTCAGTACTCAGACATAGAAGTGCCATTTTACATGATAACATGATCCAAAAACCACATAACAGAAAGCGAAAAAGGAAAGTTAAGTCTTAAGCAGGCTAATATTTCTGTAATCCGAAAATCGTAGAGTGGAAGGCAGAAAGAGGAATGAAGAGGTTAGGTCATTAAATGGCAAGCCTTCCAGTATCCGCGATCTGCATGGCAGAAAGAGGAAAGTGGAAAGGATCGGATCAAAGGATCTTGTTGCATGATAAGATTCTGACTTCCGTAGTTCATAGCGAAAGGTGTAAAGGAGGAATGTAGAGGGAGGAAGTGGGGATGAATTATTTTGACGAATGTTGGGCTTCCAATTCTGAATTCCACAGTGGAAGGATAAAGCGAGAAATCTAGAAAGCAAAAGTCGGAAGGGTCATCTTCAGTGTGGTGACGACCTTTCTTGGTGCAAAAGTGGATTTAATTACGAAAGTTAGTGTTGGTTGTTTTTTTTTAAATAGGTCAAGGTTGAATGTTTTTAAAGATTATAGCCAAAATTCATGTAAAAGAAATTAAACTTTAAAAAAAAATTATATCCTTTTTAATAGGTTATTGGGGTATGTTATATCTAGTTATGGAAATGTTTAAGGACAAAAACATCCTTTACATGATTTATTTGATATTATTTTACCATGGGAAATGGCCTAGGAAAAATGTGGGTATACCAACACCGATTTTGACCACATTTTTCTATCTCGGAATGATTTGATCCCTAAAAGGAACTTGTGGTAATTTTCCTTTTATTTATTATGTAACATACCCATATAACCTGTAAAATGCATATTAAAAAAATTCAAATATAATTTCTTTCACACAAATTTCGGCTATAACATTCATAACATTCAACCTTATACTTTTTAAAAAATAACCAACATTAAATTCAGTAATTAAATCCACATTAAATTCACTTTTACAACCAGAAAGATTGTTTCCACACTGAAACTAACTTTTCTAACTTTTGCTTCCTGCATTTTTCCTTTCCACCTTCCACCGTGGACTTTTGGAATCAGAAGCCTAACATGCAACATAATCATTTATCCACCTTTTCACCTTTCATTGTGGACTACGGACATCAAAATACTAACATGCGATAGAATCACTTATCCACATTTCTTTCTTCTGCATTCCTCCTTTTCTCCTTCCATTGTGGACTACAGAAATCAGAAAATTAACATGCGATGGAGTCATTTGTCCACACTTCTTCCTTCTGCCTTCTTCCTTTCTGCCTTGCGATGCAGACTGTGGAAATCAGAAGTTGAAAATGCATGAAGTCATTTTTCGATACTTCCACCATCCACCTTCCATTGCGGACTACGGAAATCAGAAACTTAACACTTACCTTAAGATTTTTGTCTCTTTCTGCTTTTCGACCTCTGACTTATGACTTCGGGTAGCAGAAATCCTAAAACATGATAACTTTACCCATTCGATTTTTGTGCCATTTATTCTTCCAGGGTCAACCTCAACCATCGATCCTATGGCTCAGATCTCCACCATTCATCCTCAGTGGGTCTAGCAGATTTTGCAGATCTAGAAAGTTTACCTTCCCATTCTTATTGACCTAGTGGAATCAACCTCCATCATAGATCTAAATCCACATTTGATCTTCACTACCCATCTTTTTTGGGCCTACCAGATTCTGTAAATATGAAAATTTAATTTATCTGCACGTGTTGAACTCGCGGAATGAACCTCCGTGGTTGATATCCAACATCATCAAATATCAGCCGTCGAAACATGCGGGGTGTACAGTATTTCACATATTTGAGAACTTAATTTATTTGTGCATGTTGGAGTTTCAAAATCCACTCTCGCCGTCGATCTCTCACACCATCAAATCTGAGCTATCGAAACATGCGAGATGTACAAGATTTCAGACATCTAAAAAGTTAATTTATTTGTGCATTTTGAGGTTGCGAAATCAACTCTCATCGTAGATATCCAACACCATCAAATCTCAGTCGTCAAAACATGTGGAGCATGCCCTATTTCGTAAATCGAAAAACTTAATTTATTCGTGCATGTATGCTCGGAAAAATCTTTGTCCACCATTGATCCGATTTCCCCAATCCATCCGACGGAAGATACTGTCTACAAGTTAACCCTTCCGCCACTTCCAAAAAATATTAAGTCTGGGCATCTTTCCTTGGAGGCATCGTCTACATCCCTTCATCTTCCCCTTTGTCCATATTGACCCTCCTTCCTTATTCCTTCTTTTACTGGGCATAACTTTTGCAAGTGTAACACGTCTTATTTCCAAAACTATAAGTATTAACCATGAAATTCATTAGGCTTGGGAGGATCAACCCAAAACCAAGCTCAAGCCTCCACAGGGAACGAATACCATGTGCGCTTAAATCAAGGAAAAGAAACAGTATGCAAGTAACTCTTTATAGAATGTTATGGCACCATTAGGAAACCCAAAAAAATCATCAGACATAAGTCACAATCATTCAGACAAATCAAGATTATCCTTTCCATGAACTAATTCAACCTATAGGTTCTAGTGGTAAAAAAAAAAATAGAGTAGGTACACTCCATTCCATTAATAATATACATAACCGAAGAAATCCAAATCTTATGAGCACACCCCATTTATCAACCATACTTTTCATCATCAAACCTAAGGGAATTCTTCTTATCATTTCAACAATCATTAAAGAAAACATTCATACTTCTATAGAAACTCCCTAAGCTCATTAATAAGAGGAAAACGTGTAATATGTTGGTGTCTCTTTAAAGAAACTATTACAATATTGGAGTTGCACAATCATCTATGAAAGAGTGTGCGAATAATATTTTTGTAAGCATTATTTCCATTAGTTAAATTTAAAGCCTAGTTATCATTTCCTTGACATTGAAAGATAAATATACATAGAACAACATGCCCTGAGTTTAGAAGAATGGCAAGACCAAAACCTCAGTAATGAGAACATTTTTCAAAAGAGCCGCAATGGAAAGGGAACATCCATGTTCCACCCAATCGTAGATTAGGCATGGATCTCTTTTCCCTCAATCACCCTCGAGATAAGATATGCATCCCGAGAGTGATGAAAGTCAACTCAGTCCAGTTGTCCATTGAGAAATCACTTTCCTAACACAAAGTGCTCACACAACAATTATTCCTTGTTCCATCATACTCAGTGGCGTCCCGACTCCTAGCATATGCTTCCTTATTTATAATTTTTGTTTTCCTAGGTCTTTTGCATCTAATGACCAATTCTCCCTGGAATTTCCATGCCATTTCATCCTTGATTCCTCAAGGTGGGTCTAGCACCATACTAGCATTCCCACATCTAGTATAACCTCCCTGAGAGTGACCCTTCATGTCCCCCACTCTCACACGCATAATTTCCTCATTCAACATGCTTTTCCCTATCATTTAGATTTTTATTGCAAGCATAATGTTTCAGTGACATTTTTCCTCCAAGGAATGATTGATATATTCCAGGTCCGCTAATCACATTACAAAACATAAAATAGTCTTTTCAAAAATATTACAAATAAATTTTAACTCTTAGGGGATATTACATCCTTTTCCGCTTATTGTAACATAGTCCATAGTGTTCTTTTTCATCTTTGATAGTTCTAGGGAATAGACCTACGTACTTCTTTCGTAGGACATCCTCTAGTTCCTAGGTCGCCTCCTCCGAGATAAAGTTCTTCCAAGCACAGTTTCTTTCATGTCCAGAATGTGCACAGGTTCCACTTGGAACTTGCCCTCTGGTTCCACCTGTACCACATTCCAATCAATGATGTGAGTGGAATCATATACATATTTCTTCAGTAATGAAACATGAAAAACATAATGAATTCTTACATGTGCTCGAAGAGAAATATTTTATGCCACATGTCCAATCCTTTTGCAAGACCTGAAAGGGTCTGTAGAACTGTGGTGCTAATTTGGTGCAACTTCCCAGTTTTAGGGAGCTCTTTTTGGGATTGACATGAAGGTAAACATGGTCTCCAACTGAAAACTCTTTATGCTCTCTTTTTAAGTTAGCATAACTCTTTTGGCAATCATGCACGACGAAATTCTTTTGTACTTCTCATACAAAATTTTCCATTTCTTGTAACATTTTAGGTCCTATCATCAAATGATCCATGGGTCTATCCCAACTAACAGAGGTAGTACACTTAATTCCATACATGATTTCAAATGGGATCATCTTGGTAGAGGCCTGCTATCCATTATTGTATGCAAACTCTTCTAGATGCAGATAGTCTTCCCACTTAGTGGGTCTTTCCATGACATACATCCTTAACATGTCATCAATGACTAGGTTTTTTCATTCTGTCTGTACATGTGTTTCAGGGTGATAGCTAGTGATGAATTTTATCTTGGTTTCCAACCCTGCAAACAATGACTTCCAAAAATTGGACGTAAACTTGACATCCCAGTCGAAAATTACCATCTTTGGCACTCCATGAAGTCGAAATATCTCCTTCAGGAATATTTCTACAACATTGATAGCATTATAAATCGATTTCACAGGTATAAAATGAGTGTACTTGCTTAATTTATCAACTACAACCATAATTGAATCATGTTAGTTTTTATTCAAAGGAAAACTTGCGATAAAATCCAAATATATTACCTCCCATTTCCATTCAGGAACTAGTAAGGGTTGTAGCAAACCTGCTGGATGTTGGTGTTCATCCTTCACCTATTGAAATTCCAAACATTTAGACCTGTAATAAAATAGATTTTCCTTAAAATTGGGCCAAACAAATTACTTTTTGAGGTTTGTTATCATATTTTGGTAGCCAGGGTGTCCTGCATAAGGAGGTTTGTGCATTTCATTCAAAATAAATAGTCACTAAATATGCAACATTCAACATGTATATTATTCCTTTAAACCAAATTAATCCTTTATAGAGTATTTTTAATTCCTTCCCATTCAATTTTACCTCTTCTGTCAATAATTTATTGAGTATATTTCCATATTCAGCATCATTGATTCTAGCTATATTTATCCTGCTCAACATGTCACCTTCTGGTTGACTCGCGATGACCTCATACACTTCATGGTTTCTTCGGTTGAGTGCATCAAGCACTTTATTTTCCTTACCTTTGATATGCTTCACTTAAAAGTCAAGTTTACTTAAGAAGGCCATCCATCATGCTTGTATGGCATTGAGTCCATGCTAAGTAAATAGATTCTTTACGCAGGTGTTATCTCTCAATAAAAGGAACTTGTTCTCTAACAGGTAGTGATGCCACATATTTAAGGAATGGACTACTAGTACCAATTCTAGATCATGCACTACATAATTCCATTCATGATCCTTCAACTTGCAATATTCATAACATACAACATGCCCTTTTTCAGATAGTATTCCCCCCAATCCCTCCTTGCTAGCATCAATACATACTATGTAGTCTTTATAGTGGCCAACTACCATCAAGATCAGGGCCATGGTTAACAGTCTTTTTAGGTTTTCAAATATCTCCTGACACTTCACAAACCATACAAAATTTACTCCCTTCCTTTGTAAGGAAGTAACAGGATAGGATATCCTTGAGAACCCTTGGATGAACCTACGGTAGTACCCGGTGAGTCCCATGAAAGATCAAATGTCAGCAACATCCCTAGGCACAAGCCATTCCATAATTTCTTTTATATTATATGGATCTACTGTAATCCCTTTTTCTGAGATGACATGTCCTAAGTACTGAATTTCTTTCTTGAATAATTCACACTTCACGAATTCAACATACAGTTGGTGGTCCTTTAGGGTATGTAGTATGATTTTCAGGTGTTGTTGATGTTCTTCTCCTATCCTTCAGTAGATCAGGATATTGTCAATGAATATTAACACGAATTGATCCAAGTATTTTGTTAAAGATGCTATTCATTAGACACATAAATGTAATAGGGGCATTGGTCAAGCTAAAAGGAATTACTATGACATTATAATTCCCATATTATATCCTAAAAGTTGTTTTTTAACATATTCTTCCTTAACCCTGATATGGTGGTAACTAGACCTCATATCCAACTTGGAGAAGACCTTTACTCCCCATACTTGATCGAACAAATTATTAATCCGAGGAAGAGGATACTTGTTTTTTATGGTCACTTTATTTAATTGTCTGTAGTCTATGCATAGTATTAAAGTCCCATCCTTGTTCTTGAAAAATAAAACTGGGGCTCTTCACGGTGATACACTAGGGATGATATCACCCCTATCTATTAGTTCTTGTAACTGTATTTTCAATTTTTTTAACTTAGGGATACTCATTCGATAAGATACTTTGGATGTTGGAGCATACGCAGGTATAATTTTAATGGAGAAATCTATTTCTTATGGAGGGGGCAGTCCATGTATCACCTCTAGGAAAACATCCATTAATTCACTTAAAAATCGGTGGTCCCTTACAGATGTTGGGTTTTCATTAAGTATTAGGTAAACAATCTTTACCGCATAGATCTTTCATCCATTCCACAAACACTTCATCAATTGCAAGGCATATATCTTCCTTAAAGAAACAAGTCACAGTCATTCAGAGAGAGCAGGATTATCCTTTCCATGAACTAAGTCAACCTATCAGTTCTAGTGGTTTAGAAAAAAAAATATTAGGTACACTCCATTCCATTAATAATCTACATAACCAAATAAATTCAAATCCTATGAGCACACTCCATTCATCAACCATACTTTTCGTCATCAAACCTAAGTGCATTCTTCTTATCATTTCAGCAATCATTACAATAGACATTCATACATCTACAAACATGCCCTAAGATCATTAATCAAAGAAAAACATGCAGTATGTTGGTGGCTCTTTATAGAAACTATTACCCCATTGGAGTTGCACAATCGTCTAAAACAAAGTGTGCAAATAATAGCTTTGTAATCATCATTTCCATCAGTGAAATTGAAATCCTAGTTATCGTTTCCTTGAAATTGAAACACAAATATACATGGAAAAACATAACCTGAGTTTAGAAGAATGGCAAGAACAAAACCTCAGTAATGAGACCGATTTGGAAAAGAGCTGCAATGAAAAGGGAACAACTGTGTTCCACCCAACCATAGATTAGGCACAGATCTCTCCACCCTCAATCACCCTTGAGCTAAACTATGCATTCCAAGAGTGGTGACAGAAAACTCAGTCCAATTCTCTAATGAGAAACCAATTTCCTAACACAAAGTTGTCACAGAACAAGTATTCCTTGTTCCAACATACTCAGCGGCATCACGCATCATCGCATATGATTCCTTATTTATAGTTTTTTTTTGTTTTTCCTAGGAATTTAGCAGATAACGACCAATTCCGCCAGGAATTTATGTGCCATTTCTTCCTTGAGTCCCTAGGGTGGGTATAGCAGCATAATGGAATTCCCATGTCTGGTGTAACCTCCCTGACAGTGACTCTTCACATCCCCCACTCTCACATGCATAATTTCCTCATTCAACATGGATGTCCCTATCATTCAGATTTTTATTGCAAGCATAATGTTTTAGTTACATTTTCCCTCCAAGGACCTATTGGAATATTACAGGTCCGCCAATCACATTACACAAAATACAATATTCTTCTAAAAATTATTGCAAATAAAGTATAATACTTGGGGGGATATTACATATCCAACATACATGATTCCTATAGTTACATATTTAAACGACGTTAAGTAGCATTTGATTTTAGTTAATGGCGTGATTCAGGACAAATATATGTATTATTTTTTATCAAGGTTTGACAAATGTTTGCACTTTCATGGTAGAATTAGCCTAGAGTTACTATTTCAATTCATCTGTGGAGTCTATCTGACTCGTTGACCTGCAGGAAGGTTTGTATTCATGTGTGCGATTCTTTCTATGTTTATAGGTTAGGAATCATATGGTTTTGACTACTCTAGTTCTTTTTGTGTATGGAATGAATTTGTTTGTTTAATATGAGTCTTGTTCATACAATTTGTTAAATAAAAGTTTTGTTTTAATAAGTATAAATGAGTCTAAAAGGCTCATTTATTGATTTTATTTCTGGTTAAAGTTTAAGTTCATAAATATATATACCTATGTGTGTGTGTCTAATAACCTACTGAGTTTTTAGGGACATGTTTCCAGAATCTATAACTTGGATTCTCTACCTGGTTAGGGCTTATGGGAGTTTTCTCCCTGACCTAGAGTTTATTATATGATATTTATTCTTGCATTATGTACGAGTTTACATTATAAAGACAATCCCAAAAAAATAGAAAATGTAAGTAATTTGAATGTTGAATAATAAGTTTTGGAAATAAATACCTTACATCGTAAAGCAGATTTTATAAACACGCATCAAACAGTTTCATTTGTAGCATATATATAATAATTTACATGAAACTCAACTAAATACTTGGTTTATAAATTTGATACATAAGGGAATATACATGTAACACACATAGAACATTTAAATACTCCATTTAATTGATTGATATGAACTTTAGGAAATAATTCAGAGTTAGTTATTAATCCTCATTTACTTGGTGAATGATATGGGAACTTCCATGTTCCTCCCAACTGTAGACCTAAAACCATTCTGATTAATTTTATAGGTCACCCACAAGAAGAAATGGGCATGCTAGAGATACTAGAAGGCTTAGGTAAACTTTATTTCTTCCTTATCTACAAACAGTGTAGTCACAAGGTTAGTTTACCAGCCCTTTTTAACTCTTCCAATAACCTTTTTCCCACTTTGTCACACACACCAAATCTCTCTTTGGTAAATTTAATTGTTCAATAGACCTATGGTTGAATCCTATAGTGAACTAGGGACTGTTTCCCTCCTAACATCATCTCTCTACTATTTATTAATTTAATTGAGAAGAAATGCTTTTATTGTTTAGGTTTGAACTCTAAGTGCATTTCCTGATCAACTAACTATTTTTTTGCATTTATCTTTTATTAATTTTAAATTTTTAATCCTCACATTATAATTATAGATAATGAATTCTCCAATTTGTTTCAATAATATTAATATTTAATTCTATTTGCTAGTTGATTTTAGTTATCAACTACTCAACCATCCCAATCTCTTAGCATGCTTGATTCCACATCTAGTGGGAGTCCTAGTCAGTCTTAAGAAAGAATGGGAGAGATAAATGCCCTTTAAAAATAATAGTATTAAATTGTTTCTCATGATCTAGAGGTCACATCTCAACATCATCCATATCTTTAAATTGCTCAACACTTAACTAAACAATAGATGTGGTTCTTGAGATGTGAAATCTCAACACCTATTCAGGTAATAGTCTTTGGTGCTGCAAAGTTTGTTATAAACACCTTAAAAATATTTAAACAATACTCTAAGTGTTTATGGGCTTCCTAGCTCTACAGTTATTAATTAAATCACAAATAAAAATCATAAAAATAAAAATAGTTTTAAAAATCTTGTGATATTACATCCCAACCTACTTAGAACAACACTGTCCTGGTGTTAGCATTTTCAAATGAAACCTTAAAATAAGGAATGGTAATCCTCGTTCAATGTAGTTTCATTCTCTGAGGTGGTCTCTTCAGATCTGTAATGCTTCCATTGAACTTTGAGTCGGACAATAGTTCACTTGCTCAGCTATACTTCTCTCTTGTCTAGTATATGAAGCAATTCTAACACAAATTTCCCTTCGGATTCTACCTGTAACAACGATCAAGCAATAACATGTTTAGTATCATAACCATATTTCGACTTGAATAATGATGGATGAAAAACATTGTGAACCATCAAGTGAGGAGGTAATTCTAGTTCATAGGATATTGGGCCCTTCTTGGCCAGTATTTCAAAATGCCCACAAAATATGGGAGTTAGTTTCCTGCATCTTCCTAAACTTAAGAAAATTATTTTTGGTTTCAATTTTAGGTACACATGATCTTCAATATGATAGTCTTTATCCCTTCAGTTTCTGTCAGCATACATTTTCTTCATATCATGTGCTTCTTTTACGTTCTGTTTCACTTTTGTAACAAATTGTTCCAAGTATTTTAGTAGATCTGGCCCTGACATTAGCCTATCCACTAGGTTGTCTCAAGTAACTGGTGTTCTACATTTCTAGTCGTACTGTACTTAAAAATTACTCATTTTAGATGAATCCTGGTAACCATTCTTATATGGAAATTCTAAAAGGCGTAATTAATATTCCCACTTGTTCAGATTGCTCATTACATACATTCTAAGCATATTTTCAAGAATCCAACATGAGAGGAAATTTCAACTCAAAATGGGCCTTTCAACCCTAATTCAAATTCCATGTCATCATGTGTTAGCCAATGAAATTGATTTAAATTTGAAATACTGTAT
>LPNX010674754.1:54964-66268 GCA_001517045.1 Pseudotsuga menziesii
ATCATTTCAATTATGAGTTTGATTTGGATGTTTGTACCTAGTCCATCTAACAAAGGCTACTCTTACCTTACACGCAGACCTTCCTTCAATGTTGCGTAAGTTTCCCAAGTTTATTCATGATTTTTCTTATTTGTATTCTTCTCATTGCTCATGAGGAGATCGAGGGTTTTGACCCTGCTCTTAGTGATTTAGGTTTTGTGGTATTTTTCTCATAGTTGAGTTCAACCTTCATAGAGAATTTGAAAAATAGGGACTGTTTGCTTGGGGTTTGAGGCATTCAATATATTGGGATGAATTTTATAAGTCTTTTCGATACCCAAATCTGTGTAGTGTTCCCTAGTGAGTTGTGTATCATCATTCCTTCATCTTATTTATTTCTTCCAATTGTTTAAGCTCTCTTGAATGAGTTTTAACATGACTTCTATTGTTTCTCTTGAAGCTTAAACATCTGGTTAGTCGTGAGGATTTTGGAGGTTACTTATATCGTGAATGTCGGTAAGCTTCGGCCTCTAATGGCCAATTCCCATACTTGAGAGAGAGGGGTGAGGGACTTTCACTTTCCTGGTTTTGTTAATGATGACTTTGGATGAATGAGGGCTTATTAGAGGCTTGGAAAATTCAATATCCCAACCCTGTATGTAGGGTAATTTTCTTTGTGTTTTCTCTTTATGGGATTGCAATGGTTATAAATAAATTGATGAGTAGTGTAAGGGTTTTGTCATCTTTTTTATGATTCATAGTGTGTTTATCATGAAAGTTTGTAGGCTTAAGGGCTTAAATCAAAGTTGGGAAAATACTCTCTTCTAAGAAAACAATTGCTCTATTTTGTAAATGGATATTTATCCTAAACTTTTTATTTTACGTTACACTCATCATTAAGATGTGTATAAATAACAATCTAGTCTTTTATTTATGATTATATTCGTTCCCAAATCTGTATGTGAGGGATTATAGAATAATGCATTTTTATCACTCACACATGGTGACTCTATCTTTTAATTAAATGTTTCAGTCGACTCTTAGTAGATTTACTTTGTTTGCTGATATTTTAGTAGATTTACTTTGTTTGCTGATATTTCCTGAGAGTTTTATGTATGACAATTTTATGTTTAAGAGGATAATCTTAAACGCTAGTGTATATAAATTCGGTTCGTTATGAGATTTCAACCCAGGGATTCAATTCTTGGTCATGTCTATAGTATGACCGTATCGTGCTATTTTAAATGATGCGTAAGTTTAGAGAATGAATAGTTTTTATGTTTGAACGAGGCACGTAACAATTTGGTGCACCTAGTAATATTTTTTTTTTTCAACTTTTACTTACAGGTGTTAAATATTGGTCAATGCTAGTAGCATGATATTTTGTTAATTGTTTATATACCTAGGTATTGCATTGATAAATTTTATGTCAAGAATGGAATGGTGTAATTCAGTCAGTAGTGTTTG
This sequence comes from Pseudotsuga menziesii, assembly GCA_001517045.1. Lineage (NCBI taxonomy): Eukaryota > Viridiplantae > Streptophyta > Pinopsida > Pinales > Pinaceae > Pseudotsuga > Pseudotsuga menziesii. The sequence continues at coordinate 56,411 of LPNX010674754.1, forward strand.
ATTGTAGTTAATGGCGTGATTCACCCAAATTTATGTATTAGTTTTCACCCACGTTTGACGATCATTTGCAGTTTTGCACTTGCATGGTAAAATTAGCTTACAGTTGCTTATTTCAATTTATTTCATGGAGTCCTTATAACTCTATGACCTATGGGTAGGTCTTTATGCATCTGTAAAATTCTATCAATGTTTATATGATAGGAATCGTATGGTGTTGAGTACTCTAATTCTCTGTTTGTATGTGGAACGAATTTGTTTATTACTCCATGCCATCGGCTAGCAGGGACTCTATGAAAGGGTTTGCCGTCGTTTCAATAAGCTTGCACGCAAACCAAAGACATATATTCCACATATATCCTAAGTCTTCACCCAAATCAAAGCTATTTATTACACTTATACTAAGTTTTAAGTTTTTAAAGTTTTTTACCCAATCGTAAACTTTGAGGCCTTATTTGGCCTCATATTGAGGCAAAGGAAGGTAAGGCGAAGCTTATACTTTGATCATTTTGAAATATTAATCAATGGTATAGGACCTTTCTTCTACTTTTTGAATAATGCTAACAATCTTGTTAACATTAGTTCCCTCACATTAAATGTTTAATGTTTAGAGTGTTTTATGTGAGCATGTCTTCTGTTCTTACCAGCCCACGAGCACACCTGCCAAGCACGCATGCCTTTCTGTTCTTACCAGCCCACGAGCACACCTGCCAAACATGCATGCCTTCTGTTTTTACCAGCACACCTGCCAAGGAACATCACACCTACCAAGGAGCATGATCTGGTTTACCTGTTGCTGTACCAGAAGGCTCTAAGAAACCCATTAAAACAAATCGTTTTTCACCATAAATGTTGACGGTTTCCTATTATCTGCAGAATCCCTGGATGCAATGCCTTCTGGCGACGGGTCACCGTTTCAAGCTCTACTTTTTCATGTTATTTTGTTGGAATTTTGATGAATTTAGCAGCGTTTCATAAGGTGTCATGCTTTATCTGTCCTTTGATCTCATAAATATGGTGTATTTAATGGAATTTCTTGTTCTAGCGGTTTTCGAGTTATTTTGCGGTTTTTTGTTCGTGGCTTCAAGTATTCGAAATGACCAAATTTGAGTCATTGTATGGATGAGTGTTTCTCAATAATTGCATCACTTTGATCACAAAATCAAGTTTACTATTTTCATGATGCAGGGATTTGTCACCCTAGAAGGGGATTTTGTTTGGGGGCACATGAAGAATATGGGCGTTGAGATTTTGGGATTTGATCATATGAATGGTGAGACGATTTCAATAATGGAAAATGCTGATGGAGACAGAGCTCAAACAATCGAGAATAACAATATCACAATTTTCTGCTCCCGCAGCAGCTGAAGATAGTAAACCTACTTTTCCCAACGTACCAAATGGATCTCTAAAAGTTGACGATGGAGGGTAGGAAACTGCTTTAGACAATGGTGTGCCTAAGGATGTCAAGGATGAGTGGCCTGCTCCAAAGGAAATTCACATGTTTTATTATGTTAAGTTTAGATCTTATGAAGATCTATAGTTAAAGCTGGAAACTGATTAGGCTGACAAAGATCTCCAGAAGAAAAATCAAGCTCGTTATCAAATAGCTGAAGCCTTGAGATCTAAAAGGGTTAGTTTGTAGTTTTGTTGTTTCTAGTGATGTCTTTTATTTTTTTCATTACTTGTTCGTCTAGTTTATGATCTAAGTATGCATTTGCTATTTAGAAAATGACAATAAAGCACTTGAATCTTGATTTTGATGAGTGAAATTTTTTTGGCTTCTTGCAGAGTAACCATTTAACTAAAATTTTTATGCAGAGCGAAAGGGCAGAGGTGATAAAAAAGCTAAGGCCTTTATGAAGTGAAGAAAAGGTTTATAGGAAAAGAATGGAAGAGAAGAAAAAAGAAATGGAACCCCTTCAGTATTAGGTAAATTCAAGAGTGCAAATATTTCCTCCAGGGAGAAAGGTCAGGGTTTGTGATATTCTGAAGAGGAGCTAAATAGAAAGGTATGGTGTTCACTTCTTATCTCTTTCATTTGTAAAATGTAAATTGCATGATTTTAGTGCTGAAGGTTAATTTCCAAACAGTACGAGTATGCAAATTGTATTATGGAATGGTTTTTTCAGATAGTTATTTTATTTTGAGCACTAAAAAAGTTGAGATATTTTGGTCAGTTTGGGATTTTGCTTATTGTACAATTGTCTTGGACAGAAACAAAGTTTACAGTTTAGAATAGAGCACAACAACAATACGCTGGTAGAGGAGAAGAAGATGATTAGAGAAATAAAACAACTTGAAAATACTTGAGATAAGGTTATTGCTCATGAAAGACATATCAAACAGTACCTCCAGGTAGGGTTTCAAAACCCTTGTCTTCCTTTCCTTTGGGGGTTTCTCCTTTTTCTCCTTGGGTGCTTTGGCGTGCTTCTATTAAGTGGTCTTAGGATCTCACCCATGGAAGCGATGATTTCCATAGAATCATCGATGGAAGCCATGGATTGTGCCTACAATACTACACAATCAAGAGATAGAATAGTCATAATCTTATGAGAATAGTTTTCTCCATATTTGAATCTATTCCCAGCATACTTAAAATTTAGGTTATAATAATGTATATCTTATACAGCTTGCATTCTTTTGAGTTTAGGAGTTTAGTGATTTTGGATTAATTTTACATCTAAAAACTGAGCCGCTCTCACTGCTTGCATGTGGATTTCCATTTGGACAAGACCATTCATTACACTGACTTACTGATCTTCTCGCCTTTGTATTTTCAGAAAAAGTTTGATCTTCACCACATGGCCGTATAACTAAAAAATATTGAACAACATTTTGGGTGTCACAATGTTGATATCATTGTCCACATTGTTGTGAAGGTTTTTTATCCTTAAAATTGCACTCCTTCTACTTGCACCACCTTTGTTATTAACCTCGACCTTTTGCTGCAGGAGAAAAAATAAACATAAAATCTTAATCTCTGTAATGTCAAATATCCAACAAATTCGAAAGATTTCTCACAAAATTATAATGTTTCACCTTGGGCTGTTGTTGGAGTATTGTTTGTAGAGTGGCAATGCAGTCCTCTGGGAGAAAAGTTGCTGAAAGCCTGCATCCCTACCAATTCGCTCCATGCTCAAAAGCAAGAGTTGTAGTCGCTTCACTAACATTGCAAAATGCACAACTTGTCTAAGATATATTATCTTCCCCTACTTAGATTATCTATACCTACTCAACTATACACCTCGAGAGGACAGGGTTAAAACCCACTGGTAAATCTGTTCAACCCAGAACAACAAAAAAAATCAGTAAACTGGTCCATTTTCAGGAACTAGCCCATAAACATTTTCATTTTCTGAACATTGTATTGTAGGAAGAGTAGAATCCGTTCTTTTCATGCAAAAAGTTGAAAGTTGAGCGAGACAGATTATAGCCAGATGTCATTGATTATTTGCCAAGTGGAGATACATGCATATATCATTCATGTGACTAATAGATGACGTTGTAGACTTTTGTATTTAAGATATGGATGCGTGTGAGCGTTTATGTTATGGCTACGTGTGTGAGCGTTTATGTATCCATAATCGACGCTTTTGATTTTAATTGTTTTCTCCCTCCTTAATCAAGGGTTTCAACCCTGAAAATTCACAGAAAAAATAAAAAAATGGGTGGACATAAGCTTGAAGCAATTGATTATGGACTCCAAATATGAATTAGTTGTAACACACAAATTATTTATCAATTTGTATTGTTATCAGCATCATAATCTGAATTCATCAATATTTCAGTAAAAATTTAGAGCCTTGTTTAACACATCATTTTATTTCCGGAACACAATGTAATTGTATCACACATGCTAATATCAAAGGCTCACAATACCGTATGAATTCAACAATTTCTACCTATGGTTTAAACATTCTTGTATTTATTTATATTCCTGTACTCTACAATTTGAAAACGTTTTTGTGAACTAGTAATTTCAGTTTATGTGTTTTAAATAGCTTCATCCTTAAGTCAAAATATAAATTTAACTAAAATGAATATACAAAGGAAGTGTGCACACATCTCTCAATAACTTCCATGCAACTCTGTTACTGTCATCTATGGTGATAGCATCGTTTCCCAGAATCTAATACAAAGGCACCAAGTGCTTAAGTCAGCATCCCATAAACATTTTGGGCAATAATCTGGTGAGAATGTTGTAATAGCCTCTGCCTAAATATAATCATTCAGGATAAATTATGCCTAATTACAATCATCCGGGATAAATTACGCACTGTAAAGTTCTTTGGATAACTTGGTAAATCTTTCAACAATTTGGTAGTCTCCTTGAGTTGATTTTTTCACACAACGACTTCAATGATTTGCTTCAGGTAAAATATCCAACGCTTGACTAGCTTGCAAAATAAAATAAATTATCCACATCCTTTTTTTTCAAATAAATCTTAATATTAAAGATATGGAAAAAAGAAAAAGAAAAAATAAAATAAAATTGATATCCATGCTTCACATAATACATTTACAAACTTTAATGCAGCAGTTCGAAATACGTCCACATGGAATTCTGAGTCATCTTTGAGTATACTTCAGTTTGTAGATCCCCTAAATCTTCTCAACAAACTCGTAATAGGTAAATAGTAATTAGGCGGTTGATATCTCATTTAACAACAACATAATGAGTCTATAAGGAAAACAAAGCATACATTGGATTGTGGAAAAGAAACAAATCCAGCTCTCATTGCAAAGCAACAAATCCAGCTCTCATTGCGAAGCAACAAGTCCATAAGGCAGGCACTTGTTGCTTTGAAACCACTCTTGTTTAATATGAGTCATACTTATATTTGAGTTCAATGTTTTGTTAGATAAAAGTTTGGTTTTTATTATTTATAAATGATTCTAAAAGGATTGTTTCTTGAGGTTATTTGTGATTAAAGTTTTAGTTTATAAGTTATATATATAATAACCTACTAAGGTTTTAGGGACATGTTTATACATGTTTCCATAATCTATATCTTGTATTCTCTACTTGGTTAGAGCTTACGGAGGTTTTCCTATGGCTTAGAGTTTAATCTTTGATATTTATGCTTACATATTGTGTTTTACACAATACAAACAGTCCAAAAACAATAGAAAATGTAAATAATTCTAATGCTGAATAATAACTTTTCGAAATAAATACCTTACATCCTAAAACATATTTTATAAACATACATTAAATAGTTTGGTTGGCAGCATATGTATAATAATTTACATGAAACTCAGGTGAATGCTCTGTTTATAAATTTGATACATAAAGGAACATAAAGGTAACACATATATAACATATAAATACTCCAATTAATTGACTCATATATGACATATAAATAATTCTAATGTTGAATAATAACTTTTCGAAATAAATACCTTACATCCTAAAACATATTTTATAAACATACATTAAATAGTTTGGTTAGCAGCATATGTATAATAATTTACATGAAACTCAGGTGAATACTTTGTTTATAAATTTGATACATAAAGGAACTTTAAAGGTAACACACATATATAACATATAAATATTCCAATTAATTGACTCATATGAAATTTAGGAAACAATTATCAAGTATTTATCAAGCCTCATTTGCTTGCCGACTGATCTAGGAACTTTAACGTTCCACCCAACCATAGACCTCAAACCATTCCTGTTTTGTTTTACAGGTCACCCCCAAGTAGAAATCAACATGATAGAGATGCTAGAAGGCTTAAGGAAATTTTCTATCGTCCTTATCTATGAGCAAAGTAGTAACAAGCTCTATTTACTATCCCTTTGTAAGTCTACCAATCAAATATTTTCCACTTTCTTTCACACACCAAATCTCTCTTTGGTAAATTTTGAGTGCTCAATAGAACTAAGTTTGAACTCTCCAATGAACTACGGATCATTGCTTCCCACAATATCCTCTCTCTACTATTTATTAATTTAATTGAGAAGAAAGGATTCTATTGTTTAGGTTTGAACTCTCTCTTCAAATCCTAATGAAATAACTTTCTTTTTTGTATTTATCTTTTATCTATTTTAAAATTTTAAATCCTCACATTCTAATTATAGATAATGAATTCTCCAATTTCATTAAATAATATTAATATTTAATTCTATTTTTTGGTTGATTTTAGTTATCAAATACTCGGCCATACTCATCTCTTAGGATGCTTTATTCCTTGTTTAGTGGGAGTTTGAGTCCGTCTTAAAAAAGAATAGGAGAGATAAATTTATTTAAAAAGAAATAATAATAAACTCTGATGATATAAAGCTTTGAGCTCAACAACAATTATATTAAAAGAGTCTAAGTGCTTTAGAACTTTAATTTTCTCATGACTTAACTAAACAATAGATATGGTGCTCCAGATCTCTCACCTCAACACGTCTTCAAGCACTAGTATTTGGTGCTCCACATTTTGTTATGCAACACCTTAAAAATAGTTAAACAATACTCTAAGTGTTCTAAAGCTTCCTAGGTAGGCACTTATTAATTACATCACAAAATATAATAAGAATAAGAATAAATAGTTTCTAAAATATTCAGATGTTACATTGTCACCAATACTCGTGTTTAATATGCTCATTTTGTGAAAAGTATGATATGTAATGTGCATATCCAATTAGGTCTTGAACCTAATGGTTTCTTTGTCTTGAAGCAGAATGTTATAGGGATTGTTAAAGGATAATACTATTGGTTGTGAAGTCTGATATTCCAAATTTATGGATGTTATTGTTCAACCATGTTTCTACCCTAGTTTTACCATACGCGCGTTATAGCAGGGGGTTGCATGGGGAATTGTCCCCCCTGATGGGGCCTAGCAAGTCCCCAGCAGGGGTTCAGGGGCAGTGCCTTTGGGAAAGAGGGTCCGGGGGTGAAGCTCCTAAAAGAAATTTTTTGGGATGTTTTTAATCCTATCAATAGCTCTTTCTTGATTTTTTAATCGATCAAGTCAAAAGAAGAATGTAGTGATTGACAAATTTTCTATTAGAATTATTTTTATCATTTTCATGTAATGATTGATGTTTTGGAAATCCTCGAAGTAACAATGATTTTGTTTCTTTGCTTAAATCAACCAAATACCTGAATATAAAATAGTCTTTCACGAAGCGTAGTTTTAAGAAGGTACATATTTTTTTAAGAAATACTTAATATATTCAAAAAATAATGTTTAGAATTGTATCTATGGAGGATTTTGAACCTAGGTCTCCACATTAATACAAGAATGATCACCTCATTGCTTTCCATTAGACCGTCCTATATCAAAGATGTGATGTATTTAAATCAATCTTGTAGGGATCTTGTTCTATAAAGGGACTCCGACAATTCAACATGATAGGTGTATCATCATAGTTGACTTATAATATTTTTTCTTATGACTAAAATTTTATTTTAGTACACGTCGATGCATGGAATTTTTTTTTTTTTTTTTTTGTATCTGGAGTAATCGACAACTAGCTGGTTTCGTACTCGCATGACACGGGGTTGATTTCGAACGCTACCACTATAACCTCCAGGAGAATACGCTGACCCCCAAAACGCATCTTAGGCTACAACGAGGTTTGAACCCTTGACTTGCTTAACAGCCGGTACACCTTAACAAGTGCATGGTTGCCAATTGGTCTACACCTTGGGCGGTGTCGATGCATAGAATTATTGATCTTGGTGGAGGTAACAAATTTTTTAAAAGTATAAGTAGACTCTTATATATTTATTCTCAAAACCATAGTCATAGGGTATAAATGGATGTTAAATGCAAGTCAACTGTGGACCTCCCCAATCTCAAGGAACTTTATAGGCCATTATTAATTTCTTTTCATTTTGAGATGGAGATATATCCCATTTGGTTGAACCCTCATTTCCTATTCAAAATTCTTGTAAATACAACAATCTGTCCACAAGTTCTTCAGTTAGTGAATCCATGGAATAGCACCTTTGTTCATCGGATATTAAAGAATACCCCTAATTTCACTACATGTTGATAATTACCTACAAAAATCCTTTTGTTAAACCCCCCTCCCAATACATATTTTCAACTAAAAATCACTTATTTTTACAATATATTCCTTATTTTTAATAGAAACCCCTTTTCATAACCCCTCAATACCTATAAATTCCCCATACCCTATTTCTTTCCCCCACTACCTACAATACATTGACCTTATTTTTCAGAATTTAAAACCCCCCTTTATGAATGAATGTGATAAGATATTGCTTAACAAGGTGAATCCCCCGCGAGTCTATCAAAATGTGGTTTTGAGGTGGCATATGGGTATAGTGACACAAGTTATGGTGAGAAGTACACAGATGTAGGAAATTATTACACTCTAGTTCTGGATTTTCATGGGAAGGATTTTGATTGTAAAAACAAAGTGTAGTGAATGGAGAAATGGCTAATGAAAAATCATGAGTTTCAACCATAATACATTTTTTCATAATTGAATGATGCAACACATTTGAAGGTTTACTCCACAACACTTAGTGAGAAAAATACAATGACACTATGGGAGCTTTCATGTCTTCCTTCTAAAAAAGAAAGAAGTGAAGTACTAGGATATTTTTCTAGAAACATTATATTTTGCGACAATAAGAGATAAGAAATAATGCATTGATAGGGTTCAGGCACCCAATTGTCTCTTCTCATGTTGCAAGATAAAAGGGATTCCAATATTTTCTCACCATGAAATTCTCAAGATCTTGCAATTGAAAAATATGGATGTTAGACAATGTTAGATTTCCTTGAATGATATATAAAATATGGAGTGATATTCTATACTAAGGTTGGGAATTATGTCTATTTATACGTTGCAAATCATGTTTGTATACAAATCCTAATGCATAACATAGATTGTTATGTGAACCCATTATTTATTCATTTGCTATTAGCTATGGGTGATGGAATATTTTCAATTGCTAAAAAATATTGGTTTCCTCAAAGATGAGGATTTCAATATTATTGCCTATCTACGTAAATTAAGAGGAAGATGGAGTTGATAAAGGAAGTTTTAGTCAAGGCTATGCATGAATACAAATAGAATCTTAATTCAATGATAAAGAAATATATATTTAATCAAATTTCTCGAGTTAATAATCAACATATATGGAAATTTCACTTTTGATAGTGATTTAAGAAGACAAATGGGAGAGATATTTTGTACATATGATAATTATATTTATAAGAGAGAAAAATAAAAGTTTGTACTTAATCCCATTTTCCTAGATTGCCATCATTTCCAACAATTAATAACCCAGATACCTCTAGGAGGATGAGGACCAATTTTAAAGGATTAAGGTATACCTTTTGGAAAAGGAAATGATCCATTAACATTTTGAACTAGATTAAGAGGATAGTTTTAATTCCTTAATGTTTCATATTCCTAATGATAAAAAAATTGGCAGAGAAGGGGGTCATTCATAATTGTGTTACATTGCAACCTTTTGACCATGAAACTTCCACTAGCCTTCATGGATGGACTACATATATTTTATTTCTACACCTAGACTCGAAAGAAAGAGTCTTGACAAAAAATGCAAGATTATGCTCGCAATGTATTAGAATGGCATTATTTGATCCATTTTAACACATTGAATATGATATTATTTGAGTCATTATCTATGTTCCCTACTTAACTTTAGAGGGTTATACTTATGTTAGATAAAATTATCTGGGTTAGTATTTTGTCCCAAAGAAACTAGAGTTTTGTAGACACAATATGAGGACTATACATTGTGGTAGAGAAAAGGCAGAGAGAAATATTAGAATACTAGATTATCTAGGCTATTCTTACAATGTCTCTATTTTTCATTATTTTCTATAAAGGAATGTAGTGATATACATACA
>LPNX010674754.1:66421-99609 GCA_001517045.1 Pseudotsuga menziesii
ATGAAAATCAATTAATAATATTCACTTCACTATTTGAAGTAAATATATAATTGTGATACAAATCAGAAAAATTAAAAACACATACCTATATGGCCATATTTTGGTGATGCTATAATTTTGATTCCTCTAAGATCCTGTTGAGGCCTGGAAAATGAAGGTAACAACAGTAGGGATTCTCCCCAATAAACGTTCCCAACTAGCTCGTTATTGTTTGGTATGGGGAATCCGTCTAGTTTACGGTCCGGCTACCGTAGGTCAAGTAACAGTTAAAGCTTATTTTATCGGTTGCAGCCCGGTCCACTGTTTAATTGTATTTTTTAGTTTTATGTTTTAGGTATGATATGCAAGTGCCTAGCTAAGTGCAATTCATAGAGAAAATGAGGAGTGTCACAATGTGATGTGCAGGTTCTTACCTCTCGTCTTACCTCTCTCGCTTCTAAATCATAAACACAGAAAACTAACTAAGACTAAATAACCTATCCCTAGGGAGCAATACTGTAATTAATAATGAGTAATGTAGTGTATCACATGCATTTAGAATACTACAGATAGTTGTTAATATTTCTAAATGCATGAATATAAATAGATAGATAAACAAAGAGATAGCTCATTGTTAATTAAAAAATTCATTACTCAGATATAATTGTGTAATTTCACATAAATAAATAGGAGCACATTCATAACATGAAAGAATTCATGAGTTAGAACAATCTCACAGTTCATAGAAACAAGCTGAAACAAAAATAGTTCACATCCAACCAGTCCATGTCAAGCATTTGAAACCCCACAGTACTTTCTCCAACCGCAAATATAACTCTTTATTATAAGATGAAATAGCTCTTCTTACAATAACCTTGCACAAAAATATTCTGAAAAAAGGTCTGTTGATACATAAAGCTTACCTATATTTATACCAAAAAAAAATAAAATTTCTTGGGCTACCCTCATTTCCATTTGGGATTCCCCTAACCTTTTCTTTACAAAATTTTGTCTTTTAGCTTGTGAACTCAAAAAGATAAATACAATATATTACATCATTTATCAAAAGTGCTAGAAAGTCCAACTAAGAGGGTCCATCTTGCTCGTTCATAAACTTCCTCCATGCATTTGCATCTGATGCTATGTTCTCAAAACCAGAAGGTTCTTGAAATCTGATAGTAACTTCGTGCTTAGCGGCCTATGATTTTACACCCGCCACCCTGGCAGGAATCAAGCGAAGTTGGTCTTCTAGCAAGTGACTAATCATAGCTGCATGTGCTATTTCAGTTTTAAGTACCTTTTCCTCTAGCTCCTTGACTTGATGAATGGCCTATTCATCTTCGTTGCATCGTTCCTGTAATTGTTTCAACAATATTTCATCCTCTGGAAGCACTTCTAATCTCCTTGCAACAGAGGTCTTGCATCGAGTGTAAGTTGGGATCACTCTCCTACAAAATTTATCATAAGCATTCTTCATCTTCCTCAATGTCTGGCACCTCCTCCATTTCAATGGGAATGAAAGGAATTAACTCAAACCTAGATATTGACACTGAACCTTATCCTACTATACTACTAGAAGGAACAATAGGCTATAATGAGTCAATATCGGACTGAGCCTGTCCTTGATTAGTAGGGTCTTGTTATTCTTGTGTTTTCCTTCTCGATCCTTCTGTTGTCTTCTCTGTTTGCCCCTTTTCTTTATTTGCATCTTCTAACCTCAACCCTTCACTTTCTTTCTTCCTTCTCAGTATTTCTTCTTCCTCTTTTATTTTCTTCTTCTTTAGCTCACAACCAGTTCTTTGCTTATTGCACTAACCTATGAGCTTCTTCCTACCTTTTCTTGGCTGCATCTTCTTCCTGCCTTTTGATTTTATCAGCTGCTTTACCCTTTCCTCCCATAGTAGCTATCTTCTGCTTGAATCTTTTCCTCAAAGCTGTCATGTTTTTAGCATTCCGAAATATTTCTTCACCTTTATCCTAGAAATTTGTATATTCGAAATGCACTCTAGCTGTTGTGCAATAATTTGCAACTTTATCCTCTGAGTCATTCCTATGGAAATTCATTTCACTGAAGTGAAAATACTCTAACTCCTTAACAAATTTTACTGCATTTTTTACCATGGAAAATTTGTAACTTCCTACAAACAAGGGAACCACAGGATATACTGCCTTCTTTTGCTCAAAAAGGAAATTTCCTATCCCATCAATGTATAAATGTCTCATAGCCTCTTTGTGGATTACATAGTCTATGGCATACTACGGTAGAAGAGAAGGGGCTCTTGAACCACTGTAGATTCTTAAATATAAGCCTTCTTCCGTCAAATAATAGTTTTCATGGCTTTGCACAACTTCCAAGGCTTCATTTGACATACAATTACATTCAGCCAAGAAGATTAATGTATACAATGGCATGATGAAGTTCTCACAAATCTCCTTGTAATGGCTGTAATATTTGTGGGCCTATAACAACTTATAAGAAGCATACAAAGGGGCCCGGTCTTTATCCCATTGGCACTTTAATGATGGGAAAGTCTGAGTACATAGAATGCAATCAATCAATATCGAACTCATGTAAAACTATGTCTTATTCTGGGACACTCCTCCCAATGATGCACTTATACAAGAGGACAGACGGTTGGACACTATATTCGCCCAATTAAAAATTGTACCTTGGGTAGCAACAAAAAATATAACCGGTACCCAACCTATTTTGAAACTTCTTCCATTTTCTCTCCCAAGAATTCTGTTCAGCATCAAAGCAATGAATCTGTATGGAGTGCGGAGAGTTGATGTCTCGTACTCTTGAAAAGGCCTTGTATGGTTTTTTTTTTTTGGGATCATCATCTTCTTAACTGTATCCACCATATCTAGCTTTATCTCCTTTAACCAACTTTCAGTCAAGTAGGTTTGTGGTGTTGGTAAATTGTAAGCCATAGACACATAAGCTGGGATGTATGCAGCATAACCCTACTTCTCGATATTTTCCAGTATCATCCTTGTTACATCTGCCCTAGGTAGAATCCAACCTATCATTTTTGAAAATGGGAAAAGTTTAGGTCTAGTAGCCAATTTCATAAGGGATGATTTCTCAATATCTGCATATATGGGAATATCTTCAAAGCTAGCATCTGGAACACTTTGGTTTGAAATCACCCTATATACCTCTTTTCATTTATACTCTGGCTCAATTCCAGTAATAGCTTTAGTATCTTCATAAACGACTTCCACTTTGGTTATCACCTCCACTTCAGGTTCTTCCTCAACTGCTTGGGCCTTCTTCTTCTGCTTTCGTGGCATATTGCTTTGTTGATAATTAGCCTATAACAATTATACAACATGATTTTTGTCTATTTATCCCTAGCAAGCTGTGTAGTGAGAAAACAGAAAAACTACCAAAATATTACCATTCCATCAAAATGCATACTGAAAAATATTATTTACACCCAAGGTCCTTTTGAATGAGAGACTCTGAATAAAAATGAAATGTAAAACCCTTAATCCTACTAAACTTTTGCTAGCTCAAACCCTAACCTCTCTCAGCCTCCCAAAAATTCTATAGGTGAATCTCAACTGAGGAAAAAAAACTCACACTCCTGTCTACTTCAAAATAAGATCCTAAAACCCCTATCAATTATGTGACCCTCCTGTATCCCATGGAAACATACGGCCATGCAGATTAGGTTTTAAAGTGATGCTATAATGAACATGGAGGTGCAGATAGCGATACACTCGTCTGCACCCAGCCCTAATCTTCCAAACAAACATCAATGGTGCACTCATGGTTGCACAGAGGCTGGATGGGGAGAAAAATAACTGGTCAAAATGAAAATGCTCACAAACAAAATAGGTTAAACCCTCAGTAAAGGAAAACCTACCATAGGAAAACAAACCTTGCATAAAACCTAAACCTCCCATGGAAAAATCTAATCCTATCAAATCCATGCGGTAAAAACAATAAAAATGTTGGGTGTATCAAAACATGAGCGAATCCTACCTGGATATGATGTGGCGGGAAACCTAGATAGATGACAACATTCACATGCAAATAAAAGGTACAAGATCTTGACAGCTGTGCGCAATCGACTGCATAGCTTCCACAGTGAAAGTGACAAGTCATACAGGCTTTATGGCTTTATAAACTTGACCAAGAGTGAATAACTAAACGTGGTGGAAATGAAAAATAAACCAACGACGGCCATATAAATTTGAAAGAATCTGCAACGTCGGATGGAAACAAATTTATTTACCCGGTACATCGGATGGGAAAGTCACATCGAAAGTTGAAAGCACTATCCTTTTCTGTATTGGTGGGAACATTGTGAAGCTTCGGATTGACCAAGCACTAAATATCTACAATGTCGGATGGTGGAACTACTAAATCCTTCAGTAGGATCACCAACTCAATTGGACATTGAAAAAAGATAGTCAAAACAAAAACCCAATTCATCAGATAAGCTTTAAACTAAACTGCTGGGAACTCGACAAACTATCTCTAAGATCACAGACAAAACGACTTCTGATATGCCGGATGAAAATTTGGAAGGCTTCTGATGGCATCTCGGAAAGATAGTTGACTGCACAACCACTGTATCAGAAGGCTAGTGGACTATGCATCCGCTGTATCAGAATGCTAGTGAACTAAGCATCCTCTGTATCGGAAGGCTATTGAACTAAGCATCTGATATGGGCATACAAAAAGACTTATTTTTCAAAGAAAAAAATGATTATTGGGTAAACCTTATTGGAAATAAAACATTCTTAGGCCGTCTAGATACTAAAACAAAAAGGGGTGCCCTAAAAATAAAAATTTTCAGGAAAATAGTTGTAGCTGCAACAATTGACGACTACCTGGCGGAAACAGATCTCTGAACAGCTTGTCCTTTGAGACAACAAACTATTTCGGTGATATCATTTTATTAGATTTATTCAAGATATCTGGATTCCTAGAATGAAAAATTTATGAACTTTAATCATTGATGATAGTCCAAGTTTAAGAAGGGGAACCAGGATTTCAAAGTCTTGATAACTCTTCTGAGGTTGAAGATATGAGTTTTATTTTACCTCTGCCTTTGGGTAGCTTGCAACTTAGACACCACAGGTTTGTAACATATGGTAAACAAATATATCCATTTGTTCCTCATTCCCATGCTAATTTGCACTTTTTGGTGCTTCTGGAATTTTGTCCTTTTGAGTCCTCCCTGATTTCTTTCTTTCTGAATTTTAATTCAGGTTCCTCTATCCATAGTGTCCTTTTGTGTGAGAGATATTTAATTTTAACTCACGGACGCAGAAGAACTATAGCAATCTCATTCATACTGATGTGGTTCGACATGTGTTTTTTAATACCTATTTTCCCTTTAGGAGATTTTGACTCTTGCTAGCCTTTTGACATTCAATTTGTGGCATGGGATCATTTAAATATAATACACTGTTTACCTTGCTTCCATTCCATGGGTCTTTTGCTGTTACCCCCTCCGACAGCTTTTAGTGTGAGCTGAATGGAGCCTCAAAATAGTACTCTAGACTTTTCTATCCTTAGTTATTTTATAGGGATTATGTAGGACTGCAAATGTGTTCATAATCCATTCAGATGATCTGCTAGTCTTGAAGAATCTTTAAATTTTGTATGAGTAAATAGTAGGTAGTCTCTGATCAAATATTTCAGTTTATCCAGAACTCTGATGAACTCCAAAAACCAAAATTCATGCTGATTTATTTAAACAAGAACAAACCAAAATTTACAAGCAATCAAATTGTGAGCAAGTAAAAGCAAAACAACTAAAGATAATCTAAAGCAAACAAAAAAAAATCATTTATTTATGTACAAGAAAACAAAATCAAAATCATTAAGAAAAATAAGGCTTGAGAACTAAACCATTTACTGGTAAGTTCTCATCCCACCCTTGTAAATCATGCAACTTGTAAGTCAAGGGGCCTATCTTTGCTGCAATCTAAAAAAGGGCCTATCCATAGTTGTTGAAACTTAGTTTGCTTTCCCTTCTCATCATGCGGGTGATCCCACTTAAGAACCAAGTCCCCTACTTCGAACTCCTTATTCCCAGCTTTGTGTTTGTCAAACCATCTCTTTACCATTTCTTGTTGATGTTTAAACCTTTCCTGGGCTTTGGACCTGGACTCTTCTGCCTTCAGCAGAATATAAATTCAGATTTGCAGGACTTCATTATCAGTACCCCTAGAGTCTTGGGATAGTATGGAAGATGGCAACAGAATATTATAAGGGAGGATAGCTTCTTTCCTATAGAAAAGAGTGTAGGGTGACACACATAAAGAGTTCTTGGGTGTGACTCTATCAGCCGAAAATGCATTAGGTAAAGATAGATTCCAGCTCCTTTGATTTTCTATCACTATTTTCTTTAAAATTCTAATTAGATTTTTATTTGTGGATTCTTCCAGACCATTTCCTTGTGTGTAGTAGTTTGCAGAATAGTGTAGCTTAATTCCTCTTTCATTAGAAAATGCAATTAATTTAAGAGATGAAAAATATGAATCATTATAGAAAACCAGGGAAATTGGAACCCCAAACCTGGTCATAATGTGGTTCTACAAGAAATACATAACTGGACCCTCATTTACTTTTCGTAACTGAATGGCCTCTACCCATCTGGTGAAATAATCAGTTGCCGTCAGAATGTACTTATGCTGCAATGAGGAATTTGGATTTATTTCTCCTATAATGTCTATTCCCCATTGTTCGAATGGTTCCAAGATAATCACTAGCTTCAATGGTCCTTCTGCTTTGGCTTGTCTCCCAATGCTCCTTTGGCAAGTATCACACTTTTGAACATGAGCATGAGCATCTTTAAACAATGTTGGACAGTAATATCCATCTCTGAGAATCTTGTGTGCTGTTGTGTCCCCTGAAAAGTGACCTCCAGCGGGTCCATCATGTAATTCTGCTACAACCTTCTTTGCATCTTCATGTTCCAAGCATATGAGAAAGACTCCATCGTAGTTCTTTCTAAACAACACTCCATAAATAATCTAATATAAGGATGATTTCAGACGTAATTCCCTCCTTTGCTTGGGACTCCAATGCTCCGAAAAATATCCTTCTTGAAGATAATGGACCAAATCCTGATACCAGGAGTCTAGAGCTGTGAATAGAGGACATGCATCCACCATGTGTAATTCAGCTTCATTATTCCAGCTACTATATTCATTGTTTTGACCCTCGGCCATCAACTTACAGAGCCCTTATCCTTTAATTATGGTTGCTGGTTTAAATTCAATATCATATTCTTGCAATGCAGTCACCCAATTACCTATTCTTTCTCCCATTTCTTTTTGTACAAAAATGGATTGTACTGCTGGATGTGGGACGATTACTTTGGTGTGGTTCTTAAGTATGTATGGCCTGAATTGATTTACCACCTTAAAAACTGCATAAGGATGTTTATCAACTATGGGTTAGTTCAATTCATCCCCTTGCAAACCAATGCTCATAAATGATATGGGGTACTCATCCCCCCCATCCTCCTTCTGCATAAGCACTGCTGCTAATGAATCATCGAAAGAAAAAGTGTACATAATAAAATCCCTTTCAAAATTTGTACTTTTGAGTGATGGTGCATGAGCACTAGATGTATTGATATTATTGAATGCATTCTTGTCTAAATCAGTCCATTTGAATTGCACACTCTACTTAACCATTTGCTGCAAAGGTTTGATGATTTGAGCAAATTCTGGCACAAACCTTCGCACGAAATTGATTGTCCCCATAAAAGATTGCATACATTTTTCATTATGGGGCAAAGGGATCTGTTCTATGGATTTAATCCTTTTTGGGTCTATGGAGATCCTTTTTTTAGAAATAACATGACCCAATAGCTTTCCTTCTGTGATTGCGAACACACATTTCTTAGGATTTAACGAAATGCCATACTTCCTGCAGTGCTTAAAAATATGTTTCAAATGAAATGCTTGCTCTTCCCTCCTTTTTGAAAATATTGTAACATCATCTAGATAGACCACAACACTACGACCAATCAGACCGCAGAAAGCTATATCCATAGCCCTCTCAGAAGTTACTCCAATATTAATAAGTCCAAAGGACATCCTCCTATATGCAAAAGTTAGCCACTTGGTTCTGAAAGTGGTCTTGAGCATGTCCTCTTATGCTACTAATACTTAATTATAACCGGAGAAACCATCTAATAGGGAGAATAGTTTAGAACCTGAGACCATTTGTAGTATTTGTTCCATGGGTGGGATAGGATAATTATCTTTATCTGATGCATGATTAAGATTTATGAAATATATGCAAATTCCGATCTCTCCAGACTTTTTTCACACTGGTACCAAATTAGAGACCCATTATGAATGTCTGACTTTAAATATGATTTTAGCATCTAGAAGATTTTTCACTTCATTTTGAATTAGGGGTTCTATATTTGGATGCATCTTTCTCAGAGGCTGCTGATAAGGTTTGACTTCAACCTTGATTGGAATCACATGTTGTATACTTTTAGTATCATACGTATTTATTTCTTCATAAGTCCAAGCAAATACATCCTTATATTGTCTGAATAAACTAATGAATTTACTCCTCTCACCGGGTGAACAACACTTCCCCAAATTCACATATTTGGGTTCAGCCTCTGTCCCTAGATTTATCAGCTCGAACTGTAAAGACGAGCTATGAGTCTTGACATTCGTTGGTTTTCTGAACTTGTTGTCTAAATCAAACATCTATTCCAAAGTGCTAACTCCTTTCGAAATGTAATTTCTGTACTGTAATTCTGCTTGATGTTCTTCGTCATCTATTATGGCTCCTTTCAATGTATCATTATTTGTTAAGAATTCCAATATTTTTTGATCATCATCGAACACCCTCATATTAGTGATTTTATCTGGAAGAGAAGGCTTGAAAAGTAGTTTAATCGAACATCTATTATTTGTAGTCACCAACCTTGCAACTGATGTGGCTAACAAATCAAGTGCTGCATTTTTTTCTCTAGGAATTGAAGAAATGTTTAATGCATGAAAATTCATTAATAAATCCCATACTTCATTTTGGTAAGCCTTTAAATGCGGTGATATGCAGTGAATTTTGTTCCGAATTTGTTTAACAACGATTTCAGAATCTTCATATACTTTCATATTTTTTACTTTTAATTCTATCGCTTTTTGCAGTCCCTAAACTAATGCTTCATATTCGGCTGTGTTATTTGTGCATTAAAATTCTAATGTACATGAAAGAAAATAATTTATTTATTTATTTATTTATTTTTTTTTTTCTAGATCAATTAGGACACAGCCAACTCCTGATCCTTCCAATGTTTTAGAACCATCGAAATAAATAATCCAAAAACTTTCTACTCCTATTGCATTCGGACTATTAACTACATCTGAAACTAAATCTACTATGTTACAATCAATCTTATCAGCCCGTGAGAAATGAAGGAGATCGGGATGGATATCTGATATACTACTGGCCTCTTCGGCTTGGTAATTTCTTGGTTCAATTTCAAGAAAATGATTTCCCAACATAGATTTCACTGGATCATTATTTCCTTCCAACAGAGTCACATTATACTTCATTTGAGGTTCTCTCAACACCTTTATTCGGTTCTGACATCCTTTATAGCGAAACCACATATGTGACCAATCTGATGCAAAATATCCTTCTAATCTTGCTGACCAATCCCGACTCCAAACCAAACCATAAGCATCTGGGATATCTACTACAACAATGTCTATGTATTGACATACCCTCTCATATGAGGACAAATGGATCAAGACATCCTCCATTTCTCCAATCACTTTTACTACTATTCTGTCTAATTGAAGAACTTGGCCTATAGTTTGTTTAGGTTGACCATTTATTTGCTTGCAAACTGAGAGTTGAATGACATTGAATGAAGCTCCTAAGTCCACCAAACAATTATGCACATTGTTATTGAAAATCTCAAAAGTTATTAGAAAAGTTGGAGTTCTATACTTAGACTTCCCTCCTAAAGTTGTTTCACCAATCTCTTCCTCTGGTTGGTTTTCATTCTGAGGTTCCTTTATAGGTGTTTCAAGTGAATTTAATATTTTTTCCTTTTGTTTCGGTAAATTGCGCATTTCAAACAAAGAGATATTTGCTTTATCCCTTTTAATGTCTTCCACAACGTCATATCCCATCTCATGCTCAGTCAAACTTTTCTTGAAATTTTCAGCTTTATTTTTAGTAGGATTTGTAGGCACATTAACCTTTTTGGGGCTCTGGCCTGAAATGACAAACTCAGGTATGTTAACCATTGGGGAATTATTCTTCATTTTCTTCATGTTTCTTTTGAAGTTTCTTAATTTTGGGAAGTATCAAGTTATCTTCTTTTAATATATTCTGAATTCTTGTTGTAACATTTGTTTCTGATATTTCTTCTTCATCATGAATACCTTCATCTTCTATGTTGAGCATAGAAACACAGTCCCATAAAACCAAGGTGCCTTCCTCTTGTGTTTCTATTGGTTCATGCTCTTTCTCTTTCTCCTCCACAGTTTCTATCAACTTAGAATCCAACAATTGGTTCATCACTAAGGTCATAGAATTTATCCATTGTGGACAATTCTTCTCAGAGTGAGGTTGCTGATGGAATGTGCAAAAATTATCCATTCCTACATCTGTCAAATTCATGGCTGATGGACCGTGTGGGGGAGGCTTGGGATGACTGTTGTCTTCCCTCTTTTTATAATAAGGCTTGTATTATTGTTACGGAGAGAAATTCCTATGGCTTGGGGTACCACAATAGACAACTTGACTCCAAAAATCAATCTTTCCCAATATGCAATAGAAATAAAATGTCTAACACTAAAGGATCAGACCTCGTACCTTATTCTAGACAGTTGAAGTAGATCCCCGTTGAGGTTTCCAATATTCATCTTGAATTGCTATATTACTTCCTCAACAACAAATAAACAATACAAGCATTCTATATATCATGGTGTTAGATCTATTCTAGCATATATAATCAATAATGTAAAAGCATTTGACATAATCCCATGGATAAAATATTCATTCAAATACACATCATTGGACAGGAAAAGATATTTATATTAATATAAATCAGAGATTACAAGACACAACCTCTGACGACACGCCTGCGAACCGAAGAAACTGAATCCCCCACTTGGGCCTCCACCACTTCAATCCTCCATCTCTCGATAGCAAGCTCACAAGCAAAATGTAAGCTTGGGAAGAACACAAAAGTGCTCCAAGGGACAAAGGGATGCAGACTCAAGCATAAGTTCTGGAAACAATGGAATATAGTTTCGTTGCTCTCAATTCTCTCTTATGCCTTAAATGTACCAAGGGGTTCCTTATATAGCTTTTCAAAGGGGTAATGAAAGGTCGAATCCGAGCGATCTCAAGGCATAGGGAAGGCCAGGAGTCAAATGAGTTGGATCCATGTTAAGGAAAACTCCAAAAGGATTTGGATTATGCACACATCCCGATCTACGCGGTTTTAGTGGTCAAACCTGCGTATGTATGCGCTTATAAGGTTAAAAGTCGCGTATAGCATTTTTCATGTGTTTTTAGGGATGATAAAGGAAACATCAAAGGACAAAAAGTGGTCCATAGGGTATAAGGAGTCTACAACGGGACAGGGGAAGGCCATACAAAGTGTGATTCATCCGCTATAACAGATGCCCCCTAATGTGTGAGGTCAGAGGGGTCATACGATGGCTGGAATACATTATAAGTCCATCCCAGAAGTGGAGTGATGAAGGATCCCAAATGGAAAACTAGACACCCAATCAACATAGTACAATAATACAACTCTTCATATAACTACAAATACATATAGTAGTCCCGGATACATAAGAGTACAATGGCCATGAATAGGCATGATACATGATATCACATATGTGTTCATCACCACGTACAATATACATAGATCAGAATCTCCATGATGAAGATATACAAAGGACCATGATCTCCAAAATGGCTGAAGATATATAATAGATCAAGATCTCCATAGTGGCTGGAAATGTCTGACATATACTAGAATCAAGTCATGAGAGCTGAAATCTAATGAACACTGGCACAATCAAGGAGGTAGCATATAAGAGATGCCACCAATCTGGAAAGTCTTCTACACAAACCACTACGAGTACATGTCCTACTATGCGAATAGAGGTGTCAAGGTCGAACATAGTAGTCCATCGTCTGATTACCAGTCATTAATGTATATCGTTAACAGACGCGAGATCACCCACCGATAATGAAAATGGGAATCAAGGTACTGGAGTGAAAACTAACAAGTGTGAATAAATGTGTTGAGGTCAAACACTTGAAAGGATCCTTCGATCAGGAGACTTTGATGTATTCCCAAGAAACTATCGATGGCGAGAGAACCTGCCACTGATGACTGCAAGTCTCAAGGCACTCAAAAATGACTCTAGATTCCAATCCCAGAATAAATGATCTGAATTCAAAGGGATAAAATCCGCTGGAAGGAGGGAATTAAGGCATCCCCCATCATCCAACATGAGGTACTCAGCAAATCTGTATAATTTGGAAGTACTCGATCATAAAGTGCACGAACCAGTAACTGTACCGAGAATGACCAACATGCAAAGTCAAGATAATTGAGGAATGGCCGACTCAGGTTTCAACTTCCTTCGAACAAGAGAATAACAATGTATGGTGACTGAATGAAGGAAGCATAAACTTGATATACAAACTGGTACATCTCTGTGACATAGGAGGCATCAACAGAGGCTCCATAAGGACTGGAAGCTTAACTATTTAGTGGAGATAAACTTAGATAAACGAGTACAGCTCCTAAAGTCAAACTATAACCCAACCAATGGATGAGATATACAGTGCTCTATTTGAAGGTGACACGACTCGACAGCTGCCAAAGATAACATCTTTCCTTGTCCGGCTTTTTGGTTTTTTGATTTTTTTGGACTTTTTCAGTTATTTAAAAATCTTGAAAAAAGAATAAACTAGCTTTATAGTTACAAACTAGGAGGAGACGAGTGTCATAAGGGAAAACAAACTAGTTCCAAGCAGTGGAACATACCTATGCTCAATGCAAGGATACATGTGTAGGATGTTGACACTCAGGGAAAATCCCCTCTCGGTAAAAAGGGAATCAAGTTGCGAAGGATATAAAAAATGGCTCTGCATGGCTAGACATGAGACAAGCTCGGGCTATATGGCTGAAACGCAATGTTAGGGGAGCCAGCATAAAGATCAATAAGGCAGGAAAAGATCATGATAATTCATTCACAACTTGACATGAGGGAGTCCCAGGGAAAAGGCCAGCATAAATTTCAAGAGGAGTATGAAGCTCTTGCTCAAAGACATGGTGGGACTAAAAGGGACTCCCAGACCTAAGAGAGGACTCACAGCATGGGTACCAAATGAAAAAGGGATCTAACTAGGGCACCCATGTAAAGGAAAGCTCTACCGTTCACATAGTACCAATTCTAACAGCAGCATGAAGGTTCCGTGATACCATGGAATGGGTTCATACCTAAGGTTCAGATGGAACGGTCATAAGGAAATGCATAAATGCAAGAGGATGTGAAATCCTAACCTATATGGTAGTTCAGACATAATACCTATGACATGCATGAACGGGTCGAAACCCCGGAGAGAGTGTACAAAACTGGACCCTATATGGTAACCATATTAGTCCAAAACAACCCAAAATAGTCAATAAAGAATCCAAACTATAAGATATAGGGAGGAATGATCATGAAAACTGCACCCAAATGAAACATTATGGTGAACGATAGGACATAAAAAGAAACATAGATGTAGACCCAACGTTCACGTATCCACTACCACCCCCATGAGGGTGACCACTGGTGTAAAGACCGAGCGAAAAGAAAATAAAAATCCTCCACAAATGGAGTAGAGGATGGAATATGACCATTCCCAAATCTATGAGCACAGCAAGGGGCTATGATGCCCCCAAGTCTGACACCAGAGTCCATACTAGGACCAAGGATGGGTGATAAGATACTAGGAACGAAGAAAATAAAAGGACCCAAACTCAAGAGAGCATAAATATACTCAAGTCATCACGATCCCAAAGGCCAACTAGCGCACAAAGAGCACACTCCTAAGAAAATCTACAGCCAAAATACAAGCAAACCAAGGGGAGGATATGTGAGCTCCCAAATGCAGCAGGTATGTCTCGCCTAGGAGAGGCTCGAAACTCCCATACACTACAAGCGGAGGTACGTAACCAATTATAGTGGCCCTCAGCTTCAACGCATATAGCGACTGTGCTGTACGACCTCTACCTGGCTAGGACACCTGCATAATAACCTCTGCGAAGTACCCTCTCGATAACCTAGGTAAGGCAACTAAGGTCACCTCAATATAATCAATTCTCAAGCGGATAGTCGTAGGCAGGATTGACCGTATGGGTAGGGTAGCAAAGCCCGAAACTATCGAAAGAGCCCCTAGATATGAGTACAATCCTGGAAATATCTCCGGTTCTACTCAGTTATGACTAGGGGTCATCCCGATCAATAACCGCTCACACTGCCTCGTGCTTAACTCCCTTTTGAGAGGAGGATCCTAAGAACACTGTTTATACCAAGTATTTCACACACTCACCTGGACAGACACCTCGATGTTGTTGTTTAGTGATCTTGGAGAATTGACTTACAATGAACTATTCCAAGATCCTAAAACCTAAGATTGTTGGTGCACCCTAGAAAAGAAAAGAGTGTAATTCATTTTATTTAGCGTTGATTTTAGTTGGCTGTAATTACTCAAAGGAAAATGGCCGTACAACTAGTGATATGAAGACTCGGCAGTGAAATAAAAGTGCACACCATAACAAACAATGCTAAGTACAATCTTTGTCAAATGAAAAATAGGGTATGGCACGACATGAGATGCATAAATATATATTCCTTTCCGAATGCCAATGCAATCCTTCCTATATGAAATCCTAAATAAAAATCTCATCCAAGCAATCCAATGCAAGTACCTCCTCAAGTCCATATCTAATGCAACTAAGAGTGCAACTATTTAGTACTTTTCAATATAAAAGAATGAAAAATGCAATAAAAGTCATCTAAAACTCTCAGTCTCTGCAGCAAGTATAAAAGACAAGCCCAGCAAGACACCAAGACAAAAAGAGTAATGCACTAATGGAAAAACAAAAAGGAAAAATGACTAAAACTACTTTCAAAGAAAAATCAATGAAAAAGCGGTCTCTGGTCACAAAAGAAGCATCCAACAGACAACATCAGACCCAACGAAGACCCAACCACACTCACAACCCACCCAACAACTTCCCATAACATCAAACTCACCAAAAGGGAGGATGTACGTGACTGTTTAAAGAACAGCTGCGTATATACGCGACTTTTGGCCAAAAACCCGCGTGGATGGGCATATGTACACGACTTTTGGCCAAAAACCTGCGTATACAGAGAAGGCAGTGGTAAAAAGCAGGCCAAGGGTCAAACAAATAAAGGGGAGTGTCAATGGATGAACATACTATAAAATGCAACCCAAAAACAAGGAGAAACAAAGAGCAAGTCAATAATATCAAGCCCATTGTACCGATAAAACCCCCCAAAGGAAAAATGACTAGGAACTCCCTAGCGGAGTCGCCAATTCTGTTACGGAGAGAAATTCCTATGGCTTGGGGTACCACAACAGACAACTTGACTCCAGAAATCAATCTTTCCCAATATGCAATAGAAATAAAATGTCTAACACTAAAGGATCAGACCTCGTACCTTATTCCAGACGGTTGAAGTAGATCCTCGTTGAGCTTTCCAATATTTAGCTTGAATGGATATATTACTTCCTCAACAACAAATAAACAATACAAGAATTCTATATATCATGGTGTTAGATCTATTCTAGCATATATAATCAATAATGTAAAAGCATTTGACATAATCCCATGGATAAAATATTCATTCAAATACACATCATTGGACAGGAAAATATATTTCTATTAATATAAATCAGAGATTACAAGACATAAGCTCTGACGGCACGTCTGCGAACCGGAGAAACTGAATCCCCCACTTGGGCCTCCACCACTTCAATCTTCCATCTCTTGATAGCAAGCTCATAAGCAAAAGAAAATCTTGGGAAGAACACAAAAGTGCTCCAAGGGACAAAGGGATGCAGACTCAAGCATAAGTTCTGGAAACAATGGACTATAGTTTCATTGCTCTCAATTCTCTCTTATGCCTTCAATGTACCAAGGGGTTCCTTATATAGATTTTCAAAGGGGTAATGAAAGGTTGAATCCGAGCGATATCAAGGCATAGGGAAGGCCAGGAGTCAAATGATTCGGATCCATGTCAAGGAAAACTCCAAAAGGATTTGGATTATGCACACATCCCGATGTACGTGGTTTTAGTGGTCAAACCCATATATGTACGCGCTTATAAGGTTAAAAGTCACGTATAGCATTTTTCATGTGTTTTTAGGGATGATCAAGGAAACATCAAAGGACAAAAAGTGGTCCATAGGGTCTAAGGAGTCTGCAGCGGGACAGGAGAAGGCCATACAAAGTGTGATTCACCTAGAGTGGTGAAATCCGCTATAACAATTCTTTATGATCCTCTTTTTCTTTTTCCAAATCAATCACCATGTTTGAAAATTTTTGCATCATCTTCACCACCCCATCTAACTCATGTGATTGCTCATCCTTAGGCTTAGTTAATAATAAAGGATTTTTGCTTCCATAAGTTTTTTCATCTGACTGCATAGGATAGTGTTCTATACTCTCCATTTCTGCCTCCACTTTCTCAGCTTCTTCATAAGTATCCACCAAAGTGGGTCTAACTGATCTCTTGGAAAACATGGCTAAAATAGGCCCAAGAGTTGAGGTGTAGTATTCAATTAGGGCATGCTCAGATGGTTTATCAATTGCATCGAAGTTACTTAGGTAGGAAAAAAACCTCCGAGTAAATATATGTACCCTTTCTTTCTTTTCTTTATTCAAGGCAATCAAACCCTTCATTAAAGTTGCGTGAGTTTTCTGGAACCCGTATTTGTTTCTGAACAATCTCTCAAAAATATTCCAACGTGTGATTGAGTTTGCTATCAGGGCAAAGTACCATGAAGCTTCTTTTCCCTTCAGGGTATGTGGGAATAATCTGCAAACTGCATCTTCATGTTTTGCTTCTTGCAAACCTTCTAAACCCAAATAAAAACTCTGCAAATGATCATCCACGCGAATTCCTTCATTTGGTTCAAACTTGGGTAAAGCTTTATCAAAACTATGAGGCATAGCATGTAGTGGAGGTGTCAAGTTTAAAGGAGATCTAGCCCTCCAAGAAGGCTGTGGAGGTGGCTGATTTGCACTCACATTGGCCATGGTTTTGAGTGGAGATGGAGGAGGAGACTGGACAGGAGTTCAAAAAGGAGAACAATGAGGGGAATATGGTTCCAACTGATTCAAAGGTTGGACAACTTCTTGCGAAGCTATTTCTACCAATTCTTCAAGATATTCCACCAATACTGAATCGTCTAGCTAAGGACAATATTTCTTTTGATACTCTCTTCTGGGTAAAGCAGGAATAATAGGTAACCCCCCAATATTCTTTGCATATGCCCTTGTAATCCTCCTTAAATCCTCAACTACTTTGTTATCAATGGAATAGAGATACCCCTTTATTTTTTTCTTCAAGAGTGGGCTTCTGAGGCAAACTGGTTTCAGAACTGTCACCGGTGGAGTAATATCGAGAAAACAGATTTCCTTGGCCAGCCATGCACTGGTGGGCCTCCTTCTAGCACCAAAACTATTGAGTCTAGGAAAATTGTAGGTAGCAACAGTAGGGATTATCCCCAATAAACGTTCCCAATTAGCTCGTTATTGTTTGGTATGGGGAATCCATCCGGTTTATGGTTCAGCTACCGTAGCTCAAGTAACGGTTAAAGATTATTTTACCGGTTGCATCTCGATCCATTGTTTAATTGTATTTTTTAGTTTTATGTTTTAGGTATGATCTGCAAGTTCCTAGCTAAGTGTAATTGATAGAGAAAATGAGGAGTGTCACAATGTGATGCACAGGTTCTTACCTCTCATCTTACCTCTTTCTCTTCTAAATCATAAACAAAGAAAACTAACTAAGACTAAATAACCTATCCCTAGGGAGAAATATTGTAATTAATAATGAGTAATGTATTGTATCACATGCATTTAGAATACTACAGATAGCTGTTAATATTTATGAATACACGAATATAAATAGATAGATAAACAAAGATATAGCTCATTGTGAATTAAAAAATTCATTACTCAGATATGATTGTGGAATTTTACATAAATAAATAGGAGCACATTCATAACATGAAAGAATTCATGAGTTAGAACAATCTCACAGTTCATATAAACAAGCTGAAACAAATATAAGTCACGTCCAACCAGTCCAAGTCAAGCATTTGAAACCCCATAATACTTTCTCTAGCTGCAAATATAACTATTTATTATAAGATGAAATAGTTGTTCTTACAATAACCTTGCACAAAAATAGTCTGAAAAAAGGTCCTTTGATACATAAAGCTTGCCTATATTTATACAAAAAAAAAGAAAAAACTCTTGGGCTGCCCTCGTTGCCTTTTGGGCTTCCCCTAACCTTTTCTTTTCAAAATTTTGTCTTTTATCTTGTGAACTCAAAAATATAAATACAATATATTACATCATTTATCAAAAGTGCTAGATAGTCCAACTAAGAGGGTTCATCTTGCTCGTTCATAAACTTCCTCCATGCATTTTCATCTAATGCTATGTTCTCAAAACTAGAAGGTTTGAGAAATATGATAGTAATTTCATGCTTAGAGGCCTGTGCTTTTACACCATCCATCCTGGAAGGAATCAAGCAAAGTTGGTCTTCCAGCAAGTGACTACTCACAGCTGCATGTGCTATTTCAGTTTTAAGTACCTTTTCATCTAACTCCTCAACTTGCTGAATGGTTTGTTCATCTTCGTTGCATCATTCTTGTAATTGTTTCAACAATATTTCATGCTTTGGAAACACTTCTAATCTCCTTTCAGTAGAGGTCTGACATTGATTGTAAGTTAGGATCACTCTCCTACAGAATTCTGCACAGGAATTCTTCGTCTTCCTCATTGTCTTTATTAGTTCGTTTGCTTCTTTGCTAGCAAACTTGATCAGCTCGTATTCTAGTTTTATCATTTCAAGGTCTTCGACATATACATTTGTGGGAGGTTCCTTTTTTGTTTCTACCCATGTCATCCTTCCCTGCAGAGCTTCTAATATATCCTATGTCCTATCCAAAAAATAAGAAGCTGTATTTACAATTTCCTCTAATCTTATGTCTATATGTTGAACCTTAAATATTTCTTCCACCATCTATAGCTGCATTTGATGAATCTTCTTTCAGAGCATAAGAGAATCCTTCCTTAAAGTTCCAATATCAGATTTCTTCTCCATAGTCGTCTTCAATGAAACTGCTAGTTAATTCTTTTGTTCCTCCAAGGCTACTATTGGACTTTCGTACAACTTATATTTCCCTTCTGCAGTGGTATTTTTTACTTCTAGCTCTGTCACTTTACCTTCTAACTCTCTCTTTTCCTTATTCAACTCTTCAACTGATAGCCTAAGATTATATCTTTCATCTTCCAAACTCTTATATCTCTGCTGTAGTTTCCCAAACTCTGCCAAGGTGGCCTAGGATTTCTTTTCTATATTTCCTACAGATATTACCAAAGTATCTGTCTCCTCTTATAGAGTCTGACACTCTACCTTTGATACCTCAAATTCACGGATCATTTCCTCATACTTCCTTTTCAAACTCTAGCTTTCACTCCTTTCTTTCTCCAAAGTCTCTTTCAACTGTGTGACCTTTTTCTGAGATTGTTCTAGATCTGTCATGATTCTGTCCACATTATATTCATTGGCTAAGGTTAGGGCTACCCCATCCCTCTCTATTAATCATGTATATTTGTGTGTACCGTGAACCACTATCTTATCAGTCACCATCACTCCTGGTTTACCTCCAGTGTTCACCTCTTTTTTCTGCTCTTTTGACAATCTTCTTTCTTTCCTTGTCATAGAAGATAGTGTTAAAATCTAGCACCTCCTCCCTTTCAGTGGGAATGAAAGGAATTAAATCAACCCCATATATTGACACTGAACCTTCTCCTACTATATTACTAGAAGAAACAACAGGCTCTAATGAGTCAATATTAGACTGAGCCTGTCCTTGATCAGTAGGGTCTTGTCCTTCTTGTGTTTCCATTCTCAATCCTTCTGTTGTCTTCTCTATTTTTCCCTTTTCTTTATTTTCATCTTCTAACCTCAACCCTTCAATTTTTTTATTCCTTCTTAGTATTTCTTCTTCCTCTTTTCTTTTCTTTTCTTCTTCTGTCTTCTTTGCTGCCTCTTCAGTTGTTCTTTTCTTTTCTTCTTCTTTAGCTCACAACCAGTTCTCTGCTTCTTGCACTAACCTATGAGCTTCTTCCTGCCTTTTCTTGGATGCATATTCTTCCTTCCTTTTTAGTTTATCAGCTTCTTTACCCTTTCCTCCCACAGTAGCTATATTCTGCTTAAATATTTTCCTCAAAGCTATCATGTTTTGAGCATTCTGAAATATTTCTTCATCTTTATCCTAGAAATTTGTATATTTGAAATGCACTCTAGCTGATGTGCAATAATTTTCAACTTTATCCTCGTAGTTATTCCTATGGAAATTCATTTCACCGAAGTGAAAATACTCGAACTCCCTAACAAATTCTACTGCATTTTTTACCCTGGAAAATTTGTAACTTCCAACAAAAAAGGGAACCACAGGATATATTGCCTTCTTCTCCTCAAAAAGGAAATTTCCTATCCCATCAATGGATAACTGTATCATAGCCTCTTTGTGTATTACATAGTCTGTGGCATACTTTGGTAGAAGAGAAGGGGCTCTTGAACCATCGCACATTCTTAAATATAATCCTTCTTCCGTCAAATAATAGTTTCCATTGCTTTGCACAACTTCCAAGGCTTCATCTGACATACAATTACATTTGGCCAAGAATATTAATGTATACAATGGCACGATGAAGTTCTCATAAATATCCTTGTAATGGCTGTAATATTTGTGGGACTAGAACACCTTATAAGCAACATACACAGGGGCCCAATCTTTATCCCATTGGCACTTTAATGCTGGGAAAGGCTAGGTACATAGAATGAAATCCATCAATATCGAACTCATGTAAAACTCTGTTTTCTTCTAGGACACTCCTCCCAATGATGCACTTATACAAGATGATAGACTATTGGACACTATATTCACCCAATTAAAAATTGTACCTTGGGTAGCAACAAAAAATATAACCGGTACCTAACCTATTTTGAAACTTCTTCCATTTTCCCTCCCAAAAATTATGTTTAGCATCAAAGCAATGAATCTGTATGGAGTGCGGAGAGTTGATGTCTCATACTCTCCAAAAGGCCTTGTACAGAAATTTTTCCCTAGGATCATCATCTTCTTAACTGTATCCACCATATCTAGCTTTAGCTCCTTTAACCAACTTTCAGTCATGTAGGTTTGTGGTGTTGGAAAATTTTAAGCCATAGACACATAAGCTGGATATATGCAGCATAACCCTGCTTCTCGTTATTTTCCAATATCATCCTTGTTACCTCTTCCCTAGGAAGAATCCAACCTATCACTTCTGAACATGGGAAAATTTCAAGTTTGGTAGCCACTTTCATAAGGGATGATATGTCAAATTTTTCATATATGGGAATATCTTCAAAACCAACATCTGGAACACTCTGGTTGAAATCATCCTATATACCTCTCCAATTTATACTCTGGCTAAATTCCAGTAATAACTTTAGTATATTCATAAATGACTTCCACTTTCGTTATCACCTCCACTTCAGGTTCTTCCTCAGCTGCTTGGGTCTTCTTCTTCTACTTTTGCGGCATTTTGTTGTGTTGATAATTATCCTGTAACAATTATACAACACGATTTCAGTTTATTTATCCCTAGCAAGATGTGTAGTGAGAAAACAATAAATCTACCAGAATCTTACCATTCCATCAAAATGCATACTGAAAAATATTATTTACACCCAATGTCCTTTTGAATGAGAGACTCTGAATAAATAGGAAATGCAAAACCCCGTAATCATGCTAAACTTTTTCTATCTCAAACCCTAACCTCTCTCAGCCTCCTGAAAATTCTATAAGTGAATCTCAACTTAGGAAAAAAAAACTCACACTACCATCTGCTTCAAAACAAGATCCTAAAACCCCTATCAGTTATGCGACCCTCTTGTATCCCATGGAAACATACGACCATGTGGATTAGGTTTTAAAGTGATGCTATAATGAACAAAGAGGTGCAGATAATGAAACACTCATCTACACTGAGCCCTAATCTTCCAAACAAACATCAATGGTGCACTCATGGATGCACAGAGGCTGGATAGGGAGAAAAATAATAGGTCAAAATGAAAATGCTCACAAACAAAATGGGTTAAACCCTCAGTAAAGGAAAACCTACCGCAGGGAAACAAATCTTGCATAAAACCTAACCGTCCCGTGGAAAAATCTAATCCTATCAAATCCATGTGGTAAAAACAAAAAAAATGCTGGGTGTATCAAAACATGAGTGAACCCTACCTAGATATGATGTGGCGGATGACCTGGACATATGACAACCTTCGTGTACAAAGAAAACGTACAAGTGCTTGACAACTACGCGCAATCGATTGGACAGCTTCCACAGTGAAAGTGACAAGTCATACAGGCTCTATGGATTTATAAACTTGACTGGAGTGAAGAACTAAATGTGACGGGAATGAAAACTAAACCACTTCCAAACATATAACTTTGAAAGAATCCACAACATCAGGTGGAAACAACTCTATTTACCCAGTACATCGGATGGGAAAGTCACATCGAAAGTTGGAAGCACTAGCCTTTTTGGTATCGACAAGAACATTATGAAGCTTTATATCGACTAAGCACTAAATATCTGCAACTTCAGATGGGGAAACTACTAAATCCTTCAACGGGATCTCCAACTCAATTAGACATCAAAAAATGATAGTCAAACGAAAACTAGATTCATCGGATAAGCTTTAAACTAAACTGTCAAGAACTTGACAAACTGTCTCTGAGATTAGAGACAAAACGGCTTCTGATATGATGGATCAAACATTCGAAGGCTTCCAATGGCAGCTCAGAAAGCTAGTTGACTGCGCACCCACTGTATCGAAAGGCTAGTGGACTATGGATCTGCTGTATCAGAAGGCTAGTGAATTAAGCATCCTTTGTATCAAAAGGCTAGTGAACTAAGCATCTGATATGGGCATACAAAAAGACTTATCTTTCAAAGAAAAAAACCAGCCCTAGGTAAACCTTGTTAGAAATAAAACATTCTTAGGCCGTCTAGATACTAAAACAAAAAGGGGGACCCTAAAAATATTTTTTTTCAGGGAAATAGTTGGAGTTGCAACAGATCCATTAAGTAGATGGGTCAGGATCCTAAGATTTCTGTAAGAGTGCAAGTTACAACTGAAAATTAAAGTAAACATAATGATAATATGCAAGTTAGTATCCAGACGATTCAATGCAAAATTTTGATGAAATAATTGATCCTTATGTTGTACTAGAAGAGTTTGATATACATAATTTAGATGAAATAAAAATACATGTTTGAAGATTCTGATAATATAACATTATGTATGATAATTCACAAAGGATATTTGGTAAAGGTTGTTATCTAAAATGTAGTTTGACAACTTCCTTTACACTTCATAGCTACAATTATATATTTGAATGGTTTCAAATCATAGGTCTTTGCTCAGGAAATTGTGTGGACCGAGCTGCCGTATTTTGAGACCTATTATTGTGATATATATGGCATTGTCTTTATTTCCATGGATTAACATGTGAATATTTTCAACAACATAAAGAGGTGACCTGCATAGGGTCAAAAATAAATTGAGAGGTCAATAAGTGCTGAGATCACTCCTCAAATTGTAGCAAGGTTTATTGTAGATATTGTTGGGAATGAGATTGTGTAGAATACACTATCAACCTTAGCACAACATTAGTAATATTTTTGGAGCATCATAAATAATCAAATGACTCAAAGGTAAAGACTTTATCTCTTAAATACCAACTCAGTTTCAGATTGTGCATCACTTTGTAACTTGCAAAATGTAACTGTTTGTATGTTGATTTGTTCTTGCATTTGTTTTCTACGTTGATTTGCATTATACTTTGGGGCACTCTTAGTTGTAGCTGAAACCCTTTTATTTTCTATGTTAGATATTGTTGATTCTATTTGCAAAAGGGTGGATTTTCAAGAATCACTTCTTCACTTGAGTGAGTTTTGAATCACATGGATTGAATAGATGGTTTGGTAGATATAATAGACACTCTACTTCTTGTTTTCGTAGACAACATTATCATTTCCAACAAGACAACACTCGCTCATACTTGAAATTTTCTAGAAGACTCAAAAGACACACTTGAGTTTATAAATCTTGAATTGTAGCTCCAACATGAAGAAATGCATTATAAATTTGTTCTTGTTTAAAACAATCTTCTTTGTGATTCCTTTCAGCAGACTAGACATAATGAATCCACATCAAAAGAAAAATAAAAAGAATATGAATTTTCTTATACACATCTTTAACATGTTCTTTAGAAGCCCATAATTATAACTTTGAAATAAATTGCACACAACAAGCATATAACTCGTATTGGATGTACCAAGGAAATGGAATTTCACATTCCTAAGTACACCAAGCCAATCTAGTTTCAGAGTGCTAGTTTCTTAAAAGAAAGCTCATCTTCATCCATTTAAATTTAGAGTTTGACATGCCAACATTGTGATCGAGTTGGATATATGAAAGATCAATGTTTTGATATTCATGCTTGTAAGAATTATTGAAAGCATATCCAATATTCAAATAGATGATTCATTTTTATAAAACTTGTATGAGAGAATGTTTACTATGGAAGGATCATTGAAATGGTCATTAACAACCAAGAATATGCATGTCATACTAAAGAAATTGTTCTTTTGTGGTGAAATATTTAGTACTTTACATATCATATTATCCTATACTTATTACATATAAGGGGTATTGAATGATAGATAGAAACAAGAACACAAGAAATAATATATTCGAAATAAAATAGCCTAAACCAGAGCGATAGCCATAGCCGAAACCTTGTGCCAATTTCCATATATTTGACCCAAACCTCCCTAGAAAAATTCATACATGAATCTAGAGATATATTGAGATCCATTTTCCGCTGAGATTAATTTTATTTTTGGTTAGCCTAAATCCACCCATTTAGTAGAAGACATGAGCCTCCTATTTATCGACCTAGACATTATTTTTTGGTGGTCCTTAAACCACTATTTTCTAGAAGGAACAACTCATCCCTAGACCCAAGTTCTGAAGGGAGCCCTCAATTAAGAACTAGAGTTAGCACCAAGTTCCAAAGGGAACCTCTAATCCATAACGAGAGTTGTTAGCACCATTTTTTTTTAGAAGTTGGAAAGGGGACATGGAATTGAAGAAATAAGGTATTTTGTGGATAATTTCATAATATTGCCAAAGTTACGTTATAGGGGTTTCAAGAATGATGAAAACTGGGTAATTTTAAATTTTAAACCTGCATGTCCTGAGAAAATCATGAATTAAGTTTTAAGAATAATTCTAAATCAAAATTGTGAACGTATGTTATCATTTGACATATTTTAAGAGTGTAGATCTGTGGATGAGAATATATACAATTGTGAGTTAATCCACTAGCCAAAGATGCATGAGAAAAATAATTTGAGTAGTGAGCAGAATGGTGTAAAAGGGAGCAAAGATCTATGATCATGCAAAAAGGAAAAATAGATATACAATTGAGAATGATTCCGCTTCTAGAACTAGCATAGAAAAATAAAATTTTCCAATTAGCAGAAAATATTACACACTGCAAAGATCCATGGTGGACCTCTAAATAAGAATATGATCTATGACCTAGAAATATTTCACTGAGTGAACATGCATGGAAGAAGTTGAATTGGGGATCAACGAAAAAAGGTACAACCCGCATAAATCAAAGGTGAATATCAATGTTTGAACAAGATCGACGACTGTAAATCATTCTCCTGATATAAGTTGCATGGAATAAAGAAATTTTAAAATCAGCGGAATGTGTTAAAAGGACCACATAATCAAGGGATGATATTTAAAGGTGGTGATATCTACAGGCAGTGATGATTCCACTACTGTAAGATGAGCTGATAGAAATTTAATCTTCCCCATCAAAACCGGTTAAATAACAACAATAATTAAAGGTCGAGATCGAAGCTGATTAAGATCTATAATTGAGAATGATTCCATTATGAAAAGGTGCATGTCCTTTGTACATTTGGATTTGGGAAGAATATGTAAATGTAGGAAGTGATTAATGATCGGGATTCAATTAGATTAATATCAATGGTTATTTGCAAGTCCACCAATGAAATATGTAAGTCATTTACATTTTCATTTTCAATGAGATTAATATCAATGGTTGAGTTTGCATGGAAGGAGCCAACTATGACAGATTCTCATACACCTGTCAGCTAACCAGGTAGGCTACTTTTACCGACCAAAAATTATTTAAAATGGACAATGGAGGGGAAATAGAGGCCCAAAATTTAGAATTTCATATAATTGAAGAGGTTTTTGAAGATAGGAACATTGAGGTTTTCATACCCTGTTGAACTTTGACTCTACTAATTAGCTAAAAACCAAGCTAAAATCCTTTGGAGACCACTGTACAGATTGGCATGGTGTTTGTAGGTCCTATTTCCATTTTTTCTGTCATGAACAAACCCCTAGTGTAATATCCTAAATTTTGGACCTAACACTTATAGGCATGTGTCTATTGATTATGATGATTATCTTGATGTTTTATTTTTATATATTGGGTCGATGACTCCACTCCATATGAACATGATAATTCATTTTATATATTGGGTGTAAGCCAACTATTGATGATATATATATATGGTTGTTTGTGTTGGGCGTGGACCCTGAAGCACATGATTGATGAGATGTTTTTTGTTGAGTGGGAAGCTTTGGAGCACATGAGTGATTGATGATTTGTGTTGAGTGAGGAGCTCTGGAGCACATGAGTGATTGATGATTTGTGTTGAGCGAGAAGCTCTAGAGCACATGATTAGTTACCTTTGTGTTGAGAAAGAAGCTCTGGAAAACATGAAAAGATAATTGGAAGTGTTAGGCATAATCCCTGGAGCCTTCCATGTTGATGTTGAGCATAAGCTCTGGAGCATCAAATCCTTAGCCATTATATCCCTAGGTGTATTGTACATGTAAATCCTAGATTTAGTGTTGAGCGAAGAGATATGGAATTGCACTAAGCATACAACTCTCTATTAAAGCATTGAGTATGGGCTCTGGTAACTGCTAGGGGTTACCAAAAATAATTTAATAACTTTCGAGTGAAAACAAATCGAGAAAAATATTGATCGCATCATACTTATTTATAAGTGAATAAATGAAATTTCGAATTTCTATATTCTCATCAAGTACTAAAGAAATACCACTTCATACAAGGAAAATCCAACATGCAAGGATGTTTAGAGTTTCCTATCCTAGTATACCTAACTTCTACCTATCTTAACCTTAATGAAGAAGTGTCATTAAGTCTAGGGATCATGGTATATGATTCCCAGAGACAAATGTTAACAAGTGTTATATTATTATGTATGTTATACATGGGATGTATAAAGAATAAATATAATAATAATATTAATGATGAAATAAAGAAAGAAAAGATCCATCCATTATTATTAATTATGTAAATACAATAAATAGTCCAAAACCTACAAAAGTATAATTAGGAACTAGTTGAAAGTTCCTAGGTTAAAATATTAAAAATTACCCAAAGTAATTGAAAAGGGTTAAATCAAGAAACCAAGGTTTCTTGATTTAACTATCCCTTTGGCTGAAAAGTCTATCTATATATACTCTAGCCAAGAAAAGGCTTGGGGTTTTGATAAATCATTTGGAGGATTCATTTTCTTCCCGTTTTTCTCTCAAAAGAATTCTTGGAGAACATTTTCCTGAAGGGAAAAACGACAACTTATCCAGACCTGATATACTAGATAGGAAACCTTACCTTAGGAGCTCTAAGCTACTTGCATGTTGGAGTCCATCTCGGAGGGATCCGGATTAAAACCAAGAATGGTTTTGGGTCATGGTTGGGTGGAACGTGGTAGTTCCCAAGTGTTGGTCATAAAAAATAGAGGTCAGATCAGCCTTTGAATTATTAATGCTGGTTATTTGAGTGTGCGGGTTCAACCATTAAAAGAGACTCAAGTTACAGGTATGAAGCCTTAGACTGTCTATTCCATTTTCCTAGAATAAATGCTAGCTATGTTAGTTAAATGATTACAATACATTTCCTAACACTATGTATATGTTCCTCTATTTAAATCTGCTAGGGTTTGCATTTTAAAATACAAACCCTAGGATGAAAGTGATTTTCTATACCATGTTTACAAAGGGTTTATTTATTAGTTTACTTCTGCAAGTTTAATTTATTTACAAATGTTTATCAAGGGTTCTGCACCCTAGTTTTAATTCCTGTATTAGTTTTAATGTTGAAACTGGCTTAAGTACAATCTAGGTTTTATTCCAGATCTATTACTTATCTGCTCCTTTGGTCTTTATACACTACTGACATATTCCATTTGTCAACAGAGGTAGGTTTTAGATTTAAATAAACTAGTTCTGAGGTAAGTTATATATATACCTATAAGTATAAACTTACAACCTAGATAACCTAAGATATTATCTACAAACTGAACTACTATATATATATAGACATCAATAGTAAACAAATCAGAATACTATTTATAAGTATATATTAACATTTATAGAATTGAATTATGTATCTAATCAATTAAGTACAAACTATAATTATTCCTAAGATAAATACACCAGTAAAGACCTTCCAAGGTCTACATATTTAAATACAAGATAATTACTAAAGTATTCCATTAAAATTAACATCATCATAAACAATGAACAGAGTAAGTATCATGACCATTCTTTGGTCTGAAGATCAAGTCTCTTTTCACTATTTAAAATCCATAGTCCTATAACATAAATCCACATAATAAAAAATTATACCATAAAAATAGAATAGTCTCATTTAAATATCGCTCACAGCCATAGTAAAAAAATTAACCAAAATAATACCATAATCATTCATTAATTCACTCAGTAATTTCATAACATCACAAGAACGAATCCTGTAGAATATCATTTCAAATCACTACATAACCACGAAACCATCATATTAAAAACCCCAATATAAATTCATACATAGGAATTGTTTCATTTTATAAACCCTATAAAAATCTCTACATAGTCCAAAGTAATTACAAGGGTGGACAAGAAATAGAAGCTTGTGGGCATCCAAGCCCCAATTCACATCCACATAAAATTACAACTCGTTACAATAACCACGAACAGGATTTGAACCCTGTGGGTATTTTTTTGCAATAAATAATGGCCACGCTATACACAGAGGGTATGTGGGCTTAACAAATCAAATACATTCACCACTACAAGGTCGTAAGACCCAGGGTTCTGCATTCATGCTATAGCACGGCCCGGCCAAAATTATTTAATTATACAGTCCCTTAGAAAATAATAAACAACAATGAAAGACATTGTGGGTTTACACCCATGGCTCTTCCACAATCCATATTACACCACAATAAATGATAATAGTAAAGTAAAAAACCCTCTAAGCTATCGCACCTGCCTGGGAGAGCGCTAATGCCACTCACGGTAAGGACTCAATGCAAACATTGTCAACTATTGTAGCTTATATTTAAATAAAATAATTATATCATAGTCCATCAACGAAGGCGAATGCCTCTTATAACCCACAACAATAAACAAGTACTGCGGCATAAATTCAAAACATACACAGTAAATGTAATAACCATTGCCAATTCAGAAATGCAGTATATAATTATGCACAGTATTTCCAATAACGCAAGTCAAGTATTACCCAATCGTGCCAAGGGCCATGGAACCATTGCAACCAATGGTGTTGACCATGCATAAAATCCCCAAATCCAAAATATAAGTTAAAATAACATAAATTTATACACAAATCCTGTAAAAGGGCTAAAGTTTCACTACACGACCAAAAGGCCTCACTAAATATAAAAACCCAAGACTGCTGACACAGGACCGAAGGAAAATTCGAAAGCACACAGTGAAACCCCAAACCAAAAGACGAGTATGAAACTCAGTCAGTATGAGAGATAACAAGTGTAGGCTTGTTTGACAGGATTATGTTACACCTTGGCATCACCTACGAACCAGTGACGAATCTTTGAGCCACACTCCTTTTCGCCAACTCTGGCACTTGAAAACCACCAAACAAAACAAGGAATGAGGAGTATGAACTCTGGAGCCATGAAACGAATACCAAACATTGTCATAAAACCAATAGAGCTTACCTTCGATTAACCAGCATTCACCTCCATTTTCCCCCTATGTAGAGCCAAGACCAAACCCCAAACAACCAAAATGAAATGACAAGCCATCATGGAAGCCAAACCCTATGTTGGGTATGCCACGATCCCCAAGGAGCATTAATGGATACAGTCTCGTGTCCACTGTTGACACAAAAGCCACTTCTCCATAGTTTGCAAACAATGCTTTAACGTTGGTCTCCATTCCCATGCAAAGACTTAAACCCTAATCTTATATGGTTCAACCATATGTTAATGCGTCACCCCAAAACTTATTACAAGTGTAATATATCACAAGGTTTTGTGTAATGTATAGTCCATACAATATATATGCCAGTTCCCAAATTTTAAATACCAATTATAATATATAATGGGTATCGCATAACAATAGGCTTAAGCCTTGAACCTTGCTTTACCATATTCCATAAGCATTAAGCTTAAGAACCATGGCATATGAAATATGCCATGGTAAAATAATAATCATATATATAAAATCAAGGTCTGATTTTTAAGTCCAAGTTTATAACTTGCCAAGAAATCAACAAAGGTTATGTTAATACTGTTAATAAAATAAACATAGAACGTAAATATACTAAGATATAAAAGATGAAACATAAATACCTAATGAAGTATAAGTATCACATAGGTAATCTAGCTATGATAACTAATTAATGAAAATAGTATTTACCTTGTTATAAATATGGGTCAGTAAGGAACCATAGTAACAAGCAGTGGGTATATTAAGATCAAGATATTCAGTGCTCTTTAAATAAAGTCTTCATTGCTATGTTAAATCTGCATACGAAATGAAAGAGGTTCCTTAGTTCCAACAGAACTATGTAAGCCTACTATACAAGTGAACACTTTACCTCTTATATTGTCATGGGAGAACGAGTACCGCCACTCCACCCACTTTGTTTCCACAAACAAAGTTAAGTCAAGATTTTGTAAATAACAAGTAAAGATACGTAGAAATGAATGAAGTATATAAACTAGTAACTAGCACATACATAGCAAAGTACAACCATAAGAATTAAGTAGTAATCATATCCATGACATATTAAGTAAAATACACTAATAATGTTGACTGAAAGTAAATGACAGAACGTAATTACAGTTTTTGACTAAATAGTGGTACATGTAGTGTATGATCTATTTCCGCAAGACAAATAATGTTCCGCATAGGTATTTTTTACTAGCCTAATACATTTTTTTTTCAATTTTTGGGGACATTACAAGTGGTATCAGAGCCCGGTTTCAATACTAAGTGACCTATGGGTGCACCTAGCATTTACTACAAGGAAAATAAAGTATGATATTAAATTTGTTACTAACATAAATTTTTTTCCTGTTATTTAATTTTTTTGAAATTACAGGAACTTTTTACTGAACAGTTCAGTTTATGAACACTTAGGATGATAATAGTCAGCAAGGAAGGATGAACACCCCCACCCCAGAAGCAGAACTGGTGGTGGAGATGAATTTTGATATTCTGAATACTATACATAGTCTTCAAGCATAATTGTGAAGTCTCATAGAAGATAGTCTGAACAAAAGAAAAGAACAACAAGCTATAAATGAATCATTTCTGAGAAATATGATGGGAGGAAGCCTAGAGGGTAAACCTACTCAGTCCACAAATAGCTCCAAAAGAGAACCTTACCATAAACGGGCCAGAAACCCAAGACAAGAAGAAAAAGAGAAACGTACCCCTAAAGCACTGGAAGGAGATCATCACAGTCCTTCTAGTGATGACTCTCTTTCTCCCCAAAGAAAGAAACAAAGAAGCAATGGCAGTGTTCAGGGGGAGTTTAGAAAAATAAGATCCTTGAACTATGAAGGTGAAGTAAACACTAGGGAGAAGGACAAAGAGTCGCTGCTGGGCATGAGAAAATATTTTCAGGTTCATAACTAGTCAAGTGAGATGAAGGCTTGTATTTATATCCATAAATTGAATCGAAAGGGAGAAAGGTGGTGGAGAGATTTAAAACAAACCAAGAAAGATGAGCTAAGAGAAATACGCTGGGATACCTTCTGAAATTTTTTCCAAGAACAATATATGTGTTAGAATAATCAACCCATAGTATTTACCCACTTAGACATTATTTCATTTATTTTGTCTTATTTGCCTAGTCCATGAGTCCCACCATGTGAAAGTTGTCAATTGCCTATCCATAGAGGTCAAACTTGCCATTATTGACTCATGGAGCGCTTGGGAAAGTCCTAGGAATCAAATCTACTTTATTCCTAACCTCCTAGGCGCCCTTCTGCTTTTTCTGCTTTATTGCCTGCTTTTTCAGTGTTTTAAGGTACATAGGAAAGCAAGACTAGGTGAGGTGAATCTGCTTTGTTGCCTCTTCCTCCTCCACTCTTTCCTCCATGCAAAAGCATGTATGAGCTTCCATTTGACCACTCTTTAGCTTGCCCATGCGCCCTTGCTAATTCGTGGGGTCCTTGATAGATTTGGGATCAGCTTTTTACACCTATGGGGGATTTGCCTATTTCGGGTAAGCTTGCTTTATGCTAGATTTGGATGCTTCCTTATGCATTCAATTTGCTCATGTATTCTATATATTCAGCAGCCTATGTTATTACAGGTTTGGCCATTGTACACTCAGTTAATATAATTTTGTGTTACAGCTCCATATTCAGTCTCCATTGTTGATAATTTTGCATGATCAATTGTTAATTGTTGTGGGTGAA
>LPNX010674754.1:107996-125026 GCA_001517045.1 Pseudotsuga menziesii
TGTGTTGAGCGGGAAGCTTTGGAGCACATAGTGATTGATTATTTGTGTTGAGCGAGGAGCTTTGGAGCACATGAGTGATTAATGATTTGTGTTGAGCAAGAAGCTCTAGAGAACATGAGTACTTAAGTTTGTGTTGAGAAAGAAGCTCTAGAACACATGAAAATATAATTGGAAGTGTTGGTCATAAGCCCTGGAACCTTCCATGTTGATGTTTAGCATAAGCTCTGGAGCATCAGATCCTTGGCCATTGTATCCCTAGGTGTATCATACAAGTACATCATAGCTTTAGTGTTAAGCAAAGAGATCTAGAATTGCGCTAAGTTGTAACTCCCTATTAAAGTGTTGAGTATGGGCCCTGGTAAGCGCTAGGGGTTACTGAAAAGAATTTAATAAATTTCGAGTGAAAATGACTCAAGAAAAATATTGATCTCTTCATACTTATTTATAAGGGATTAAATGGAATTTCAATTTTTTGTATTCTCATCAAGTACTGAAGAACTACCACGTTATACGAGGGAAATTGAACATGCAAGGATGTTTAGAGTTTCCTAGCCTAGTAGACCTAACCTTCTACCTATCGTGACCTTAATGAAGAAGTGTCATTAATTCTAGAGATCATGGTATGTGATACCCAAAGAAAATTTTTAACAAGTGTTATATTATTTTGTATGTTATACATGGGATGTATAATGAATAAATATAATAATAATATTAATGATG
Organism: Pseudotsuga menziesii; assembly: GCA_001517045.1. Classification (NCBI taxonomy): domain Eukaryota; kingdom Viridiplantae; phylum Streptophyta; class Pinopsida; order Pinales; family Pinaceae; genus Pseudotsuga; species Pseudotsuga menziesii. The sequence goes on from LPNX010674754.1 coordinate 108,717, forward strand.
AAAGAAAGAAAAAAAATCTCCATCCATTATTATTTATTATGTAAAGATAATAAATAGTTGAAAACCTACAAAAGACTAATTAGGAACTAGTTGAAAGTTCCTAAGTTAAAACATTAAAAGTTACCCAAAGTAATTGAAAAGGGTTAAATCAAGAAACCAACATTTCTTGATTTAACCATCCCTTTGACTGAAAAGTTTGTCTATAAAGACTCAAGCCAAGGAAAGGATTGGGGTTCTGATCTATCATTTGGAGGAGTCATTTTCTACCTGTTTTGCTCTCAAGAGAATTATTGGAGAACATTTTCTTGAAATGAAAAAGGAGAACTGATCTAGACCTGATATACTAGATAGGAAACCCTACCTTAGGACCTCTAAGCTACTTGCATGTTGGAGTCCAGCTCGGGGGGATCCGAATTAAAACCAGGAATGGTTCAGGGTCATGGTTGGGCAGAACATGGTAGTTCCCAAGTGATTTGGTCATCAAAAAAAGTGGTCAGATCTTCCTTTGAATTGTTATTGTTGGTTATTTGAGTGTGCAGGTTCAACCACTAAAAGAGCTTCAAGTTACAAGTATGAAGCCCTAGACTGTCTATTCCATTTTCCTAGAATAAATGCTAGCTATATTAGGTAAATGATTCCATTGCATTTCCTAACCCTATGTATATGTTCCTCTATTTACATCTGGTAGGGTTTGCATTCTAAAATACTAACCCTAGGCTGTAAGTGATTTTCTATAGCATGTTTACCCAAGGTTTATTTATTAGTTTATGTCTGCAAGTTTAATTTATTTACAAATGTTCATCAAGGGTTCTGCACCCTATTTTTAAATTCATGTATTAGTTTTACTGTTGAAACTGGGTTAAGTACAATCTTGGTTTTATTCCATATCTATTACTTATCTGCTCCTTTGGTCTTTATACACTATTGATATATTCCGTTTGTCAGCAGAGGCACGTTTTAGATTTAAATAAACTAGTTCTAAGGTAAGTTATATATATATACCTATAAGTATGAAATTACAACCTATATAACCTAAGATATTATCTACAAACTGAACTACTATATATATATATATATATATATATATAGACATCAATAGTAAACAAATAAGAATACTATTTATAAGTATAAATTAACAGTTATAGAATGGAATTATGAATCTAATCAATTAAGTACAAACTATGATTATTCCTAAGATAAATACACCAGTAAAGACCTTCGAAGGTGTACATATTTAAATACAAGATAATTACTAAAGTATTCGATTAAAATTAACATCATCATAAACAATGAACATAGTAAGTATCATGACGATTCTTTGGTCAAAAGATCAAGTCTCTTTTCACTATTTAAAATCAACAGTCCTATAACATAAATCCACATAATAAAAAATTATGCCATAAAAATTGAATAGTCTCATTTAAATATTGCTGACAGCCATAGTAAAACAATTAACCAAAATAATACCATAATCATTAATTAATGCACTCATTAATTTCATAAGGTTGCAGGAACGAATCCTGTAGACTATCAATTCAAATCGCTACATAACCACGAAACCATCATATTAAAAACCCCAATATAAATTCATAGACAGGAATCGTTTCATTTTATAAACCCTATTGAAATATATACACAGTCCAAATTAATTACAAGGGTGGACAGGAAATCAAATATCGTGGGAATCCAAGCCCCAATTCACATCCACATAAAAATACAACTCGTTACATCAACCACAAACATGATTTGAACCCTGTGGGTATTTTTTTGCAATAAATCACGGCTACGCTAGATAGAGAGGGTACGTGGGCTTAACAAATCAAATACATTCGCCACTGTGAGGTCACAATACCACAGGTTCTGCATTCACGCTATAGCATGACCCAACCAAAATTATTTAATTATACAGTCCCTTAGAAAATAATCTACATCAGGGAAAGCCATCGTGGGTTTGTACCCATGGCTTTTCCACAGTTCACATTACACCATAATAAATGATAATAGTAAAGTAAACAATCCCCTAAGCTATCCCAGCTGCCTCGAAGAGCACTCATGCCACTCACAGAAAGGCCTGAACCCAAACGTTGTCAACTATTACAACTCAGATTTAAATAAAAGCATTGTATACATAGTCCATCAACAAAGGTGAATGCCTCTTATAACCCACATCAATAAACAAGTAGCACGGTATAAATTCAACAAATACACAGTAAATATAATAACCATTGCCAATTCATAAATGCAATATATATTTATGTACAATATTTCCAATAATGCAAGTCAAGTATTACCCATTCGCCCCAAGGGCCATGGAACCATTGCAAGCAATGGTGCTGCCCAAACATAAAAGCGCCAAATCCAAAATACAAGTTACAATAACATAAACTTATACAAATACCCTGTAAGAGCACTAAAATTTCACTCCACGGCCAAAATGCCTCACTAAATATAAAAACCCAAGACTCTTAACACAGGCCCAAAGGCGAATTCGAAACCACACAGTGAAACCCCAAACCAAACGACGAAGACGAAAATCAATCAACTTGAGAGATAACAAGTGTAGGATTGTTTGACATGCTTACCTTAGACCTTGGCATCACCTACGAACCAACGACGAAGCTTTGAGCCACGCTGCTCTTCACCAACTCTAGCACCTGCAAACCACCAAACAAAACAGGGAATGAGGAGTATGAACTGTGGATCCACGAAACAAATGCCAAATGTTGTCATAAAACCAACAGAGCTTACCTTCGATTAACTAGCACCTGCCTCCATTTTTCCCCTATGTAGAGCCAAGACCAAACCCCAAAAAACCAAAACGAAATGACAAGCCATCATGGAAGCCAAACCCTACGTTGGGTCTACCATGATCCCCCAAGGAGCATTAATGGTGCCATCCTAGTGTCCACTATCAACAGAAAACCCACTTCTCCATAGTTTGAAAACAATGTTTTAATGTTGGTCTCCATCCCCATGCAAAGACTTAAACCCAATCTTATATGGTTCAACCATATGTTAACTCACCACCCCAAAACTTATTACAAGTATAATATATCACAAAGTTTTGTGTAATGTATAGTCCACACAATATATATTCCAACCCAAAGTTTAAATACCAATTATAATATATAATGGGTATCGCATAACCATAGGATCAAGCCTTGAAACTTGATTTACCATATGCCATAAGCATTAAGCTTAAGAACCATGGCATATGAAATATGCCATGGTAAAATAATAATCATATATATAAAATCAAGGTCTGATTTTTAAGTCCAAGTTTATAACTTGCCAAGAAATCAACAAAGGTTATGTTAATACTGTTAATAAAATAAACATAGAATGTAAATATACTAAGATATAAAAGATGAAACATAAATACCTAATGAAGTATAAGTATCACATAGGTAATCTAGCTATGATAACTAATTAATGAAAATAGTATTTACCTTGTTATAAATCTGGGTCGGTAAGGAACCATAGTAACAAGCAGTGGGTATATTAAGATCAAGATATTCAATGCTCTTTAAATAAGTCTTCATTGCTATGTTAAATATGCATACGAAATGAAAGAGGTTCCTTAGTTCCAACAGAACTATGTAAGCCTGCTATACAAGTGAACACTTTACCTCTTATACCATCATGGGAGAACGAGTCCCACCACTCCACCCACTTTGTTTCCATAAACAAAGTTAAGTCAGGATTTTGTAAATAACAAGTAGACATACGCATAAATGAACGAAGTATATAAACCAGTAATTAGCACATACACAACAAAGTACAAACATAAGAATCAAGTAGTAATCATATCCATGACATCTTAAGTAAAATACAATAATAGTGTTGACTGAAAGTAAATGACAGAACATAAGAACAAATTACAACTAAACGGTGGTACATGTAGTGTATGATCTATTTCCGCAAGGCAAATAATGTTCCGCATAGGTAGTTTTTACTAGCCTAATATTTTATTTTTATTTTCATGTTTTGGGGACATTACACCTAGTTTTATAGACTTTGTTCAGTGGTATGCATCGAACTATTCTTATTCTGAAATATTTATCATGGACTCAGTTAATTCTAAAATCTTTTGTCCTTTCAATGCTCTGATTGTATGCAAATAATTCGCAATGTCTACCTCTTTTACCGTGTCCCAAGAATATTTTAACGAAGAAAACATAATTCAATACTTTCACGAATCATTCTTTGAGATAAATCAATCCTTTTTCAATACTTGTTTTAGGCCAGATGTATCCCTACAAAATCAAGATTTCCCTGTAGATACCAATTTATTTCATGAAGAAACTGAACTCGTCATTTCATTAATTAGCTAGGTTTTAGGTTTCGATATAAATTAGTACCCATCTTCCTAGTTCCTATTCATCCCAGTGAGTATGCCTTAAGTTTGACAAATTTCCATATGAGAGTATTCATGCTCAGCTGGTCGATTTCCACAATACAGAGCATTTCACGTTTCAATCTCATCTAGTAAGGATGTTTTTATTTTTCAATGAAGACAATTTACAACTACCAGAGATGGTGTTGAAAGATGATATCAATAGGATTTTCTTTAAATACATGAACTTATTAATGGATGAAATTTATAACATCTTTTTCCAGAACAAGCGGCTTAGAGTATTGTTAGTTATGAAGGAGTTCCTACAATTTCCACCAGACAAAACGATTGTGAATTTGTTTTTATTTGAAGAACACACTATCATAAGGGTATATGGATCCACTCATGAACCATATACCCTACCTGCGTATCTCACCCCAAGAATTTTTGCACTAGATTTTATTAGACAGAAGCTTATTGTTGAAGATGAGCATTTTATAAGTTTCATAAAATATTCAGAGAATAAGTTTCCTTGGGTGGTTTGACCATTTATCATCAAAAGTAAAGTTGCAATTTCGTGTAGTAGAAAACTTACTCAAGGATATGGATTTTCAGACATATACTACAATAAACTATGACCCTCATCACATAATTTATATAAGGAAGAAATTGAACAAGAATAAACCTTTTGAAAATCAGGAGATTAAAGGTTTAGCTAAGAAGGAAAATTGGTCAGACTATCCTTTGCTAATATGGAATGAAGATGATATGCAACGAGATTCCACATTACCAGGAAGGATATTAGTATCACATAGCCATATCCATTGTCTATATTCCCAGCAGTAGAAGTCATTACTCCTATCACTAGTCATTCAGAAATGACCAATAAGAGATCCTTTTCAGATGCTATGCATACAAGACTAGAAGAGAACTCAGAAGCATTGAATAAAAACAAGGTTGAAGCTGAAGGAAACATGATTAAGATGCAAAGAATGAAAGTAAAAAGAAATGCATGAAAGTGAAAGGCCCGTCATTTGAGGTAAAAGAATATGCATTTGAAGAGACTCCTAAGGGGTCTAAAGATCAATTTAAAACTAGGGAAGAGTTATTTGATAAGTACAGAGAGGATGAGGAAAACTAAATGGATGAGTCACTGAAGTTGTATGCCGAGGTAAGAAAAATATCAAACAAATATGTTTCTTTAGTTACAGTTAGGGATCATGCTTAGAATACCCTAAACCTATATGTGGCCACTAAGAATAAAGTGGCAGAGATGAGGATGAATTTGGAAAATATCTTTGTCCCACATATTATTCATCTCCATAAACTGACTGGAGAATTCATATATCATGATTTATTGAAGGAAACCTTGAAATTACCTAAACTACAATCCACAAAATCTAAAATTGAAAATAAGTTGAGACAGGAGAAAGCATAAAATAAAGCATACAATCATCAAATTAAAAACCTCAAGGGAGGTCTATTGATTGCTCATAGTGAGTCAAACAAAGGAGAGGGAACTCAGAAGTTTCTTAATGAAAAATAAAATACAATTCAATTGTTAAAGAAGAAGTTGAATATTTCGGTCACCCTTCTTATTCAAGCTATAGAGCTAACATAGCTAGAGAAAGAGAGAGAGACACTCAATTATGAGTTAAACAATTGCAAATATAAGATTTTGAAGCTTGAAGAGGAGAAAATTGAATAAGAGAAGGAAAATTTACTTTTGACTACGAATGAGAAGATCCTTAAGAAAAAAAAAGTTTATTTGGAGAAGGAAGTAGAAGAAAGTGAAATATAGCCAAAGGTGCAAATAATTTCACCAACTACACCCGCACAAACAAATGAAGAATCCATTGTGCAAGCCATATCATAGGTGACCTTGAGAGATCTATAGATTGTTGGGTTGAAGAGTCAAAATAAGAATTTGGAAAATGAAACTTGAAATAAAGAGGAGGAGAGAAATGCTATAGAAAATAAGTACAGAGAGCTCATGGACAAGAATGATAAATTAGTGGTCCGCAATTAACTACAAAATTTCCTGTACAAGGAGAAAACAATATCATATGGGATGCAATTATAACAGAATCTGGGAAGCTGAGGCCCTATTTGAACTATATTATGGATAAAGAAATTGGTATACAAGCTGTCAAACAGAGTTTTGTAGTAGTGAGGGAAACTCTAAATAAAAATCTTGTAGAGACAACAAACAATACAACAAGTTTCCTAAATAGTTTGTCACAATATGATTTGAAAGCAGCAGGAATTAAATATAGAAGTACAATCATAACTTGGGGAAGGAAGGTTGTTAGAAAACATCAACATCTAGACATTGTATAGGCTAAGGTAGACATTATGCAACATCAGGTCAAAATGTTTATTTAATTATTTAGACCAGTGTTTAAAATGGGTTTATCTTTCTTATGGGAATAAATTTGTAAACTTTTACCTCAAGTGGAATATCATGTCCAATTGGTCAGGTGCAGGTTGAATCATACAAAGTTTGAATACATGCAACAATATTTTTTTGGAAAGGCAATAATGGAAAATTTATCTGAAGATTTTGAAATATATTATACTTTCAAAGATATTTGCGCCCAATTTCCATTGATTTCTTACATGGAGCATGCGGAATTAAGAGTACTTGCAAAGGAAATGGCCAGCTTGGAGTTGTCAATTGTCAATCAATGGAAGACATTTGAAAAATATGGAGGGACTAGGTACAGGTTGCTCCAGTGAAGTCATTTGAAGACTGCAAGTGAAGACTGTTTAGTTGAATTTTGTAATTTATTTCTCACTAATTATTTAGTTAGGAAGAAACATGACAATTGTAATAAAGTAGTTGTTCTGCCTATTTTTAGTATAGAAGTAGTTATCATCTCATGGAGCATATTTTGTATTTAAGAAGCATTTTACAATGTAACAAGGGTTGGAACCCGTGAGAGAGATTGTTATTGTATGAGAGACCCAAATATTAACAAAATTTTAGAGCCGAGAAGGCCTTTGAAATATATTCTTATGTTATTTCTCTTAGAATAATCAACCCATAGTTAGCTACCTTAGACATTAATTAATCTAATTTTTGTCTTATTTGCCTAGTTTCCATATTCCACCTTATGCAAGTTGTCGTCCACATGTCCAAAGTGGTCAAACTTGCTAAAACTGAGTCATGGAGTGCTTGGGAAACCACTTGGAATCAAATCTGCTTTATTCCTAGCCTTCCTAGCGCATGTCTGCTTTTTCTTCTTTATTTCCTTCTTTTACTGAGTTTTAAGGCAATTGGGAAAGTTTGACTAGGTGAAGTTAACTTGTTTTTTGTCCTCATCATCCTCCACTCTTTTCTCCTAAGAAAAACATGTATGAGTTGTCCTTCCATCACCTATTAGCTTACCTAATTGATTTTTCCAATTTGTGAGCTCCTAGACAGTTTTGGAAACTGCTTTATGCACCTATGGGGGATTTGCTTAGATTTAGTAAGCCTTCTTTTGACCAAATTTGAATGGAATCCTTATGCATTCGAATCTCTCATGTAATTATTTATTGTGGCTTCCTATGACTTCACAGGGTTGGCTATTGTACACTTACTCAATACATATTAGTGTTCTGCTCCATATTCAGTCTCCTTTGTGTGTAATTTGCATGTGTAATTGGTAATTTTTGTGAGTGTAATTGTTCTAACACCTAGGTTCAATTTCCACAATTTCCTTTGCAATATGTACTTTCCTTTTCTTATATGTGCATGTGTTTCGTGTTAAATATTCCATTTTTTTTATTTGTTGCATGCTTAAATGAGTTTATAGTGATTCATAATTCATATATATATGCTCTATTCCATTGATTTTACGTATTCATGAGACCTTTTATCTAAATTTAATCATGGATTTATCCTTGATAGATGCCCACATTAATGGATTGTTTCTAAAATTCCTCTTTATCACCAGAAATCAAGTTTTTTTAACTATGAATAAATAACTAACCTTCCTCTATTAAATTCATTTGCAAAAGCACTGTTTATGTTTGTTATCACATATGAATCCATGCCAATGAGCACTTGTTTCAACCACACCCTTTATTAAATTTCATTTGTTTGCAAATATTACTAGCATATGAGTTAAATTATTGAGAGATCCCTCTCTCCAAAGAAAGAAGCCAACTTTTTTTCCTAAATATTGGTTTTGTGGTTACCTTAGGATTACCCTTTACAACCGTGGATAATTTCTGAACGCTAACAAGAGTTATCACAAATTTCCAAGGTTTGTAGTGATGTTTAAACCACCCATTTAGTAAAATGAATTGATTTCTACTATATTTTTTATTTTAGAGATCCTGTGAAAGAATAGAATGAAGCAACAGAAGCACTACGGGCAGTTGATTTCCTTCTCATTATTAAGAGCAGATTAAATAGGAAATAGAAAACAACAACACTATGGGCGAATACCATAGGTGAGTAAATACCCTGGGTTACCTAAATCACTAACTTAACTACCGGTGAGATTACACTCTTCAACACACCCCCTTAATCTCAAGTGGTAGTACATCATCAGTACTTTCTATGCCTAAAGATGCCTGCTGGTCTATGTCTCAGCTAGGCTTACATTTCATTAAAAAAACTTCAGCTTGACTTTCTTCCTTGAAGTGTACTTGGAATTATTTTTCTTTGTCTTCTAGATCTTGATGCTAAGTAGTTGATCTTCTTCATCTTCTAGAACATAGTGAAAGTCTTCATCGTCTGTTTCAACATGATTCTTCTCGTTGTCATATTTACCTGCACACTGAACATTTTTGTTAGAAAAAATATGAATATATTTAAGATTTTCTTAGACATCATTCACATCTTGGTGTTACTCATCAATGACAACTACTTCATTATTGATTTATTCATTTGCTTGATTCCACTGTGCATCCTTCACTGCTTCTTAAAAAATTGTGGGATCAGAAGAAAACATAGCATATTGTAGATGCTCATCAGTAACAGGAGCCTGCTCATAGATCACCCTCAAACATCTGGTTTTCTGGTTTTGGGGTGGAATGTATAATGTTGTTTCTTTTGTGATGTTATCAGCTGGTTGTTGCTCATTCTCAGCAACTATTGCAGCTTCTATGCTGCTATCAATTGTCTCTTGCTCAAAGAGACTATCACTCACATCATTGAGTACCGCTGCAGTGACAGGTTTGCTTTCACTATCATCATCAAACATAATTGGATCAATATCATTTGCTAGGATTACATGATCACTAGCTGCCTCATAGACACAATCATCTTGACTGTCTTCAACTTCAGTGTGGGATTTCTGGTGCTCTTCCTGACTTATAGATTCATCTTCCTCTACCATTGGTTCCTCACTGAAGATTTCTTTTAGTGTATCCCATGCTCTCTTTGGAGTATCAGCTTCTACAATGTAATGAGATAAGGAATAGTCTATACTGTCTTGTATGAGACATAAGGAAACAACTTTCCTTCTTTCTTTTTCAAATTCTGTCAAAGCATTAAACTTTTCTGGATCAATGGGATCCTCTTCAACTATGAAGTGCCACAAATCTTGTAATTTTAACACATTAATTACTTTGATTTCCCATACATCATACTCATCTCCATTAAAGCTCTTCGATAAACCTTGCAGTGTTAAGATATTTCTTACCTCTTCAAATTCTTCTGGGACTGATTTTGGTAGCACCATCTTCAAGAATAGATCTTCTTTTCTAGATCACAACCTTCAATAAGATTGGATGATCAGGCCATCCTATCTCCAGATGCCCTTTTTTTTTATTTGACAAAAAATCTAGTTCGAGAGTTCACTGTGCTAGTTTCCAGCATTTGTAAGAAATTGAGAGAAGGCAGCAGATATGGAATGAAAAAGATCGATTTGGTGGGCGCTTCAAGAATGGACTTCACCTTTTTTTTTTAATAAAAATTAGCACTGCTCCTAGTGCATTGGCTACAGGAAATGGACCGGCACGGTGCTAGAAATTGGCCAAGGAAAGTGCAGTTCACCGCTTTCTTTGAACATAGGTAGAGCGGTGGTACCACTTCTTGCCTCTTCAATATGAGCGGTGGCACCGCTTTTCTCCTATGAGAAAGTGGCAGTGCCCAAGAGAGGTAACGCTCTCTTTTTTTAAATAATGCCTTTCCGTAAAAAAAAAAAAATTTGTTTTTTTGTTTTAGGGTTTCGGCAAATCAAAGCAAAACAAATCAGATCAAAGAAAAAAAAAGACCTGGTACACAGACCACGATGGGGGTATGTCAAACGAGACAATCTGGAAAGATGACAAGGTAAGATGATCTGGAAAGCTGAGATCTGTAACGCAAAGATCTGTAACACTCCACTTCATTTTTTTATTGAAGTTGCAAGCTCTAGCAAACTGACTGCTAGGTGAGATCTGGTGAGTTCATTCCTCCACGGATCTTGTAGATCTTCACCACCAAAAAATTAGAGTGCAGATCTGGTGAGCATGTGTTCAAGGGGTCGATTAGATCTGCTACTTTTTGCTGAATGGTAGCTGGAAAAATATGAACCCTAAAAGGCATGTGCTGGGAGGTAGCCGAGCTCTCAAAGAAATTATCTCCCCCTTTTTTTTAAAGTTAGGGCAACAGAAACCTAAAATCTGATCTCGAAACAAAATAGATAAAAATAGGGTGCTTTCCAAAATAAAATTCAGATTTGGAAAATACTATGCTTTGGAAAAATAAAATTCAGATCTGAAAAAAAAAAAAAAAGTTCCCTAGGTTGATAGGAAAGCCGCTTCCAAATGGCTTCTAAGCGAGAGTGCTTTCCACTCTGTGAAAAGGCTTACCCCAACAATGGAAGGGATCAGGCCGTAAGCTCTGATACCATGTGCAAGAATAGAATGAAGCAACAAAAGCACTACGGGTAGTTGATTTCCTTCTCATTATTAAGAGCAGATTAAATAGGAAATAGAAAACAACAATACTATGGGTGAATACCATAGGTGAGTACATACCCTGGGTTACCTAACTCGCTAACTTAACTACAGGTGAGATTACACTCTTCAACAAATCCTTCATCCATTTGTAGCTCTAGAATTGAGCTCTATACATGGACTCATGGACTCCTATACACCCGTGGGTGAAGATGGATAATCATCTCCAAAATCCAAGAAACTCCTTACGATTTAAAAAAAAAGGTTATATATATAATATAATATGAATTAATTGTGTTTTCATATCTATTTATATCTATTTTTTTATTGTTCTTGCTTTTCCTTTATCATCTTCCCACTCACCTATTCTAACATAACAAACCATACTAATATTGTTCCAAAATATTAATTTATTGTATTATAGGGAAGTGCATAAGTATATGTAAATTAATACACATGGCGGGAATTATCACCCATAATAATAGTACATAAACTAAAAACAAATATGATATATGATGTTATTATATAAAATAACGTTAGAAGACAATAATTCCATTATTTAATGGTAAAAGGAAAACAAAGGTGGGTCATAATAATCTTAAAATAAGTGTTTAATTAATTACTTAGTAATTGTTAAATAATAATAAAGTAATCAATTTTTGCTAGTTTATTTGGTTAAGGTGTGTGTAATTTTTTTTAGGGGTGAGGTAGTTGGGAGGAAACACTAAAAAAATCCAATCATGTTAAGGGTTGGTGTGGCCCAAGTAGGATGAGATATTGGATAAATTTGATGGCTTAGACTCCCTTGAGTTGCCGTTCTTAACCAATGGTTCATTGCTACCCGCCATGAGTAACAAAAAATCAAACAATGATACAAATCAATAATAAAAGACATAATAAACTATAGAAAAACCATAATTAACCATTGTAAATCATGAGAAAACATATTCAATTATGTCATACATGGTCAACAAAACAATGCAAACATTAATTCTATGAATCAAAATCACCAAAACTCAATGACCTTTAATGAATTTCAAACCATAATCCATACACAACCAATGTCAATGAAGGTAAACAAAGCCATTGAAAAACATAACCATGAAGGATTTTACATCCAACATGACATATTATGAATGTCATAATGAAACACAAGATGATCAATATTTTTTATTATCATAGAATAGATATATCATAGAATAAATAATTAGTAGCATTAACTCAATGATTCAAATTTTAATGAGCTAATTAATTTGTAAATTAAGTGATTATAAAGTTTAAAAATTAATATACATAAGAACTAAGATTAATCTTAATATTTATGTATAGAGTTAAAAGATCTCTTATTGGCATTGCCACCATGCTCACTTTTACTTGAATTTATTTTTCCTTTTTGATTTTATATTTATTTTTGAGTTAAACTGTTCCCTTCTTAAGAAGTACTAAAGCTATTCACCGACATTTGTCAATCAAGGACAACAAATATCCATTCTTCTATATCAACTTATGCTCAATGGATTTCTAGGATTCGGACATATACTTTTGCTAACAAAATTTCTATAAAATAATGTTGGAGTAGTAAAAAGGGTTTGGGCTTTTGTCTTATTTAGATATTTAGGTTTAATAAAAAATTGAGGAAACCCTTGAAAAATGCATGAACTACACATAACTAAGCCAACATGAACGTCACAATGGACATATACTTTTGGTAACAAAATTTATATAAAATACTATTTTAGTAAAAAAGAAGTTTGAAATTTTATCATATTTCATAAATTTTGTTTATATATAGAGATTTATGATTTAATATTTATGAGTATTTACTTATAATTGACATATTTGTTATATTAATCGTACATTAAAAATTTATTTAATTTCCACATTTTATATTTTAATAGTTTGATTGAGAATATACACTACAATCTTATGTTTTCAAGGAATATACACTACAATCTCTAGAATATTCATAGCATTTAGCTTAAAAAGTGTTTACATTTCAATGTATAGGAAACATTATTTATAATTATTGCAATTGTAAGGAAAATTATTTATTTATATCAATTGTTTTATCTTATTAGTTTGATAGAAAATGAATTCATTATCACAATGTTTTCCTATATATTCAAATACTATATAGTTTAATCCTTGAACTACTACTAACATTCATCTTAAATCCTTGGGTATCTAGCATTATAACACTTGCTATTATATGGGAAATTTATATATATTTAAATTACTTTATTGCACCGAAAAGATGCATTCTACAACTAAGTAGGGGAGAAATACTTTATAAAAAATAATTAAATGTTATTTTACATGTTAAATTTAAATTATTTAGAATTAAATATATATAGAACAACATAAAATAAACTAAAATCATAAACATTGGATTACACATTTCCTTAACATTGAACCACTCTAAAAAAGGGTTTGCACCTTGAGAGATTTGATCTCTCTGGGTGCTTGGTAGATCCCTTTTAGATAGATCTATGCTGATAATATAATTAATATTTTGAAGATATGGTTATGTCTTCATCCATTATTTAGATTAATGTATCAAATATATAGCTCTCCAGGTTAATTTTATTAATATGATTGTTGCTCATTAAGATACAAATAATTTTGTATGCAATTTTTCATAAAAGATAGTTTTTCTTGTTTTAATTACTAGATATATAATGTTTAAAAACTAAAAAAACCAGAAATTTTATATAGAATCTATTTGTTGAAAGTCCAAAACTCTTTAATTTCTGTTAGCGATGGAGATAAAATTCCCTAATTTCATAAAATATTAAAAATTCGCTTATAAAACTAATGCGGATTGTCCATTCAAGATATCTAAATTTGGAGGCTATGATGTTTATGATATAACTAGTAGTTTGGAATCATAAAATAACAGAACCTTTTTCATTCTCGTTCTCTCTATATTTATATTTCATCGTTATAATGAAACATTTCCTGAGCCTTCAATTATTGTCGATTCGTTTCTTCTTCGTCACTATCAATCGGTGACTTATTGAGATCCAAAGGACGACGAACAGGTACATTTGACCCGTAACAATCGGAACCTCGGCTCGCTGATTCGGATCGAGAACAGGAGCTTGATCCTCCTCTACTATCAGATTTGGGAACAAGAGGTCCAGCCTTCACGGCTACATTCTTATTTAAACTGCGCTTCTTTACCTTCCTATGGATATTTAGATCTACAGTTGTCTGTTTCTGGAACGAGGTTGCAAGCAGGTATGCAGCATTCTCCTCCATAGCTCTCTGGTGTTTCTCTAACTCGCTTCGAAGAAACTGTATAACACACTGATTTTCAAAGCTTTCATTATTCAACATGCAGATATTTGCAACCTTAAGACTGCCACTGCCACCATTTGACTGAGTACCCTTTTCCCATTCAACATTTTTTTTAACAGAAACAGAAAAGAGAGTTATATTAACAGGCTGTGCACAGCCATCCATTACAGCAGAAGGAGGAAAATATATGCCGGCAGTTCAAGATTTCTGCATAACTGGCATGTCTGAAAAGTTTCCCATAAGACATAGCATGTGATCTTTTCATGGTTACAAAATTTCTGGGTAGAATATATCCGCACAAACTGACTACAGAGCAAGATGCAAAAAAACATAAACCAAACAAAAAGAAATGATAAACCAGCGACAAAGTTAGGTGCCTTTCATTTCCTGGGGCTGCAGGACCGATTCTTCTTCCTCCATGTGTTGATCAACTGCTTCGTTGACTCCCTTTACCCTGCTTTCCTGGTTCATTGAGATGAGCTTCTCAAGGTCTTCTTCTATACGTTCGACCCGTCCCAGCAGCTCGCGCATGTTGCTCTCTATATCATCAGTTCTGGCACCCAGGTTACTAATATCCAGCGATGTGCGACTCACAGACTCCCCAATGCCTTTAATTTCCTTAACCATATCCTTATTGTCCATCACCCCTATAGCTGTCATCTCGTGTAGCCTTCGAAGATTTTTCTTTATGTCCATAAGCCCTGCATTATCCTCATAGCGAGCCATCCCTCGAGTGTCGGT
Source organism: Pseudotsuga menziesii (assembly GCA_001517045.1). NCBI lineage: Eukaryota > Viridiplantae > Streptophyta > Pinopsida > Pinales > Pinaceae > Pseudotsuga > Pseudotsuga menziesii. The sequence continues at coordinate 123,973 of LPNX010674754.1, forward strand.
CGAAATAGCAATTCTGGAGAACTGAATGTGCAAAAGGTAATCTGAACAGTCCTGGATCTCTCCCCAGCTCCCTGAAGAAACCTTCCAAAGGTCAAAAATTTCTTCTTGCAGAGCGGAGACAGTCAGGCTGCCTGAACAATACAACGTTCCCAAGGCGTCTTTCTGCCAGCCAGAACAATGACAGCCAAAAACCCTTTCTGGATTGTCTTCTCGAAGAGAAGAAGTGTCAACTTGGCTACCGGTACCCCAGAAGGCTGTAGGATAACTGCAATTACAGCGAAGGAAGGAAGACAATGCGAGACGCTCTTTAACAAAATCCCGAATTAGGGGGAACACATGCCAGGGAAGTCTTCCACCCCCACTCCGGCTACCACATTCAGCAGGAAATTCACAGAACCAGGAGAATCGTGACCCAAATCGAAAATGTTACAATGAGACAAGTCTGAGCTATGGAACGGCATAATGAACAGGAAGGAGAGCCAACAATCGTGCGGGAGGAGAGGGTAATAAATTAAAGGCCCGTGAGTCTTTAATTCGCCTGGAGCCTTGGGAGAGGAAACAGTCCACGCGGCCTGCGAAGGAGGGCATGCAGGACTTGACATTAAAGGCAAGAAGCCGCCAGGGAGAGTGGTGAAATGATGGCCAGCTGGAGCGGGGGTGACGAGGAAATAGAGGCTAGATACGGAGGGAAAGGGGAGAAGGAAGGGGGGAAAGAAGGGGAGGATGCAAAGAGAGAGGGGGTGGAAAAGGGCCAACGGGAGATAGGATAACAAAACAAGAAACCACCAATGTTGATTTCCAAAGTTTAAGGGCTTCTCTTTAGAGTTATGCTTGGTAAGATGAGGAGAAGAATGAAATCTTCTTGTCATGGAATAAATTTCAGAGAGGGAGGACCATCATCCTGAGGCCTTGAGAGAGCCTGGCACCTATGTTAGCCATGGTATCGGCTTCCTTATTGTTGTGACGAAGAATGTGATAAAACTCAGAGGAATGAGGCAAGAGTTGCTTAGCTTTTTTATATAATCGACGACATTTAATGTCTCCTGAAGGATAT
>LPNX010674754.1:125157-197791 GCA_001517045.1 Pseudotsuga menziesii
CCTTTTCCCATTCAACATAGAAACGATATCTAGACCGATTCTTTTTCTTGTGAACCTGGAATCAGATCAAATGTCTTGTTACTAGATAATTGCCAACCATCTTTCTAACATGATTGAGCAAAGTCGTAATCAAATAATTTTAGAACAAAATAAAAAAATGGACAAAAATATTGTAAAGCCATAGATAAGGTAAGATATGCAACGTTGCAGCCTTTTTGACACAGACTGTATACCTTATAATTTATATAACTCTAAATTAACTTAACCATGTGTACAGTATGAGTGGGCTTAATGTTTAGGATTATTATTATTAATTAAGATATATACTGTTTTTTAGTTTCATATACTGCTAAATTGTTTTGTATAGTGATATGGCTTTATAAGAAATTAAAGATTAAAGAAAAAAAAAATCAAAGATAAAAACAATTTAAGTAGACAATTAAAAACCTTAAAATTAGATTATTATTATTATTAATAGTTAAGACATTAAGACATATTGTTTTAGTTTTCTTTTTGTATAGCAATATGGCCTAGTAAGAAAACTGCTAGATCCACTAAAATATTACTTCTAAATTTAAAGAGAAATTGTGATATGAGAAAGATTTAGAAGCTGAAATAAAATTAAGATACTATAAAGAGAATTAAGATATTAGAAAGAGGTCATCAACCCTAGAAGATCAAAAAGATATCTCTGTTTTAACCAGTTCAAAGAAAAAAACCAATATGGCCAAGATAAGAACCAACTCTCACTAGCTTCATAGTGAAACAGTCCTAAAACACCATGGGTGGAAAAGATCTGTGGTCTCTGTGACAATAGGAACATTAAAGACGAAAATAACCTGCTCTTAGAGTGCCCTGCTTACACCTAGATCTTAGTTTCATAATCTTTGTTGCAATACCGACCTTCCTAGCCTTTTAACTTGTCAAAATTATTATAATGAGCTAAAGACTCTTCTCAACAAGCTAGGATTACAATTTTAAAACAAAACAATTAATTGATTTCATTTCTTTAGGTAAACCAAAGTTTGTTCCCGATAAACCTTAACCATCATCATCAAAAAAATCTAAGATTAAAGATAAAAAGAACCCTACACTGCTGAGAAATTAAAGAACCTTTTTCACTACTGCATCAAAAAATCTACGATCTTGTCGGTTCGCTGAGGTGCGAGCAGCACATACGACCATGTTCTCTTTCACTGTGTCGCACTCGGCATCTTGTAGTTGCTTGGAGATGTGTCGCAATCTTCCAATCGTGTCCTCTACGTCGGTACGATTTTGCAAATCCACTTCTTGAAAGTGCCCAGCTGGCTTTACACCTTTGTAATTTATACGAAAGTACGGAGGTCCATTTGTATTTCCAAACTTGAAGGATGCTCGATACCATGCCCCGTCTTCTGGACATTTATATTCCAGTTCTGGATCGTTATTTTGCACGTTTGGATTGTGTTCTTCAGTAGAAATGGCATTTTCATCATCGGCCATTAGATAATTCTATGGAAACTTTGATCAGCAAGATGCTGTTAAATACGATGGGCAGATGCCCAGTAATAATTCTTTAATCTGATGCCTGGATGCGCTTCTAAGTGACCTTATAACTCTCTCACCCAAAAACCACTTAGTTCTTGATCAGGGGAAGACAAAACAGATAAAAACACAGTCAAAATCTCGTTACGCAACACGGTTAACAATCTGTTTGAAAATTTTCAGAGTCGTCTGCATAAAGGAGTCGATATGATGGCTGCTGCTTTGATAGTAAACGGAGTTACCTCCCCTCACAAACTTCTCAGAGAGAGTTGAATATAGCAGCAGCCTGCTGTAACATAGGGACCCTGAGAGAGTTGATAGCTACAGGCTGCTGTAGCAGAATTTAAATAGCTCTTCATTTCAATTAAATTTATGGGACACGAAGCTGAAACGCAGGAAGTTGGAACCCAAGCTGAGGAAACTTGTAGCATAACCGTTGGGCTGCCTCAATTGTTGCATAATTTTTAATATTCTGATGAATAGGTAATTTAATTAATGGCATTGCTTTGTATAAGCTTATTATATAAAAAATAGATTCAGAACACCATATAACTAATTCAAATAAATATTTTGAATAATTATTATAAATAAAATACATTGACAAGGCGTTTAGAAGAAATTATCATGTGTGAATCAGGGTACATTGCAATACTACTTCCCGCACCCAACATCAGAGATCTTCACAGGCAGAAGCTTTGGAAATATAAAGGCGCCTGTAAGCAACAGGTAGATCTGTAGAGTCGTCCTCAGTACTGCCACAAGTTTAAAATAAATTGGTTACCTTAATTAATTACTTGCAACATATCTACAAAATATGTAAAGCCACTAGACGGTGTACCATTGCAGCGCAAAGGGTCATTATATAAATGGATGTCCTCTGATCAATAACTACGAAAAAATATATTAGTACAGTATTTTGAACTTATTAATTAATTAAAATGAGTTTTATAATTTTATAATTTTGGTTGTAATATTATCTATAGAGAAGAATGGGACCAGTGTACTCTACAAATTGGTTTTATGATCATTATTCAAAATTTATAAAAATAGAAAAAGAAAACATAGGTCATCTGATAACTTCAGTTAATGACATGGTAATGAGCACTCAATTACACTCGAACTCTAGCAGCCTACACAAGGTTTAGTAGAACTTCATTTTGTATAGGCAGGAGTTTAGCTAATTTGTAGTTCTTCTTACAATGTAAATCCTAATAAACTCCTTTGAACTCTTATGAGAGTCCTATGCATAAGTATTACTTAAACTCCAATTTTGCAATATCCCCTCAATTAATAAATTATTATTAATTATGGCCCAAAAATAATTTAATTATTATATTTGAGAGAAAAGTCAACAATAAAACATTTTGTAATTAAAACATTTTTATATAATAAAATATGTGGAACACGACAAAAGTGGAAATAATTCTAAAATAGTTTTTGCTAACCACAAGAGTAAAATACATGTGCTAGAAGTCATGAGTGAATTAATAAATTATTATTAATTTTATGGAAAAATAATTTAATTATTATTTAAATATTATTTTTGAGAAAAGTCAACATTTTGTAATAATAGCATTTATATTTAATAAAATATATTGAAGAGAGACAAAAGTGGAAATAGCTTTTAAAGAGTGTTTGTTGACCTACAGGAGGGAAAGACATGTGGCAAGCCGCACTCAGAAGTCAACATCCATCCATCATCCCCAAAAATCACGTTAGAACTCCTAGTTGAGTGCTAAGGAGGAGATGGCTCATAAATGAAAGTCCTAGAAAAGATATTATATATTAGTATGTCCATGAGCAAGAGAAGGCTAGCATTGGACAAGGAATGTGAGAGATGGGGCATTGAAGGATTTTGCTCTTGTGGTTAACAACGAAGAGGCTCAAGGGTTTAAGAGAAAGTAACTTGGTTTCTCTTGGAGTTGGTTGGGAGGAACAACTTCTCCATTTTTGTTTTCCAACCATTGGTGTGAGGTTCATAATTTATGTTTAAATGTTTTTAGAATGTATTTTAACTTTTTTATCTGAAGAAAATTAGTGTAGAACCTAGTATGTATCTCTTAGCCTAATGATACCATGCTTAAATGTTTATAATTTCTATTCCTTTCGAAATTTGAATTTTGCACATAAATAGATTGAATCATCTATTTCTAATTAGTATCGTGTATTTCTGAACTTGTAATGTCCCCAAAATTTGAAAAAAAACTAAAATTATTAGGCTAGTTAATTACTACCTGAACTCGACATTGACTTATCTTATGCGAAATGTGTTGATCTTTGTTTGCAAAACTAAAGTGTCGTAAGTTGTTCTTATTGTTTCTTAGATGTTTTCCCGATGTTATTAATAATGTAAAATTATAATGTGTTTATGTTACTTGATCTGATTTAGATGATTATATTGTTCATTGATTATTTATTATCATGCATGTGCGTCTCTGTTCATTTATAGATTACTTCCTAGGTTATGAGTTCTGTTTGTTTGTTTATGGAAAGTCCTTAACTTGTAATTGTAAAGGGATGGAGTGGTGGGACTTGTATCCCTTATAGGGTCACTGGGAGAGGTAACTGGTTTTTACTTGACGTTACAGGGTTTACTTAGTTCATGTTGAACTCATGCAACTCTTCTTCATTTTATGCAAGTTTAATATGTGACGAAAACTTTCTACGACAACTAAACATTGACATGCTACCTATGCTAAACTACTTCATTGCCTTTGAAGACAAAATGACCAAAGTCCTATACTAGCATTTCTTACTGCTACTGTTAGCGTTATTGTTTACACATGGTTGTGTTTATTTAGACCTACATCCAACTCGTTAACATTATTATTGTGGTTCTAAGACTTCATACTTTATTCCTACGCTTAATATTTAAAATATATGCTTGGAATGTTTTTATGTCCAAAGGTTTAAAGGCTTAAGTCATAATACTTAGCCATATGGTGTTTAAAGTTTACATGTCATAAGGTAGATATGTATGATGGGCCATTCATGGAATATTTCATATGCCATGAATCTTGGCTTAGCAATGTCAACGAATATAATGATGGGGGGTCTCAATGTAAAATGTAGTATCAACACCAATTCCCATTTCGGTATTGGAACTATATGCATGAGGAGATATTTTGACATTGGTGGTGGACATGGTGACCAAGTAAATGCTCCTTGGGATGGGGTAAACTCAAGCCCTAAGATTGGTTTGTCATGGTTGCACTATTCATTTTTCTCGATGGTGGTTATGCTTTGTTCGACTCTCTCGTGTTTGTCCCTATGTGAGGTTGGGTTCGCATCTGTTCCTTGGGAAGGAATACTCTTCACCTGGGTTTGCAACATTGCTTACTTGTTGTTTCAACTGGAGGATTTGTATACTTCTAACGCGCTCTGGTTCTTTGTTTGTAGGTGACAGAGCTCCCAATACGTGGGTTGTGGTGACCACAAGGCTATCAATAAGATACCCTTCATGGGTATGCCATGTACCAGCAAGTTTGAACTTGTATCTCTATGTGTAGATGCAGTTAACAGAGCCTTGAGCCCGATGTTTATAATGATGAATGAATGAATGTTTAAGGTTTTCGACTAGATAAAGTTTCATTTGTATTTAAGGCATCCAAAGATGTGTATGAAGTATTAGGGTTTAAGATATTTGACTTTGGCACCTTTGGGTCATGACTGTCACGACTGAGCTCTGGAATGTATTTTTGGTTTGGTAGCTTGAATGTATGGCTAGATGGTTAATGAAAACTTGTGCATTTTGGTTTTGATGATGGGTATCAAATGGTGGATGTACCATTGCTTGCAATAGTGCCTTGAATCGTGTCTGCATTGTTTTATTTGCAAATGATAGTGGGTGTGAATGTAGGCATTCACAGTCAGGGTTTATTCATGGGTACTGTCACTAGCTTGGAAAAGTTGTGACTGTGTGTATATCACTGTCTGTACTATTAAATTCTTGTTTTGAGTATTTTAAAAGAGTTGGTTTAGCTTACAGTCATGCCATTACTGGCAATGACACTCTTTCCAATTTGCGACTGTGTAATGTAAATGGTGAAATGTTTTTTAAAGGAGATTTATGGTGTTGTTTACTTATCTGTGAATTAATTTTGGGGATGGCTGTGAGCTTTGGTTTAACATTTTGATAAGGATGTCGTAGCTGTGATAGCGTAGACACTAGGCATTTTTCTCATGGATTATGTTAATGGATTTCCCTTTGCTTCTCGGCCGTGAGCCTCGAATGTGATTATAGCATGTATATTTTATATTACTATCTCGAAATATTGACAAGAAAAAGATTTCGATTTAAGATTAATTCTTCTTGCATTTATAATGTTGTTAGCGTAGATTACATGGAATACTTGTAAGTTATTACAGTGTTGATAATCGTTGCAAGGGAACCCTACATGATTCAATGTATATCGTGGTTTTGAGGTAACCTTGGTATTTAGGACATGATCCCACAAGATTCGTTCATGGGTTGCGTGGGTTTAAAGTGATGTGTTGTGAATATTTTTTTTTCTGGCATGAATGCCCACAAGATTCGATCCTTTAACCTCTTAATGGATACAATATTTGATAATGAATTTACTCATCAAGTTTATGTTTGATTCTTTATGTTAATAGTATATAGTGTGGCTATGATTTATGATGAAATCATTCGTAGAGACCTTAGAGGTCTCGATAGCTTGGAATTCGATGTTTAAAGTTATAAAATGGAAATGGTTCATTTGTATTTTTGTTTTATGATGTTTTATTTTAAAGTTTCAAAAATTCATATTTAAGTTATAATCTTATGTATTTAATTTATATCCATGCTATAAATAGTAGTTTGGTTTATTGTAAATAATACAAGCTTGTTGGCAATATAAAATATGCCAACAGAGATAAGATATAGGTTTCGTTTTTAAATAGTTCTAGGTTGATAAAGTTTCCTCGGTTAGGGTTAGAAATATGTAGGTACAAAATATCTAATATTATTTCTATGTTTTGCACCTAAAATAACAAAGAGGAAATATAACTTTACTTGAAAAAAATCTAGTCTTTGTTTACAGATTTACCTCTATCAAAGAAGACTAATATTAACCTGTAAATGAATGAAATAAAATGCAGGAATAAAAGAAACCAAACCCTCCTACAGCTAAAACTAAAGGTTCTTATTCCATCATTGTAAATATGAATAAGATATATTTTCCTAACTAAAATAGCATGGTTGAATAGATCAAATAACCTAACCTTTGTTAAAAGAAATACATCTGATAGGAAATAATGAATTTAACGTGTAAGTGGAAAAAGAAGTAATGGAGAAAAGATAACCTAGTTTATAGCAAATAGATGCTAAATATCCATTCACAATTAAATTTCCTCTTTTAATGAGAAAACCTGTGTAGCTTACAAGGGAAAAATTCAAGAACCTCATACCTGCAAGATGAAGCTATCTCAAGGGCTGAAAATTCATGCTCACTCAAATACCCAGCATTAACAAATTCATAGATAGATCTAACCTATGTTCAGAGAACCGAATAACTTGGGAACTGCCATGTTCCTCCCAACCATGACTCGAAACCATTCGTGGTTTCAATCCGGATCCCCTCGAACTGGTTCCAACATGCAAGTAGCTTAGATTTCATAGGGTAAGCCTTCCTTATCTAGGATATCACATTCTATATCAATTTCTTTTTTCATCTTGGGAAAAATTTTCTCCAAGAACTTTCTTGAAGGTAATCCGAGAGAATTATGGAATCCTCCAAAGATAGATAAAATGATCATCCCTAAGCCTCTCTTTGGAATGGGTCTTTATAGACATAATTTTGAGGAAAGGGGACACTTAAATCAAGAATCATTTGGCTTATTGAAATAACCCATTTTTATTTGTTTTAGGTAATTTTTAATATTTGCTTAGGAACTTTTGACTAGTTCCTACTTTGACTCTTGTAGGTATTTTAATATTTAATTATCATAGTAATAATGATAACATGTGGATCATTTATTTATTACTGATATATATATATATATATCATTTTTTAACAATGTAACATTTGGTGTCATATAGCATGATCCCTAAACATATGACACTTTTCCTTTAGCTTAGTCACTTTCTTTAATAAGGCCTTCAGGTAGGGGTTAGTTCAAATAGTTTAGGCAACTCTAAACCTCCTTGCATGTTGGATTCCCTCAGATAACATGGTAGTTCTTTAGTACTTGATGGGATACATAAATTAAAAATTTCATTTAATCAATTAAAAATAAGTAAGATGAGATCAATGTTTTATCAGATTCATTTTCACTCAACATATTCATTCTTTTCAGTAACTCCTAGTGCTTATTGAGAGGCCATACTCAACACTAAAAACAGGTTGTTACAAAATTAGTGCAATTCCAGAGCTCCTCGCTCAACACTAATGCTAGGATTTATTTGTAGGATACACCTAGGGATACAATGGCAAAGGATCTAATGTTCCATATCTTATGCTCAACATCAACTTGGAAGGCTCTAGGGCTTATGCCCAACACTTCCAATTTTATTTTTTTATGTGCTTCAGAGCTTCATGCTCAACAGAAAGGTTTTCATAAGTTCATGCATTAGAGAAAATTTCAATTTAAAATGGGCCTTCCAAAAATAATACAAATTCCATGTCATCATGAATTAGCCAATCAAAATTCTTTAAAATTCAAAAAGGGAGCACCTCTTAAACAAAATTTTTAATATAAATTTGGGGATAGGTATCATAAATAAACTATTTAACACAAACATTAAATACTCATGTGCTCCACAGCGCCTCGCTCAACACAAAACATCTCATCAATTATGTGCTTCAGGGTCCACACCCAAAACATGAAATCATGTATAAAACATATGCCATTAGTTACACCCCAACATATCAAACAAATCATCATGTTCATGTGCACATGGGTCTTAGACCCAATATACCAATTAAAACATCAAAGTAACATCATATGCAATGGGGCTTATTCACATAACTATTAGGTCAAAATTTGGGATATTACAAAACTGAATCGTACATTTCTGTTTGTACTACTTATTTGCAAAAATTCTCCTTACTCCGTGTTTACGAAACTGAATGTAGTATGGGTCTCCAATCATGCTAGAAATCATCTACTTTTATTAGATTTTAAACCAATGTAAGGTTTCTGTAAAAACTTATAACTACATACAGAAAGAGGTATCATCCAATGCTTATATATATTGAAGTATTAGGATATAATCACTTGCTTATAGTATAGATCTGTGTTATTTAATAATTACGAAAGGACCTTACTTTAATAATAACATTATATGACTTATAGAATTCCAATTAAAGTATTCGAATGGAATACTACTATTATAAGTATACATCTATAGAAATAATCAAGTTTGACGCCTATACAGATCCCTTAATCAACTTAATAAGAATATAGGAATGCAATTTCCATTCAAATACAGAGACTATAAAAATTATAGATTTATCATAATTCAACTTTGAAATCATTTTTTGTGTAGTTATAAGTTTATCTACAAATCAAAGATCCACATTGTATATTCCAACATTTATGCAACAATTGCAATTATGTCCTCATGTACATAATTATTCAAACATATCGCATAATCAACATAGAGAAATTATAGATGCATGATTTCCAAATAGAATCCAATCAAATCTCATGTTTAGATGATAAAGATACATTCACACGCTAACTACACTACAAAGATCGTGGGATCAAATCTCTTTAAAGTAATTAATTAATTTACATTTCTGTGATAAACAATACAAATTGAATCCCAGGTATAGCCATCAACTATGCCAAATGGTCACCAACACATTACAACAAACAGTTTTGACAGTTGCAGACCCTGCAAGGAATAGTAAATCAATTAATTACCCTGAACAAGTATAAGATGGTTTTAATCCCATTTTAAATGGCTACAATCTGTTCTGCGGAGTTTAAAATCCATAATAGAGACTAGATTCATGGCCACGATGGTACCCAAACAAAACAACTATTTAAATATTGCTTTAACTACTATCTTCACAGTCAACCACTTATACTATCAAATGAGAACTAGATTTAGTTCTCGTTTTTCTCTCTCCTAATTTTAGTAGCTATTATTACATCCATTTCAAAAAGGGTTGATACTAGTATCACACATTTTCATTTTGAGGCATTTTTTTTGGCCATTTGAATAATCTTTGAATTTAAACATTTTTTAATTTCTATTTTCAAGTCTATTTTTTAGAAATTTAACAAAATAACATACATTTAAAAGCAAGTTATAATGAAAACAATATATTTTACAATTTTCTCTTTAAAATAAAACATTATTATGGACAAAATAAGAATTTTTATTGACAAAATTGTAAAAAATACAGAAAATAAAGACATTTAAAACCATTTTCAATGAATTTTTAGAGATATTTTGTATAAAGTTTATGCTATTTTATATTTTTTTCCAAAAAGTGACCATGTATCTCTTAAAAAGAAACACATGTTCTGAAACTTTAGACCCACACATTTATTGAAACTAGTTAAACTTAAACATATCTAATAACTTGAAATTAATTAAATGTAGTACACTTACAATATGCATTGCATTTTGTTTTAGTATAGATTGAGAAGAACACTATCAATAATAAGCATTGTGATATGTATTTTCAATCGAAATAGATATATCAAAATCAAAGTAAGTGTATCATACTTAACATTAGTAAATAAATTAAAATTTCTCTAAATACTTTAATAGGAATTGTGATATGTACTTTCAATTGGAATAGATGTATCAAAATCCAAGTACATATATGAGACTCAACATTCATAAATAAATTAAAAATTTTCTATATAGTTTTAGATCTAATATTCAAATGATATAAGTATAAGAAAAAAACAAGAGCCATCATTGCCTCATTGCTAATCATTTTTTTTTTAATTTGATCTTTGTTTATTGTTTGATCTTTGTTTATTGTACTTACATTGTCAACTTGTGTGTCTTTTGTTTTTTTGTTATTTTTATCAAAGTAGTGCACATTTTATTTATTTCAATTTTTTTTAGCCATCCACAAGTTGCCCATAAAATAGAATTATAAAAAATAAATTCTTTAAAATTCATTAGCTTTAATAATAGTTTTTTACTCACATTCTTGTTTTAAGATATCTAATCAAATTTACATAAGATTAAAAGTATAACATCAAATGTAATAATAAATTTGTAATTATAGTAAAAAACATTTTGATATTAAAAACATAATTTATTAAGTTTTTATTTAACAAAATTTACATAATTATATAAACAATACTAGATACCTTCCCTAACTTTCCATTTGAATGAAGAACAAATTTCAAAAATCTTAAAAAACAAACTTCTCGATACTAAAAATTTATATATTATATTATTGTTTTATATGTATAATCATTTCCTTAAAAAAAACCACATTAATGATATTTAGTTTTGAAAATCCACATTTATATGGTAAATGTATAATCTTATTTATCCAGGTTGAAAGTCCAAGTCTCCAACCATACATTTTCATGATTTCTCATTAATATATTATGATTAAAATATTATATGTGAATTTTGAAAACTTCTGTCTACATCAAAGTGGTTTGTTTCAATTACGAGTCGTGATACTCCTCTTATTAGTCCCTGCCCTCAAGCTGCAGGGACTCTATGAAACGGCTTGCCGTCATTTTGATTAATATGCACGAAAACCAAAATAAATTTCAAAGTATTTATCCTAAGTTGCTAAGTTGTTTTTGCAAACTATGAATTAAATATTTTTATTTCACCAATCCATATGGAACGCCTTTTGTTTCACCAATCAAACGATTACTCTTCTTATTTGGCCTCATCTCGAGGCGGAGTGTGCATTGCTGCTCTAATTCATGGGTTAAGAATAAGGTTGCTGAATAAGTTTTTAACAAAAGAAATTAATGCTAGGAATTAGTCCTAGCATTACCTCTAACATTTAATGTTATTATACAATACATGATACTTTTGCTGCATAGCCTTGCCTATGTGCACCGCCTTGCATATGCTATGTGCCACTCCCTTAGGATCGTTATGGCTTTGGTGCACCGCCTTGCATATGCTCTGTGCCACTGCCTTATAAGTGTTATGGCTTTGGTTCAACAACTGTTCTCTTTCAACACATATTATGGCTCTCACACAAGAACTGTTTTACTATTTTCTTCCAAGACCCTTAGTCCTTCCAAGAACTATTTTTCTATTTTCTTCTAAGACTCTTAGTCCTTCCATATTTATTCTGCATTTTATTCATTACCCATCTAGGATCCCAGCACTATCCGTAGGGATATTGATTTTACCTCTGGTGCTTCCTTATTCCTACCTCTGGTTCTGCTTACCATCACTTTTACCACTACTCACTATGTATTGGACAAGAGCATGATGTACTCGACAAGAGCACACGAGGAGTGGAGTTTTTGTAAGGAAGTGGAATGACAAACGAAATGATGGCTTCTCCCAGTAACCTTCAGGTATTAAATTCCACACTTTTTCTTCCTATATGCCTGTTCATTACAAATAAAAGGTAGACTGCTAGCAATATTTACAGGATTTGAACCAAGAATTTTGTTGTGGCTAGGGACTTCAATGCAGTCTTATAAAACAAAGAAAAGAGAGAAAGCGATATCCTGCGAGACCCCTTCGAAGAATGTATGTTTCCAACTGGAAGAATGTATGAATGTATGTTGCGAACTAGGATCTTGTAGATGTCAAGCCTTGCTTTCATTATGGATAATTGACCTGGCCAGCTCCATTCTTATCCGCTCAAAGTTGTTGTTCAAAAAGCTGCTAAGCGCAATCCAAAGTACACCAATGTGATTAGTAGATGCGCCGTTTGAACTGAAATAGAAGTCCTAATAATTCATGCAATAGCACAACAGAGATGAATGATTATCTTAGATCCACTTTTTATTGTTGCATCCAGAATCAAAATCCAACTTATTTTATGATAATGCACTTGGCCAAATGAAAAAACTACAATCTATCTTATCTCGTCATACTGCTTATAGCAAACAAAAGGTAAAACAAAACAAAACAAGATAATGAGATTGAAATCATTGTGTTACAATTGTCCAAATGAACAAGTCTTTTCTGTAAGGGATTGTTACTCTTTCTTGGTTATAGACATAATTCACTAGGCAATGATTGCAAATGTGCCTTTCTTGCTTGCTGTGGACATTTTCTCTGCCCCTTTTTTCTGAATAAATTCTTTTCAAAACCAGAGGATAGACACTGGAAAATTGTGTACTCAAGTGGACTACCATACTTAATCTCTTAAGCTTGAGCCAGAAATCAACATGCACATAACAATTCTTATATGACAGAGGGACTGCAATTTAATCTTGCTTGTTCCTTTGGTCCATGCGAAGGCTCTTGAATCTCAAAATGCTGGAACTTTTTTTTGACGAGTTGCCTGAATGAGTTCAAAATTGCCGATAAAAATATTATTCCAACGGGAAAGATCTTATGTGCGGTTTGATTGGTTGAATGATTCTAGGATTAACTTATTACATATCAAATTTATCAGTTACCTGGAAGAGCTAATTGTGGATTGCAACAAGCTACAGCGGCTGCCTGATGCTTACGCGCCCTTACCCCTGCTATAATCTAATTCACCGTGGCAAGCGCATGACTAGAGGATCCTGCATTCAGATGTACAGGCATAATACAACAGCTTCAACTCCAAATATCAGATATGGAATCGCAAATAAATGTGACACAACCAATGATTCAGAAAATATGCTCCCATGAGGCCAGATTGACCAGCTCGTACACAACTGCCGATAATTGGCCTCTATCTGGTTAGCAATTGGCCTACATGAGTTCTTTTGTAGTTTTCATTGCAAAATTATGGTTGAATTAGTTTGAGCATCTCTTTCTGGAATCCTTACAAGAAGATAATACCTCTTCGATGTGGTAACGTTTCTGAGCAGCCCCAATAGTCATCTCCATCTGAAAGACGTATCCTTTACCTACACAGGCTTTGATGAGGTACTCGACTACAGATTTCCTATAAAGTGTGAAAAAAGTAGAGCAAGAAAGGTTATTATTGATGTTGCATACCACTCGTTTCAAAAGAAAAGCTTTGCAGGTGTTCAAGAACAAATGTGAATTAGCAAATTAAATATCGATATGATCCAGCTAAACATGAAATAGCAAGCCACAGTAGAGTTTGCGCATAAGCTTCCAACCATGTACATTTCCTCCCTTAACATACCCTGTCGCGGAAACAATAACAGCACTAGTCTCTATCTACTTTCAACAACATCTTCTCATTAGATGAACAGAACAAGGAGAAAAGAAAAGTAACAAGTAACATGCAATATCTGCTTTCTGAAACAACTTCACAAGTCTGTCGCCGAGCTTCTAGATGTGGCACTCATGCATTTGGTGGTGCATGCTGTTTTTGCATGGCCTAAACGTGGCAAGTTTCGGTGACACACCATCACGTGGCTGGAATAAAAATTACTTTTTAATCACGATGCTGGTAACTCACCTTGGGCCGGAGGAAGGCTGGATGATATTTAATATATGATAGTATGTGGGTCTCCAAATCTAAGAGAAAACAACGGGTTTTGAAGTAAATACCTTGCAGATGCCATCAGATTTTAGATAATGAAGTCAATGTCGAGACAACCTAGCCAACAGCATCACCTATGCATTAATTCAAGCAATTTACCACATCAAATAAAATAACAATATGTGACACTAAGGTTACGATCTTATGGTTGGGATTCATATTAGTTGTTTAGTGAGTTATTTTATTTTTTTGTTTGTATAGTCAGCTAATTTATGTACATATACTGTCTATATAGACAGTCCCTTTACTTACTGAAATTCTCAATCGTTTGCCAAGTTTAACGGTCTCAATTAAGCATTTGCAATGCGAAGTTATAACTCATGAATTTCCCATCATTAAGAAAATTTACCATATTTATAGGCCACGTTCACACTCTATTATCATATCGCTACCCCTACCTTTTGTTACTGAATTTACCAGCCGTTGACTAAGCAAAACCCGTTCATCAAGTTAATCATATCATAATATTTAAGCTAAAAATATTAATACATAATATTTAAGCTAAAAAAAATCGATCTCCAATTGCATAGAGATTCTAATCTCCAAACGCAGGGACTTGCTACCTTCAATATCATATTAAAAATTAAAACTAAATGAGACAATGCTGATAGAGGAATATGTTCATGCAACATGCCATGTGGAATCTGTGCATGTGCTTGGAAGCCACACCATTGGTGTACTCCGATGCCCTTTAACGTGATATTCCAAGTTGAGTAAAAGCATCAGTTTCTGTAGAAGCACTAGTTTAAGAAGCATCTTAACCAGATCATGTAAATTCTGGTGATTATGTTCAATACGTATAACCCATGGATTATCCAACTCTTGGCCTAGCTAAAGAGTCGGTTCCATATCCACCTTCAAATCGAGAAGCCCTGAGATACTTCCAGAATCGGTGTGAGGATACCATGATCGCTCATGGCCTCGTTAACTCTTTCACAGACATCTTTGCACCAACATCTAGGTACTTCTTTCCATATGGATTTACACCTGGATTTTCAATTTCGTTTCTTGTACAATTGAGCTTTGCACCTGGAAATTCCCTTCCGCTGGAGGTTAAGAACCTAGGTAAGAAGTAGAAATAGCTCCCCTTTTACCTATAGCAGTTGTGACTATTGACGTGGGAGTATTGCTTTTAGAACACGTGCCCCATGTTCCCCATATAACTAAAGCACCACCACAACATGCAACCTCATCAACATGAAACCGGAAAGGAGGCTAGGAGGCTATGTTGATTATGAAAGTTGATAGCTTAGGCTTCTCAATTCATTAACGATTCAGAGGCTAGGAATTATGAAAGATGATAGCTTATTGCTTCTCATTTAATGCTTTTATTATTCCCAGGGAATTATGTAATCGGCAAGGTTTAAATTTTCAGTTTTTTATGCTATAGTTTGTCAAAGTTTACCTAAAGTTTTTACACTACACCGTCTTATTGCAAAAACAACTTTTTACTCCTGTAGCTGACATCTTCTGACATCCTCCACTTCCTCGACTGTGCAGTCATCCTCGACGGCTGCTCTGCAGACAATATTAAGCTCTGCAAACAATGTTAGGGTGGCCATAACCTAAAGGATTTGCATGCCCTTCTTTGTTGCCACGATCAGGCCATGCACAACCTAGTTACAGTGCTACTCTCTAATGATTCTGAGCTTACGTTAGTAAGGCGTGCTGTGTGGGTCCCAGTTAGAGCTTTCTATGTTCCACAACCACTTCTTCTATACAAATTATCATTGGGTTGCCTGTTTCAAAGTGATTGGAAAAGAAGGTATGGTGCGCCTTCCCCAAAAGACAAAAGCATCTCCACTACAACGTACTCATTCATGTATAACTGATGCAATGTAGATCATAAAGTAAAGCGCTCTGCATGTTGTCCAAAGATAGCGTGTAACTCCCTAATGGCTGCAGCCTGCGCCCTTCTCTTGCATGAATAAAAACCCCAAAAGAGATAGCGGTTGTTTATGGCTTTTTGCGTTAGGGCTTATACTGGTCCCTACTTTAGTTGTGAGAACCATAGAATATCTAACCATTTAGTATAGCTGTTTTGTGGCTCTCTTACACACAGCCGGTGCGGCACAATGCTCTTCTCTGATCCATTCATATTGGCAAGGATGGATAACTTGTCGCAGCTAATTCAACATGCAGCACTGGCTTTTTCTGTGATAAGCTTATTTGCAGTGATAATATGGCACCATATAGACCTGTAGGATTCAAAATTTGGATCATAGCCAAGAAATAAGTGAGACAATTTAATCCTTCTTGAGTGTAGTTTGTAATAAAGTGGTTGCTTATCTATGTGAACTCAAATAATCTTGAATTGCCCAGTAATCCAAAATAGTTACTTAGAATGCTTTGCATGTTACAATCATGGAGTTTTCAATTAGCTATTTATATTTTGTACCGTAGCTGGATTAAAATATTTTGTGAAATGTATAGAATACAAAATCTATTTTCTCAAATGAATTTACAAATAACTATTCAAAAACCATACTCGCAAATTAACGGCTGTCAATAAATCAATGTTAGCACTTAGTGCGGTCAAATTTCTACTAAAATTGATTGTACATGCTTAATCTAAAGAGGGTTTCCTGGCATTTGGACTCGGATGAACTTTGTAATTGTGATGTCACATGTCATAAACCCAAAGACTACGGTTGGACGACGTGATCCAATGCAAGAATTCCCTAGCTTCGTTGATCCATTCTGGAAAGTATTTTATTTCACGAATAAAAAGAATGGGGGCGCAATGATTTCATCTAGTTTCCAAACGCTTTCCCCACTATGGAGTTTCCAAATCTCCAAAATCATGTTTATGGAATTTTGATCGACTCTTTTAGTCACACATAGTTGCTGTTTATAATCTGTAATATTACACAAAAATGACTTGTCATCCAACAGAGGTGAAGGGAATGAAATCGATTCTGTCCACGAATCTTCTTCCACATGAAAACCAACATCATCTTGACATCATGTGATACCACCAATCGACACAGAAACCGTCTTGCAAGATGAATGCAGGTCGACTTTGAAAATACTAAGTACCAGGGATTGTATTCCATTCTGGAAACTTTTTCCATGTGCATTCTTGGAAATTGTAAGCAAAAAACTAGTCAATGCTTACATGACCTGAGACTATACAACTAGACGCAAACAAGAAGAATTCTTGAACTGACCTCTCACTGCATAGAGCCACGATACAATACAAGTAGCCCCGCGCGGACACAGAATGCAGAGACATTGATGGAAACCAAAAAAAAATTGAAA
The DNA here is from genome assembly GCA_001517045.1 of Pseudotsuga menziesii. Classification (NCBI taxonomy): domain Eukaryota; kingdom Viridiplantae; phylum Streptophyta; class Pinopsida; order Pinales; family Pinaceae; genus Pseudotsuga; species Pseudotsuga menziesii. The sequence continues at coordinate 142,530 of LPNX010674754.1, forward strand.
TAGAGTCGTAGGCAGTTGTCATATTCAAATTTTTGAAATTGAAATTGAAGTTTGTACAACAAAACTCAATGAAAGCGAGTAGAACCACAGGACATTAAAGATGCATTGAAACCACCCTATTTTTCTTAATGTGAAGATTGTACTACTAAGTAAAACTCAATGAAAGCGAGTAGAACCACAGGAAATTAGAAATTTGTTGAAAACACCCTATTTTCCTTCCTTTGGAATACATGTGTATAAGGAGGAGCATCCCATCTTCGAGGATTGATGTCAGTGTGGAGGTTGCAGAGATGTCTCATGGACAAATAGAGACATTATAAACATAACTAGACGCTCACAGAAATAATACTTGCAGTGACGCCTCCTTGGCTGGCAAACATGTTTTCCTTAGTTACCACGGATCCTAAAAGCATAGAGTACATTCTGAAGACCAAGTTTTGTGGCTTCCCCAAGGGTAGTTATTATAAATGTATTTTCGACGATCTTCTGGGCTAGGGAATTCTCAACACAGATGGCGAACAATGGGCTTGGGAGAGGAAGATGATGAGTTCGTTTTTGCACTCGCCAGCCCATAAAAATCACATAATTGCCACAATCCATAAATCCATTCACTGCTCGCAGAGCTCGAAGAAGCTGTCCGAAGCGGTTCTGCCATTGATCTTCAGGAGATACTTATTCGCTTTGCTTTGGACAACCTGTGTACTGTTGGTGTTGGAGTGGATTTGTGTAAAAGCTTTTGAAGAGGGCATGGATGCAACCATAAGCCGGTTCATTATTCCTTATACCATATCGAAAACAATGAGGGAATATGCAAAGATTGCAGACTGGAATATGCAAAAGACACATTTAAAGACACATTCATAACAGCACGTAAAAGCTGCCAACTAATTTGCAACCATCGTTCTCAGCTAATTTGCAACCATCCATTGTTCTCTTGAAACTTTATGCACATAGTCAACATTGGGAATCAATTACAGAAGGCAGGGACTTGCTGCCTTTAGCAGCTTTCCTTGTTATATATGAAATGAATGTGATTGTTCAAGACACTTATTCCTATTTTGCTGATTGTTTGTTCTTCACTTTACAATTTACATTATGCCCAAATATTAAAACCCGAGGCTTGGATTACAAAGAATGTGGCCAGATGAATGCGAGGAGATTTTTATATGCTACCAGGCCTTAGAAGCTCTTAAACTATGGTCACTTCACTTTATATTGTTGTTGAGCCTGAGAGGATTGTCTCATACTGCAAAAAATATTTTAAATGAAAAATTTCAAAAATGACGTAACCTTCTTAATCCAATTAAATGAAAAATAATTTTAAATATTAAAAATAAATAATTAAAATTTTAAACTACAGTAAAAGTTTGGGACAATAAAAAAACAAAGATTGAATTTAAGTACGAATAAACTAATACAAATGCGTGATCGCTTGATATCCTGCTATGCAGAACATAATAAAGCTAAATGTATATGTTAAGGATACTTCCTGTTTTTTTTTTAGAGAATACGCTCTCTAGCTATATGATTTGATAATTCAACACACTCGAGGGGCATTACTATGTTGTATTTAGGAGGTTAGAAAAATAGGTATACGGGTGAGGCAAAGACACATTAGTCTCGCAATATTCTTCCACTTGAAATACAAATATTTTTCCATGGGAGCTACTTGTAACTAGAAACCACACACACCCGATAAACACTACCCTTCCGAGCAGAAGTTAGTTTCCCAACATCCAATACAAAAATGCCCATGCTTCCATCTTGATATTGAGAAAGAAATCATTGAAATTGATGTGTTCATGCTTCCGTGAATTAAAAGAAAAATGCATCAGATTGATTTTTGTCTCCACTCTCGTACAAATATTTCACAAGGTGGATGAAACCTTCTGGGCTTCTTTTATATTTCATTCTCTCATTGACCTGATATTGGTATCTTGGCTACATAGCCAACACCGTTAACATACCGGAATTACGAGTAGATACCCATCAACCCAAGACACTGTCTTTCTTGCGTGCACAACCTCCTTCGCTCTCCATTTTTCAATTGGATCATTTAGCTGTTATAAGATGGAATTCATTATATATTGAGCGACTCTTAGCGGGATTCTCAACAATGTCTCAAATGACGATTGTGAATGCAATTTGATTCATTATATATTGAGCGACTCTTAGCGGGATTCTCAACAATGTCTCAAATGACGATTGTGAATGCAATTTGGTTCACTATCATCCTGCTGCTGGTTTCTTTTTCATTATATATTGAGCGATTCTTAAGGGGATTCTCAACAATGCCTCAAATGACAATTGTGAATGCAATTTGGTTCACGATCATCCTACTGCTGGTTTCTTACGGATTTAAGTTTTCTGAATCTTTAGAAAGTCTAGCGGCTTCCTTCATGTTTGGAGATTCTGTAGTGGATGCACGAAACAATAACTACATATTTACCGCATCCAAGGTCAACCAAGTCTTCAACCCCAAGTGTAGGCTAAATAGTCTAATGGAAGAACCATCCCAAATTTTGAGCTTAAAAAACATGTACATTCAAGCCATTCAACGGACCAACAGCAATCTACATCCTTCAAAGAAGTACAAGTACGTTCAAGCCTCAACCGTACATCCTTCACTTATACGTTCAAGCCTCTCCTATACTTTCTCCTGTACTTCCTTGATGGAATCTATCTACATCAATTAGTTCATTAATTAAAGATAAATTGACCATTAGTTCAATGATTCAGATTAGTATTTAATATGTGTGGCCTTTGTAGCTGATGAATTGGGGCAAGAAGCCTACTCCCCACCATTCTTGGCACCATATACAAAGGAATCTGCTATATTACATGGTGTGAACTATGCTTCAGGTGGTAGTGGAATCCTTAACTCAACCGAAAGTATATTTGTAAGTTGCAGTAGCTGCTATTTGTTTGATATTATGATTAGTGAGAGCTGTTTTTGCCAAAAATTTTGATCGACGTAATTTGAGAAGTCGTAGCTTCCAATATAGTAGAGGCAAGGCAACGTGAGTAATAATAATTTAGTGTGAATTGTGGGGGTTGGGAGGCTTTCACTAGAAGTAGAAGTGAACAACTTTATTGAAACAAGAAAGGAACTGATAAGCATGCTAGGAGGCTAGAAACCGAAAGAATTGCTAGCAAAGTTTGTATTCTTTGTGACAATGTGTGCCAATGAATTCATTAACAACTATTTGGTTTCAATTGTGTCCATTGTTCAACAAGCATTAGTTAGCCTAGAAATATAGATCAAGTAATGTAATGTCCCCAAAATTTGAATTTTATTTTATTTTATTAGGCTAGTCAAATACTCCCTGAACTGGACTTTATTTTAACTTATGCGGAATGTGTGGTACTTTGTTTCACTGTACTGTATTGTCCTAACCTGTTTTTACTTCCTTCTAGATGTTTTCCCGATGTGTTTCTTACTGTACTACTATGTTGTCACTATGTTTCTTAATATCTAAGTTCCATGGTTATGCATTTATGTGTATGTATGTACGGTCAATTGCTTACTCATTGGTTATAAAGTTTGATTACTTTTTTATGAATAATTCTGACTTAACTTGTATTGTCAAGGAGTGGAGTGGCGGTACTTGTTTCCCTTATAAAAACACATGAAAGGTAACTGTTTTTACTTGTCGCTACAAGGCTTACTTAGTTATTATTAAACTAATGCATTTCCTTCCTTGTTTCATGCAGGTGCACTTGATGACATAATACTACCTATAATGGTGACACAAATAGATAATGTCTATGCTTCAATATCACACCGCTTGGATGACGAAGAGACTTACGGTTCTATCTTAGTGATTATTATTATGGTCATTAGTCCTCTCTGTCTGCCACGTGAAGTTGGAGTCTAGCAGCGCTTCGAAGGTATGTCCTTCGATCTAGTTTTGATGCACTTGTTTTTTGGTTTCAGTTGGGAGGTTTGGCATACTTTTCATTTGTGTTTCTGGTTTGTTCCAGGATGTAGGGTCCTTATGGCATGGGTTTTCATGGTGGCCAATGCCTTACCCTTTACGGGTAATCGTTGCTGTAAACAAGTTGAAACTCGTTCCTTCTTATGTGTGGGTATTGTGTTAGAGCATGAAGCTCATCGTTATATGAATTCTTGGTTTGGGTTTAATGGTTGCGATTGGGGAATGGACTATTTGCAATTTAATTGTAAGCATCTAGAGATGTGTTTATAGGTTGGGGTTTCTTGTTGGGTTTAGTGCCTTCAGGCCGAGACTGTTGTATTCTAGTTCTGTAAATGAATACTCTGTCAATGCCGTTCACCATGGTGAATAATACAAACTTTGCGTTTTTGTAATATGTTAGGTTTTGGTAAGGGTGACAACACCATTGCTTGCAATGCTGCATGGCCTTGGATATACGACTGTGTAAATTCTTATATTAATTTACGGTGATTATTTTGTACAGCATTAGATTACTATGTGTATATCATGGTTATGTTTTTTAATTAGAAATTATCGTAAATTTGTGTTCATTCTTTGTTTGGATATTTTACAACGCTGATTCGCTTTGAGATCCATACCATTACTTGGTAATGGCACTCTTGCCATGTAGCGTAGCGACTGTGTTAATTAATGTGGTTCGGGTTGTTTATTTGGGAATGGCCATGGATGTAAGGTTTTAATTTTATGCAACGGGTGTCGTGCCTAATCTTAGCATAGACAAGGTTCATCTTGAATTATGTTGAGGGTTTAGCATTTTTCATAGCTGATCGTGAGCCATGACATGGTTACGGTGTGTTAACCAAATTGGGGTTTTAATTTCTGTGCAAAGATATAATGAAATGTTCAACGTTTGGTAAAGTTGTTATCAAATCCTATAGGATTCGATGTGGTTATTTTTAATTTTAATTTGGGTTTTGAAGTCGTGAGCTTCACACGATTCGATCGTGGGCCACATTGGTTGTAAAGGATATGTGTAAATAATTTGGGTTGGCATAAATTCCCACATGATTTGATCATGTGACCCTTTCTCTTATTCAATAGATGTTAATGAGTTTTGGTGATTTAGGGTTAATTTATTTTGTTGAAAACTCTTTTATGAGATAAAATTAGGATATATGTAAATTATGTTTTAAGTGTATAGTTTTGTTACTATGAATGTGGCAATGGTCCTCATAGAACTTAGAGGTCTTCGATTGCTTAACCGTATATTTGAATTACTGTTTACTTATAAGGATGAAAATTATTTATTTTTAGGTTATGTTTTATAATATTCTAATTTAATGCGATAGTAATTTATATTTATGTTCTAAAGTTTTGTTTAGGGATCATACTAATACTATATATACTAGTTGGTTTATTTATATTAAGTATAGGTCTACTCACAATATGAAATCTATGAGTAGGATATATATATATATATATATATATATATATATATATATGCTATGTTTTGAGTAGTTCTAGGTTATGGAAAATAAATTTAAAGAAAGGAAATAAATTGCAGAAATAAAGTAGAAAACAAAATCCTTAAATACTTGGTTAGGAAATGAATTTTCAAAGATGAACGTGACAATGAAACCTTTACATTAATAACACGGGAAATAACTGCAAAAAAAATAACCTAGTTTATAGTAGACAATTACTATATGATTATCTAGAATTCAACCTACTTCAGTATAGTAAGACTAGTACAATATGAAAGGGAAAAATCAAGAACCTCATACCTACAAGATGAAGCTATTTCAATGGTTGAAAACCTGCACACTCAAATACCGAGTATTAACAAATTAATAGGAAGATCTCGCCTCTGTTTAGATAATCGAATCACTTGAAAACTACCATGTTCCACCCAACCATGACTCAGAACCGTTCGTGGTTTGAATCCAGATACCCCCAACCTGGTTCCAACATGCAAGTAGCTTAGAGCTCCTAAGGTAAAGCTTCCCTAATTGGAATATCACGTTTTGAATCAATTCTCTTTTTTTCCTCTTAGGAAAAATATTCTCCAAGAACTCTCTTGAGAATAATTAGGAAGAATATGAAATCACCCAAAAAAATGGAAGATCCTCAAGTCTCTCTTTAGCTTGGAATTTTATAGGCATACTTTTTAGTCAAAGAGGCAGTTAAATCAAGAATCATTTGATTTCTATATTTAACGCTTTTATTTATTTTAGGGACATTTTAATATTTAACATAGGAAATTTTAACTATTTCCTATTTGGACTCTTCTCTTTTAGTAATAATAATAATAGAGGGAGCCCTTCCTTATTTCTTATAGCTATCACTATTATTACTTATGCTTACCCTTTATACATACCATTTATAAACTATATACTTATATATATTATTTCTTTAACATTTTGTCCTTAGGTATCCTATAGCATGATCCCTAAACATATGAAATTTTCTTTAATAAGTCCTTCAGGTAGGGGTTAGTTCAACTAGGCTAGGAAACTCTAAACATCCTTGTATTTTGGATTCCCTCGTAATACATGGTAGTTCTTCAGTATTTGATGAGATACATAAATTTGGAATTTCATTTAATCATTTACAAATAAGTCATATGAGATCAATGTTTTATTTGAGCCATTTTCACTCAACATATGCTTATCCAAAGCCCATACGCAATGCTAAACACAAGGAGTTACAAACTTAGTGCAATTCCAAGGCTCCTTGCTCAACACTAATGCTAGGATGTACTTGTAGGGTACAAATATAGATACAATAGCTAAGGATCTGATGTTCCTGAACTTATCCTCAAGATATACATGGAAGGATCCAAGGCTTATTCCCAAAACTTCCAATTTTAACTTTTCATGTGTTCTAGAGCTTCATGTTCAACACAAATCTGTCAACACTCATGTGCTCCAAAGCTTCTTGCTCAACACAATTATAAATACTCATGTGTTCCATAGCTTCTCACTCAACACAAATCATGAATTGCCCATGTGCTCCAGATCTCCTCGCTTAGCACAAAACATCTCATTAATCATGTGCTTCATGGTCCACACCCAACACATGAAAACATATATATATAAAACATACGCAATTGGCTTATGCCCAATATATCAAACAAATCATCATGTTCATATGCAGTGGGGTCTTAGACCCAATATATCAAATAACACATCAACGTAACATCATAATCAATGGGGTTTATGCCCATAAGTGTTAGGTCAAAATTAGATATAGTAAATCCCTCCCCACTTAGAACAACACCATCCGTGGTGTTATAGGGACTCGGAATGAAATCATGAAACAAGGCGGGGTAAACCTTTCTCATGGTGCCTTCATTCTTCCAAGTAGCTTCATCGACCTCAAAGTGCTTCCACTGCACTTTCAACTAGACTATGGTTCTCTTCTTGAGCTACACCTCTCTCTTGTCTAGCATATGAAGAGGTTCAGAGGAAAAATCCCCTTTAGGTTCCACCTGTAATAAGGACCAATCAATCACATGTTTAGTATTATAAAACATATTTCTTTAATAAAGATGCATGAAACACATTATGGAATTTTATGTGAGCGGATAACGCTAATTCATATGCCACTAGCCCTCTCTTGGCCAGTATATCAAGGGGTCCACAAAATATAGGTGCTAACTTACCACACCTTCCGAAACTCAACAAGCTTCATTTTGCTTTTACTTTCAAATAAACACGGTCTCCTATTTGATAATATTTATCTTTTCTTTTCTTATCTGCGTAGCTTTTCTAGAGGTCTTGCGCTTTTTTAAGGTTCGCTGGACCTTGGTAACCAATTGTTCCAAGTTTTTTAATAAGTCAATACCTAACATGAGTTGATCCACTGGGTTATCCCAAGTAACTGGTGTTCTACACTTTTGTCCATAGAGTACATCAAAGGGACTCGTCTTAACGGAATTCTGGTATCCGTTGTTATATGAAAACTATGCAAGATGTAGGTAATCTTCCCACTTGGTTGGGTTGTTCATGACATACATCCTAAGCATGTCTTCTACAATCTGGTTTACCCATTTTGTCTGCTCATTTGTTTGCAGGTGGTAAGCAGTACTAAAGTTCAACTGTGCCTCTAATCCGGAGAATAAGGATCTCCAAAAGTTCTTGATAAACTTAGTATCTTGATCCGAGATGATTTCCTTGGGTATTCTGTGCAATCTAAATATCTCCTTCAAGAAGATATCGACAATGTGTACTTCCTTGTAGGTTGACTTCATTGGAATGAAGTGTGTTGCTTTTGACAATTTGTCAACTAATACAAAAATAGAATCATTTTGTTTCTTACTCTTAGGTATACCTATGATAAAATCTATATTAATGACCTCCCACTTCCATTCCGAAATGGATAATGGCTGCAGTTGGCATTCCTTACATTTTGCGATAAACAACGCTATGTCGACCTTTAACTTAGGCCATAAAAAGTGTCTCTTAACGACGGATATCATCTTTTGATATTCCAGATGCCCCTAGTAGGGTGTCCGATGAAATTCCATGAGGATGCTAGACTAAATGTCCCCTCCTTCCGGAATGCACAATCTCTCCTTGGACCATAGTATTCTCATGTCCTCTTTGACCTTCTTGAGGATTTCAACATAGAAAGGGTCAACTCTATTGGTTGTTCTAATTTTCTCATGTAAATACAAATCGGTTTGACTTAAAGTCACCTGATATATCATATGAGGTCGTCGGCTAAAAGCATCAGCAATCTTGTTATCTTTTCCCTTTATATGCTTTAGCTTGAAGTGATACTCGTTGAGGAAATCCAACTAGCTAGATTTCATGGAATTCAGATTTGGTTGTTCAAATAAATATTTTAGACTCATATTTTCTGTCTTCAGAAGGAATCTCCTTCCCATGAGGTAGTGCCTCCACATCTTTAAGGTGTGCATGATGGACGCTAACTCAATATCATGGGTGGGGTAGTTCTGCTCATGTTCTTTTAACTTTCACGATTCACAACAGATCGTGTAATCATTCTACATGAGGACTCCTCTAAGCCTTTCCTTGATTGCATTTGTGCTAACAATGAAATCCCCATCGGGATCCACAATTCATAGTATTGATGCGGTTGTCAAAAGTTGTTTAATATTTTAAAAGTTTTCCTGGCATTTGGTCATCCATAAGAACTTATTTTCCTTCTTTTGTAAAGCGATCATGGGACAAGCTATGCTCTAGAATTTCTCAATGAACTTCTGGTAATAACCGGCTAATCCCAAAAAGGATCTAATGTCGGTGACACTAGTAGGAGTAGGCCAATATTCTATGGCTTTAATATTTTCCAGGTCCACAACTATCCTCATCTCGGAGATGATGTGACCCAAGTACTATATCTGTGGTTTGTAAAAACAACATTTACTAAAATTAGCATAGAGTTGGTGTTCCCGTAACACCTGTAGCACTATGCAGAGGTGTTCCTCATTCTCCTTTTTACTCTTAGAGTAAATTAGGATGTCATCTATAAATATGAGAATAAATTTATCCAAGTGCTTACTGAATATACTATTCATCACACACAAAACGTTCATGGGTGCATTGGTCAACCCGAATGGCATTACTACAAACTCGTAGTGGTCGTACCTTGTATGAAAGGCGTTTTTGTGAATATTCTCGTCATGAATCCGTACCTGATGGTTCCCGAATCATAGGTCAATATTCAAAAATATATTGGCTCCTCCTACTTGATTGAACAAGTCATCGATCCTAGGGAGTGGGTATTGGTTCTTGATAGTCATCTTGTTAAGATGATGGTAATCAATGCACATCCGCATTCAGTACCATCGTTCTTCTTTACGAAAAGTATCAATGTTCCCCAAGGGGACACACTTGGTCAGATATATCCTTTCTCAATCAACTCCTGCAACTGCAGTTTGAGTTCTACCAAGTCTGGTGCACTCATGCGGTAAGGGGCTTTTGAAGCCAGAACTGATCCTGGTGTCAGTTCTATGGAAAACTATAGGTCTCCTTTCGGTGGTAATCTAGGGATTTCCTCAAGAAATATATCCTTGAATTATACAAGAACTGGAAGGTCCTCAATGTGCTATTCTCTTTCAAATTCTATGTCCTGGATGTTCAGAGCAAACAGTTTGCAACCTTTTCTAAATAACTTCTTTGCTTGTAAAGCGGATATTTTCCTTACGGGAAACTTTCGTAAATATTCCTTAAATATTCACTTGATTCTCTTGGCTCTCTGTACAAAATATTGACTTGTGTAATCAATAAAGCATGACATGGTGTTGTTCCAACCATTCCATGCCGATAAGTATATCATACAATCCTAAGGGTAGGATGTTCATGTTTACTCTAGTAGGAAAACCATTCTAGTTTACCTCACAGTATTTACCTATTTCTGAAACTTTCCATTTCATACCTGTGTCTAATTTCACCAATGAAGGTTTATCATGTTTAAATTTTCCTAATTTGCATACATTAATAATTTTAGGCGATACATAGCTCTGGAAAGCACCGGGGTCAACCAATATTGAAATAGAAGTGTTTAAGATATTACCTTCTATCTCAACAATGATAGCCTGATGGTCTTCCTGTGGGTCATCCAAGGCTGCATAAATCCACGTTGTTCTAGCTATGTCCTCTATCGTTGGTTCTTCTTGTAAGTTGTGTAATACCACATTGGTCTTGTTCTTAGAGTCTTGGGCATATTGAGGCCCTTGCCATCTCCAGCATTTAATTCCAGTGGGGCAACATTGGTTCCCTCATTTGCTGTTGGCTTGTTAGAATTTGGATTTGGTACATATGGATTTGTTCCTGTTTTGTTGAATTTATTATTGGATGGAAAAATGTTTTTATGTTTGATGTATAGTGGTGGGTTAAAACCCAGTTTGTGGTTGTCAGAGAAGTTTTTAGACCTGTCTTTGCTTTTGTTAATGTTCTCTTGCATCAGATTTCCATGCTCATAGAAAAGCCTAGATTTGTGTAAGGTGGTGTCAAATGTTTTATGTAAGTCAAATTAAATCCTTTCATAGAAGTTTCAATGTCCCTTTTTTAAATTTTTACCAAAATGCCAAATTTTCCAATTTTATCACAATTTTGGCTCTTGACTAGTTTTAGTGTCTTGGTCTCCAAGTGAGCCCAATTGCTCCCAAATACTCAGAGAAGGTATATGAATGATATAATAACTTAATTATTATTTTTATGGATGTATTATGCCCCTCCAATCACTTATGCAAGTCTGTACTAAATTATGAAAATAGATCAATTTTACTGGCAATTTTGGGCTCACATCCCCCCTGAGGTAAGTGGTAGAAATGGCTTCCCAAATGTGCAGAAAACCACTCAAATTATTAAATTGAAGTAGGGGATGTCTATAATACATTATATTAGACTCATATGCATAACCAATCGACCTCCCATGGCTATTATCACTTCTTTCAATCAGATATAAAAAACTACTTTTGGACCCTTAGGGGAATGAGGTGTAGTTTGCTCCAATTGCTATGAAATTTGACCTAATGGCCACAAATTATTAGTTACTGAACATGAAACCCATAATATAATTTAATTAAATACCATTCATTAATAAATAATCAATATTTTATACATCCATTCAAATCAATCAAGATTACAAGTGTTTAAAACAAGGTAGTGGGGAAATGGCATTGTTTCTTCATTATTGAACAATAATGCATGAAATTTATTGGCCTTTCGACCTGATAGTTTTCTGAAATTAAATATAATATCATTTACATCAGTATACAAATTACTGGAGCAAGAGAATCTTCCTCAAAGAGATGAATAGCTCACCAAGTGCGCCTCACTCCATAGAGCTGAAATATGGTGAGAAAACTTGAGATGAAAGGAAGAAAAAGATGAACTTGATATGTCCATGGGCTGCTGTATATTGCACCTGTAACATATGAATCCATTTAATATCCTTGAAATACCTGAGTGGCCTATCCAAACACCAACTTGGATGAGAATCTTTCACTCTCGAAATTGGCTAATGCATGAGCTAGTCATCCACTATCTCTCTCTCTTCAAAATAAAAACTTTAAAATATGATCAAAAGGGCCTTCTCATTGCTTATCCCTATATTTGATAAACATTATTTATCTTCTAAGGTTCCAAATCCATTCATAAACCAAATCCAAGTCGAATTGGTGTGGTTTCTCATGATATGCCATGTGTCCTCTCTCTTCTCCTTCCCTCTTCTCCCAAATTCAAGTAGGAGCCTCTTAGCCTTATCCAACTCCCATGGGCACCCTATAAGATGCTCTATTCAAGACTAACATGTCAGATATGTTATATGTTAGCCTTCATATCTTACTTGTGTCATAACTGTCATAGAATCTCCATCATTGGTGTCATAGATGTCATAAATGTAGGGGGATTCTAGCCAAGTGTCCATGAAACTCCCATTTGGCTCTTCCTCTCCCCATGTAAGTTACAATTCATCCAAAATTAAACCTATGAAGTATATGTACAGGTATATTAACCTTATAATCCATCCAAGAACATTAGGTTTCCCATAGATTTGAGATGGCAAGAGGAGGATGTCATTTAACATAGGAATTCTAGCTTGAGTGCGCCCCATAGTCTCAATGTGTCTCCATTCTCCATAGACATTTCATTTTTCACTTGAATTCATTTAATTAACTCCATTAAATAGATATTTATCCCTTATTAACTTCCCAATGTTTCCACCTAGCCTAGAGAACTAGTAGGATTGATGGAATTTTCCTGCTATGCAATTATTTGAATGTGGACATTATAGTCTTCCCCACCCAATATTGATTGTCCTCAATCAATTTCAGATTTGTATGCTGCAAAATATTCTCCTTTTCCCATGTGGAATCTTCACTTGGTAGATCCTTCCATTGCACCAAGTATTCTTTTATTGTTATGCTCCTCAATCTTCTCTCCCTTGTCTTCAAAACCTTTTCTGGATTAAGCGTGAGCTGTCCTCCATCATCCAAAGGAGGGAGTGTATCTGAAATGACAATTTGTTGACCAATATATTTTTGTGACAAGAAATATGAAATAAATTATGAATTTCACTCCCTTTCAGAAGTTCCAACTCATATGCTACTTCTCCAATCTTTCGGATTACCTTGTAGGGCCCATAGTATCTTGGCTTTAGATTTTATGCTCCATTCCTTTCGAGAGATGTTTGTTTGTATGGCTGAAACCTCAAATAAACTGAATCATCAACCTGAAAGGTCCTTTCCTCTCTATGTTTATCTGCATATTTTTGTTGCTGATTTTGGGCAACTTGCAAATTGTCTTTTAAAAGATTTAGAATTTCTTGGCTTTCTTCCACCCAATATTTAGCTTTTGGAACTCTACTATCACAAAATATCATATCAAAAAATGTAAGTGCATCATTATTATATAATTCTCTGAAAGGAGACATCCCTATTGACATGTGAAAGGTGGTTTTGTAGAAAAAATCACCCAAGTGTAGCCATTTTATCCATGCTTTTTACTGTTCTCCCACATAGTTTCGGAGGTAACTCTCCAACCATTTATTCAACCTCTATGTTTTTCCATCAGTTTGAAGCTGGTAGCTTGTGCTTGGATTCAATTGAGTGCCCACAAATATGAAAATTTCTTGCCAAAAAGCACTCATGAATCTACCATCTCTATCACTCACAATGCTCTTAGGGAGCCCATGCAATCTGAAGATTTCTTTGAAAAAATAGTTAGCCACTTGTGCAGCAATAAAAGAGGATGTAACAGAAAATAAATGAGAAAACTTATTCAATCATCCACTACCACACATATGCAATCCTTCTTATTCAAATCAGTGAGTGGAGAATTCAACTTGGAGAACCCTTTCACAAAATTCCTGTAGTATGTACATATTCCAATGAAGATTTTCGAGAGGAACCACCATGCTTGATGCTGCACTAATATGATTAAAATCACTCTACTAAGTGGGGAATCCATCTCCCATAATTCATGTTTCCCAAAAAAATTGAAATCAATAGGACTAAAAACTATCTCAGGGTCTCATTTCTTGTATTGCACTATAACAATTAAGAGTGCTCTCCAAACCAGTGACCATTAGGAAAGAGAGTTCCGGGATCCCATTTTCTTATATGCATTCTTCCGAACATCATGACTACATAATATATATCGTCAAAGTACATAACAAAATAATAAAAATGTACATCAAGGAGGTGCCTCATCAAAAAATCATGAAAGTGCTTATACCTCCAACTAAGTAGACCACCATTTTCCAAGTGCTTACAAGCTTCAAGTGATCAATCAAATCTGCTTCAATGACAAGTGAGGATCCCATGTCCTATAATGTTGATCCCAAATAATATAATATGCATCAAAATAATAATCATCCCTGTGTTGCTTCATCCAAGAAGTGAATGAAGAACCTCCACAAAAATCTGAACCAAATAAGGAGCAAGTAAAACATGAAGACTTCAAGTGGCTCAAATAAGTCTCATCAATACATCCATAAATGAGAGAATCATAAATATATAACAAAGTACATGGTGGAAAAAAAATGTTCTCCAATTATAAATCTATTCACCCCATTGTTGGATGAAATTCCTCCATCATCAAATGAACCAAGTGTTGAGCAAGAAAAAGCATGAGTCTTCAAGTGACTCAAATGCATATAATAGGTGCATCCATGTAGATTTGCATCATCATAAAGTAACAAAGGAATCTACTGAAAATGTGAAAAAGAGTGTGCTCCAACCTTGTCATCATAAAAATTAAATCTATGAGTTCCATACTTCTCATGTGGCATCATAAAAAAGAACCCTTTCATCCATACTTCATTGAGACTAATGCTGCAAAACATGGAATGGTAGGATGTAGGAGAATGAACTAACTCACCCAAATGATCAAAAGTTGCATAATTTTCATCATAGGAATGATCCATATGGGTATTATCATGCAGCTCCTTCAAAAGTGTGAAACCTTTGTAATAGATTGGTTCCAATGTATAGGAATCATGCGTTTCAAAAATTGCACAACCTTCATCAAGAGACAATTCAAGTTCCTCTTCCACCACATCAAGTGTTTGGATCTCTTCAAGTTCATATTAAAACACATCAAGAACATTCAAGTTTCCCCATTTTTCATGATCCACCATGTCATGAGAATCCTCCAAACAATCTACCATTTGAAAATCTGAAACATAGGAGGAAAAAAAAGTGTCTTGCAACTTTTCAAGAAGTTGATTATTTTGAATTGTGAGCTTATGAATAAATTCATTATTGTTCAAGTATGATTCATGTAACCATTCACTAAGCTCAATGAAATTTTTTATATAAAAAATAAAAGACATGAAATTACCTTTGATGTTGCACATTTCTCTTTAAATCTTCTCCATGTCTTCAAGGAAGGATGTCTCCTCCATGGAAGTAGCTCTCTAACAAGAATTTGATACCAATGCTTGAGTGTCATGGAGTATGCTAAGGGCCTCTTGGATATTATTTTCATTCATATTTATGGACCCTTCAAGAGAATGAGGCTCTTGCAAATTAATCTCCTCATCTTCTTCCTTCTTGCTTGGACCAACTTCATGAAGCTCAAGTGGTGATGGGGAAGATGATATTGTTTCTTATTCAACTACTAAAAGGTATTCATTTTCATGTTTAATGGAAGTTTAGATTGTAGAAACTATTTCAAAATTGATCTCTATGTCACGAACATATAGGTGTGAGCACCCATCAGTAGGTACTCCATAGTTCAAGCATCCATTAGTAGATTCACTTTGTTTCATTTCCAAGGTAGAAGGTGTTTCGAAATGGTCTTCAATATTTTCAATAGAAACTTCTTCATACTGATGTGATGTCTCTTCATATTTTTGAGAGTCACTTGGGAGTGAATTTCTATCCTCTTCATGTACTACTACTTCTACTTCATCTATTTCAGAACTAGGTGGTTCATGGGTCTTCTCCTTTCGCTCCTTGAAGCAAGTTGATGCATTTTCCCCCTTGGTTTTCTTAAAATCAATATATTTTTTCCAAAATTGGATAGCCAAAAATTGGAATCATTCCATAATATTCTTATTAATTTCTTCAATTATAGGTTCGATGATTTTTATATGCTCCTCGCCATCATATGAGGTTCCCTTTTCTTCCCTACTCATAGTTTCCTCTTCAAGAAAAGCACTTTTGGGTTTAAATATCTAATGGTGGTCCCTAAATTATTGTCCTAAAAAATATCAGACCACATGAGGTGCCAAGATCATGCTCTCATACCACTTGTAATGTCCTTCTTTTTAATTTTTACCAAAATTCTCAATTTTTCATTTTTTTTCACAATTTTGGCTCTTGACTAGTTTTAGTGTCTTTCTATCCAAGTCAGCCCAATTGCTCCCAAATATTCAGAGAAGTTGTAGGAATGATATAATAAATTAATTAGTATGTTTAGGTATTTATTATGTCCCTCCAATTACTTCAGCAAGTCTGTACTAAATTTTGAACAAGATAGATGATTTTACTAGCAATTTTGGGCTCAAATCCCCCTCGGGGTAAGTGGTAGAAATGGCTTCCCAAATGTGTAGACACCCACTTGAATTATTAAATTGAATAAGGGGATGTGTATAATATATGAAAATATACTCATATCCATAACCAATCAACCTCCAATGTCTTTTATCATGTCTTTCAATTAGATATAAAAAACTAGTTTTGGACCATTGGGGGAATGAGGTGTAGTTTGGTCGAATTGCTATGAAAATTAACCCAATGGACACAAATTATTAGTTACTAAATTTTAAACCCATAATACATATTAATTAGAGTCCATTCATTCATAAATCATCAATATTGCAAGAGTTTACAACAAGGTAGTGGGGACATGACTCTGTTTCTTCATTATTGAGCAATAACACATGAGATTATTGGCCTTTCAACCTGATATATTTATGAACTTAAATATAATATCATTTAAATCAGAATAAAAAATACTGTAGCAAGATAAGCTCCCTAAAATAGATGAATAGCTCACGAAGTGCGCCTCACTCCATAGAGCTGAAATATGGTGAGAAAACTTGAGATGAAAGGAAGAAAAAGCTGCACTTGATATGTCCACGAGCTGCTGTATATTAAAATTGTAACTTATGACTCCATTTAAGCTCCTTTAAATACCTGATTGGCCTCTTAAAACACCAACTAGGATGGGAATCTTTCACCCTCGAAATTTGCTAAGGCATGAACTAGTCATCCACTAGCTCTCTCTCTTTTCACAATAACAACTTTCAAAAATGATCAAAAGGGCCTTCTCATGGATGATCCCTGCATTTTATAAAAAATATTGTATTCTAAGGTTCCAAATCCATCCATAAACAAAATTAAATTCTAATTGGTGTGGCTGCTCATGTTATGCCATGTGGCCTCTCTCTTCACCTTCCCTCTTCTCCCAAGTTCGAGTAGGAGCCGCTTGGCCTTCTCCTACTCCCATGAGTGCCCTATAAGATGATCTATTAAGGGTTGACATGTCATATATGTCATATTTCAGCCTTCAGATCTGACTTGTGTCATAATTGTCATAGAATATCCATCATTGGTGTCATAGATGTCATAAATGCAAGGGAAATCTAGCCAAGTGTCCATGAAACTCCCATTTGGCTCTTCCTCTCCCCATGTAAGTTACAATTCATCTCAAATTAGAACTATGAAGTATATGGAAAATTATATTAACCTTATAACCCATCCAAAAACATTAGGCTTCCAATAGATTCAAAATTGCAAGAGGAGGATGCCATTTCACATAGGAATTCTAGCTTGAGTGGGCCCCATAGTCTCCATGTGTCTCCATTCTCCATAGCCATTTCATTTTTCACTTGCATTGATTTAATTAACTCCATTAAATATATATTTATTCCTTCTAATGTCTAAACACAATTTATTATTTCCTTTATTAACTTCCCAATGTTTCCACCCAACCTAGGGAACTAGTAGGATTGATGGAATTTTCCTGCTATGCAATTATTTGAATGGGGAAATTACAAAAGTTGGGAGGAAGACATCCTAAAAACTGAGATATTTTTACTTTATCATCGTTGATGTATGGAACATAATTCAATAGATCCAAAAATCTGTTAATAAAAGAATCCATAGTCATGGATCCCATACGTAACTCGTGAAAATATTTCACCTTTGGGTCGAAGAACCTTTCCGACATATATTTCTCTTGAAAAATATTGTAAAACTTACTCCACCATATTTCTCTTAACTCATATTTCCTGGTATGCTTCAAGTCTCTCCACCATCAAGATGCTTTTCCATTTAAGTTATAGATGGCTAGATGGGATTTCATTTCACCAGAGTAGTTATGAACTCAAAAATATTTGCTCATATCCAAAAGAGATTCTTCAACTCTCTCCCTTTTGTTCATCTTTCCTTCATAGGTTGGTATTTTATTTTTCGTAACTCTCCTTGGATATTGTCATCATTTCTCAGTTTCTTTCTGCATGGAGAAAGAGAGTCATCACTAGAAGGACTGTGATAATATCCTTATGGAGGTTCAAGGGTATGTTCTTCTTTTCCTTCTTCTCTCAAGTTGCTGGCCCATTTATGGTAAGATTATTTATTGAACATGTTGGTGGAATGGGTGGGTTTTCCCTGTGGGTTTCCTCCGATGATGTTTTGTAGCAATGCTTCATTAATTTCTTGTTGTTCCTTTCTTTCATTCAGATTATCATCTCTGAAACTTTGTAAGTCCACTTAGAGACTTTGTATGGTTTTCAATATATCAAAATTTAGGTCCACCACCAGCTTTGCTTCTTGGGTTGGGGTATTCAACTTTCCTTTCCACATGTTGTCCTCTTCAGTGTTCATGTTCTAAACTGTTCTTTTAAAATATTGCAATTGCAAATTTTTAAGAACAATTTTTTTTTTAGTTAACAAAATTTAAAAACACAGTTTATTTTCTTGTAACGAATGTCTGGTACGCCCATTTGGTCTCTTAGTGTTGAAACTGGGCTCTGATACCATTTGTAATGTCTCCAAAATTTGAAAATAAAAAAAATATTATTAGGCTAATCAAATATTACCTGAACTAGACATTATCCTAACTTATGTGGAATGTGTCGTACTTTGTTTCACTGTACTGTATTGTTGTAAGCTGTTCTTACTTCCTTCTAGATGTTTTCCTGATGTGGTTTTAGTGTAATTCTATGTTGTCGTTATGTTCATTAATATATGATTTCGATGGTTATGTATTTATGTGTATGTATGTACGGTCAATTGCTTACTCATTGGTTATAAAGTTTGATTTTTTTTTTATGAATAATTTTGACTTAACTTGTATTGTTAAGGGGTGGAGTGGTGGGACTTGTTTGCCTTGTAAAAGCACTTGAAAGGTAACTATTTTTACTTGTCGCTACAGGTCTTACTTAGTTCTTATTGAACTAATGCATTTCTTTCCTTGATTCGTGCAAGTGCACTTGACGACGGAATATTTCCTATAATGGTGACATAAAGACATACTGTCTATGCTTCACTATCACATCGGTTGGATGACGAACAAACTTACAGTCCTATCTTGGTGATTATTATTATGGTCGTTAATTGTTGTTTACACAAGGTTGGGTTTTATTAATCCTATGTTTGCATAGGTTACCATTATTGTTTATGGTATTAATACCTTGGTTTAGTTGGATCCTGCACTTAGCATTTACATGGCGTATGTGGTAATGTATAAGGATTAACATATTATAACATAGCCCTATGTTTATTAAGGTATTTGTGTATAAGGTTGAAGGGATAATGTGATCCATTCATGGAATATTACATGTGCCATGACTTATGGCTAGATCCTAAGTATATGATACAGATGTTGGGGTTTATGTTTTGCATGGTGGTTAATTGTGGAAATGCGATTTGGTGTGGCATAAACTATAGACTTTGGGTTTTTATTTCATGTAATAGAGGCCAAGGTGGATAAATTAACGCACCTTGAGAAGTGGGGGTCTCAATCCCTAAGCTTGGACTAGTGTGAAGGTATGGTTCATTTGCAATTTTGTTGTGTGAGCTCTGTTCAGCTCTCTATCTACACTATGGTGTGAAGTTGGAGTCTGGAAGTGCTTCGAAGGTATGTCCTTCGATTTGGTTTTGATGCACTTTTTTGTGGTTTCAGTTGGGAGGTTTGGCATACTTCTCATATGTGTTTCTATTTTGTTGCAGGTTGCAGTGTCCTTATGGCGTGGGTCATGGATCTTCCTGGTGGCCAATGCGTTACCCTTTACAGGTAAGGCATGCTATAACCAAGTTGAAACTTGTTCCTTCTTGTGTGTTGGTGTTGTGACAGAGCGTGAAGCTCATTGTTAGATGAATTCTTGGTTTGGGTTTAATGGTTGCGATTGGGGAATGGGTTGTCTATAATTTTATTGTAAGCATCTATATATGCGTTTATAGCTTGGGGTTTCTTTCTGGGTTTAGTACCTTCAGGCTGAGACTGTTGTATTCTATTTTTTTAAATGAATGCTCTATCAATGTCGTTGGCCATGGTGAATAATATAGAATCTATGTTTTGTTAATATGTTTAGGTTTTTGTAATGGTGACAGCACCATTGCAAGAAATGGTGCATGGCCTTGGATATACGACTGTGTAAATTTTTATATTAATTTATGATGGTTATTTTATACAATGATTAGCTAATTGGAAATTATGGTAAATTCATGTTCATTATTTATTTGGATATTTCATAGTGTTGTGTGGCATTGAGATCCATGCCAATACTTAGAAATGACACTCTTTCCATGTAGCCCAGTGACTATGTTAATTAATGTGGTTCGGTTTTTTTATTTGATAATGGCTGTAGATGCGGGGTTTTAATTTGATGCAATGGGTGTCGTGGCTAATCTTAGCATAGATAGGGTATATCTTGAATTATGTTGAGGGTTTAGCGTTTTGCATAATTGGTCATGAGCCATGACAGGGTTACAGTGTGTTTAAAAAAATGGGGTTTTAATTTATGTTATATTTTTAACATTAAGCTAGCATATTATTAGGATATTGGAACTGAGAGAACAACAAGCACACCAATCAGACACAAGAGACAATGAACACAATGTTTTTCCTCGGGGAAACCATATATGTAGAAAACCCCGCAACTTCCTCAGAGTAGAATCAACACCAAAAGTAAAACCCCAAAACAGTAAGATGATCTCCCGACAGCATTAACCTCTTTCTTCCCTGCCCCAGTGTCTTTCTCTTCCTTAGCTATGCGCTACAAGTGAGTGTGGATTAGTGTGTGTTAAATAGAGAGGCTAGCTCTCTATTTATACTAATTCCTAACATGAATAAATCCTACTAGGGATGACCTCTCTAGGAGATTCTAATAACCCTAGTTCCATCGAACTGCGAGGACTTTAACCCTTGATCAATAGGAGGGTTACCCACAATAGCTTGACTTGAATTGTTTACATTATATATCCTCTCGATAGGAACATCGGGGCATGACATGACTCAATTACATTACAAATACATCCCAGAATAAACATCGGGTTACAGTACATAAGAAATATAAGTAAATACATTCTGAAGTTACATATACATCAACACTCCTTCTTAACTAGGAAGGTATTCTCTCGACACAATTTTCAGCACAAGTCTTCTTCTCTGTATCATCTACATCATCGTCAAGTTCTCTTCATCTTCCTCTTCAAGTCATATCCATACTCAAGTCATATTTATATTCAAGTCATCTTCATCTCAATCTGGATTATCATCACTGGATTTGGATCATCACTCGATTTGGATCATCATCACTAGATCTGGATTCTCACTCGATCTAGATCATCACTGCTATACCTGGATCATCTCAGGGACATCATAACTAGATCTGAATCATAGCTCGATCTGGATCATCACTAGGTCATCATGATATGTGCTATCTCATGATTCTTCTCATCACAGGAAGTTCTACAGAGCCAGCCCTTTTTCATGCTAGTTGTAGTCCTACATCCTTGTAGGTCTTTGGTAGCCCTTATATTTGACCCTAAGTTAGAATGGCCAGCACTCACATCTGACCTTGACTCGTCAGAAAGGCACAACACTTACATCTGACCTTGACTCGTCAGAAAGGAACTTAGTCTTATACTTCCCAAGTGCCTCCATTCAGAGAATGGCAGTAGTCCTTACATCTGACCTACTCATCATAATGGTTAGCACTCACATCTGACCTACTTGTTAGAAAGGAGGTAGCCCTTACATGTGATCATGTGGGACCTATTCCTACAGTCACATAAGAATGTCCAGCACTCACATCTGACCTACTGATTAGAAAGGCCGTAGCCCTTACATCTATGTAGGAGCTCATCCTACATCAGAATGGCTAGCACTCACATATGACCTCCTCGTTAGAAAGGAGGTAGCCCTTACATCTATGTAGGAACTAATCCTACATCAAAATGGCCAGCACTCACATATGTCATGGAAGAAATCAATCCTCTCACCATAATAGAATGTCAATAGTTCTTATATATGATCAAGTGGGAACACATCCCTCCATCACATTATAATGGCCATGCACTCACATATGATCATGTAAGACTACATCTTACAATCATCTCAGAAATGCCCTTATTCCAAGACCAAGTATTCCTGGTAACTCACTAAGCAAATCCATTCCAAGAATGGCAATAGCCCTTATATTTGATCATGTAGGAACCAATCCTACAGTCATAAAAAAATGGCTCAGCTCTCATATCTAACATGGAAGGAACCAATCCTCTTGACATGATAGAATGGCTGAGCCCTTACATCTGACCTACTTGTCAGAATGGCTTATGGACTCATCACTTCCCCTTGGAGGGAACCTCAATCTGGAGAGCACCAAGCTTCTCCCTGAAGTACTCAAACTTAACTTTGGCCAATGGTTTCATCAACACATCAGCTATCTGATCGTCCGTCACAACATACTGGAGCTACACTGCTCCCCTTTGTACCATATCCCTGATATAGTGATAATTGATCTCGATATGCTTCGACTTGTCATGGAACACTGGGTTTTTTGACAACATCACACAACTTTGGTTGTCAAAATGTATACAAGTAGCATCCAACTAGAGATCAAATAAATCAGATAGTAGATTCCTGAGCCATACTGCCTCACAACTAGCTAAATAAACTGTGACATACTCTTCTTCAGCTGTACTCAGTGCCACAGAGGATTGCTTCCTACTAAACCAAGAGATCACACCTGATCCCATACTGAAACAACATCCTGAAGTGCTCTTTCTATTGAAGGCACTACCTACCGAATCTAAATTAAAATAACCCTCTATGTTAATCTTCTGATTCGCATCATACTTGAGCCCATAATCAATCGTACCTCTCAGGTATCTTAGAATATACTTTGCAGCAATCAAGTGAACCTGTCTTGGATCTGTCAAGAACTGGCTCAAGGTGTTAACATCAAAGAAAATATCTAATCTAGTGTTCGTCAGGTACATCAAGGACCTAATCATCTGATGATACATCGTGGCATCAACTATCTATGATGAAGCATCACTCAATAGCTTCAGGTTTGATGCCATAGGTGTGGCCATAGCCTTGCAGTCCATCATCCCAAACCTCTTCAGGATCTCTACTACATACTTCCCTTGTCCGAGGGATATTCCATCCATATTTTGCCACACCTCCATGCCTAGAAAATAGTGCATCATTCCCAAGCCCTTCATTTCAAACTCGACAACAATCTTGCTCTTCGTATCAGCAATCAACCCATCCATACCTGTTACAAACAGATCATCTACATATAGTAGGATCATCACTGGGTTTCCATCTTCAACCTTGTAGTAAAGGTTGGAATATTCTTTACTCTTGGTAAAGCCCAAACTGGATAGAAAGCTATCAATTCTGCCATACCATGTCCTAGGTTCTTGTTTCAAACCGTATAGGGATTTCTTCTATCTACATACATGAGAATCCCTGTCATGTGTCTCAAAACTGAGTGGTTGCTCTACATACACTTCCTCTTCAAGTACACCATTCAAGAAAGTAGTATTGACATTCATCTGGTGTATCTTCCATTTCATCACTATAGCTATAGCAAATACCGATTTGATGGAAGTGTATCTGGCTACAGGTACAAAGGTTTCTTCATAATCTATTCTTTTTTTCTCGGAGAAACCACGAGCAACAAATATTGCTTTATATTTCTCTATGCTACCATCTGCAACATGTTTGATCTTGTAGATCCATTTGGAAGTTACAAATGACTTCCCTTCTGGTCTTGGGACAACATCCCAAAATTCATTCTTCATGATCGATTGATACTCTTTGATCATAGCATCCTTCCATTCTTTTTGTTCTGCCACTTCTTCATAATTGGAAGGTTCTTTATCGATGAAATCACATAGTAATGCTACATACCCGAAGCAGGATCTGGTACTCTTTCTCTCTCTGTGATTCTCTTTTGGAGCCCCATATCTTTCCGCACATTGGATAGATTCTCATACCCAAGCATGTTTCCTCTTATGATGATTCTTCTCTATAGGTGGATCTATAGGACTTTGTGGTTCTTCGAATTCTCGATCTTCTTCTTGAGTTTCTTCATTCATGGTTATGTCATGAATTTTGGGTGCTTCTGCTTCTTTAGGTTCTTCAGCAGGTTTCTTTCTGGATTTGTTGTAAGCCGCGTCTTCATCAAATGTCACATCCCTGCTGATTTCAATATTCTTGAATCCTGGGAAGTATATTCTGTAAGCCTTCAAGCTTTCAGAGTATCCCACAAATATACCCTTCTTTCCTGAAGGATCTAGTTTTGTTCTCTTCTCTTTTGGAATGTGTATGTACATAAAACAGCTGAATATTCTGAGATGGATGACTTCTAGTTCCTTTCCGAAGAAGACTTCTTTAGGAGTCTTGTTCTGGAGTACTCTTTGTGGAGTACAGTTCTGTACATACATCAATGTTCTGGCATCTTTTTCTCAAAGATGCATAGGAAGATCTTGATCATGAAGCATAGGCCTTGCAACTTCCATGATAGTTATGTTCTTCCATTTTTCAATCCCATTATATTGTGGATTATAAGGAGTGGACAGCTTCCTCTTAATCCCTGAGTATTTGCATAACTCTTTGAATTCATTTGATGTGGATTCTCTGCCATTATCTGATCGAAAGGTCTTGATCTTCTTGTCTGTGTGATTCTTGATCAAGGCTTTGAATTATTTGAACTTACTGAATACTTCATCTTTTTTCTTCATGAAGTAAATCCATGTCTTCTTAGAAAAGTCATCAATAAAAGAAACATAGTATAGATACCTGCTGTTAGAAAACATGATCACAGGGAAATAACATATATAGAGTTAAATCAATAAACAAGATGCAAAACACATTAAAACATTACAGAGAGACATATATATAACATGGTTCACCCAAACAATGGGCTAAGTCCACAAAGAAATTTCCAGTCCTTTTATTACACTCCAGAAAGATGAAGGGATACACCCTACAGGAAAACCGCTGCACTTCCTCTTCACGCTCTCATAATCTCTCTTCCAATACAATACAATACCATACTCAGTCGTTTTACAATTCTTTCTTTTATACGGGAAATACAATGGGAAAACTCTAGGGTTAACCCAATACCATGGGTCCGCAATACTGTTGGCCATCACACATCCCAAAACAATTTCTTGGGGGATTCACCCTCAAACCCCCTTTTTCAGGGGGCTTCCTCGACCCCAAGGAAGGGGGAATGAGTGTACAGTACACCTGGGTTACAAACATGACTGAATAATATCTTTGGATCTAGAAGATTCGGCTCCATAACCAACATTCGTTTAGTGAGCTTGATGACATAGGACCGCATACATCGGAGTGGATGATTTCCAAGATTCCTTTTGCTTTTCTTTCGCTACTTGGAAATGTCGTCTTTGTATTCTGTCCTTTCGCACATCCTTTGCAGACTCCATCATGTTTGGCTTGAATTTCTAGAAGACCTTCAACAACTTTGCTTGCAATTGGTAGTGCTCTGTAATGCACATGTGTAAGCCTTCTATGCCAAAGTTCATTTGGCTCTACTGTGTCATGGACCAAGGCTTGTTTTGGATGGCCCTTCAATTTGTATAGACCTCCTTCTTGTTCCCCAATTACTACTGCATCATTAATAGTCTTTCCGTTTGGCCACATGATGACTTGACCATTTATGAATGCAACCCTCATGCCTTTTGCATCTAATGTAGATATGGAGAGAAGGTTCTTCTTGAGTCCTAGTACAAACAATACATCTTGCATCTTCATAAAATTTCCAGAGTCTAGTTTATAATATGATTCCCCACTACGTTTTATTGTATATTGGTAGTCATCTCCAAGCTTCAACTTGTGAGGTGATTCATGTTCTGAAAGTTTTACAAAGGACTCTTTAAATCCTGTCATATGTTTGGAAGCTCCACTATCTATGAGCCAATCATTGCTTCCATGCGTGATGTTTCTCGTGAGAGTAGAATTCAAGACATATTCTTCATCACTTGAAGAGTATTCACTTTCATATCTGGTTTTCTTCTTGGATGGTTCATCATCCTCTGCAGCATAAACATGATGTCTTCTCTTGTTTCCCTTTTTCTTATTTTGTCCTTTAGGACAGTCTTTTGCAAAGTGTCATACTTCATCACATGTGTAACATCTCCTTCTAGAGAAATTTTTTCTAGAGTTATTTTCATAGAAATGATTACCTCTAGAGTGATGAGAACTTCTTTTTCTTTTCTTGGCATGAACTGTGAGGGCTTGATCTTCACTTCCCATTTTTCTTCTTGAGCTGCTATCCGAGCTTCTTCTTGCGAGCATTCTTCCCATAGTCTCCTGAACTTGACTAACTTCTTTCTGGAAAATATCCCTTGAACAAAGGAGTCCCATGATCTAGGGAGACCATTCAAGGTGGTCATTACAATCTCAACATTCTCCACTTCTTCATCTACTGCTTCTAGTTGTTCCTTGATCTGAGAAACTCTTGTGAAGTAAGACTGGATGGTTTTTGCATTCTAAATGTTCACATTCTTTAGCTGGTTTCTCAAAGTCATCTTCCGGTTTATGTTCCTCCCTTCAAACAATTTGGTTAGGGCATCAAACATAGCTTTAGGTGTCTTGAGGGAGGACACCTGTGGTATGAGGTGATCCGTGATTGAATCAGCAATGATATTCTTTGCCATAACCATCTTCTTCTTGTGTAAGGCCTTAGCCTCTTCTCCCTCTGGAACTGGAACCTCCTCATAGATGTAGGAGTCCAACTCATTTTTTTCCAGGACCAGGGAGATCCTATATTTCCAGGCTCGAAAGTTATCAACTCTCTCAAGATTTTCATCAAGCTTGGTATGATGAGACATCTTAACTGAGAACCTCAAATGGAAATACAAAATATTTAGATCTTACCAGGTCAAGATGTTGGATTTGGATTTGGAGTTGAAATCCTACAATGCTGGTTCAGGAGCAGATTAGGGTTTTTCTTTTCCAGAGTTATGTCCAACCAAATGCTTTGAATTTGATCCCTAAATTCAATTTTAAGGAGGAGATCAATCCAGGCCTGGGCTCACTGAAAAATTCCACTTCTATGGAAAGCCCTAATTTCCGGCAGTAGTGTCGGGTCCAAAACTAAAAAGCCTCAGAATTGGATTCTGTTTCAACAGAAAGATTTGCCCTAGGAAGGAGAGTTATTCCACCCTACTTTTGCTGAAAATATGTGGAGAGAGATCCAAAAAATAGGAAGCCCTAGTTCTTGCAGCTGCACAGTGTCTTCTTCTCAGGTTAGCTCTGATACCATGTTAGATTTTTAACATTAAGCTAACATATTATTAGGATATTTTAATTGAGAAAACAACAAGCATAGCAATCAATCACAAGAGATAATGAACACAATTTTTTTCCTCAGGGAAACCATAAATGGAGAAAACCCCGCAACTTCCTCAGATATAGAATCAGCACCAAACGTAAAACCCCAAAACAGTAAGATGATCTCTCGACAACAGTAACCTCTTTCTTCCTTGCCCCAGTGTCTTTCTCTTCCTCAGCTATGTGCTACAAATGAGTGTGGATGAGTGTGTGTTAAATAGAGAGGCTAGCTCTCTATTTATACTGATTCTTGACATGACTAAACCCTACTGGGGCCGACCTCTCTAGGAGAGTCTAATAACCCTAGTGCCCCAGAACTGCACGGACTTTAACCCTTGATAAATAGGAGGGTTACCCACAATAACTTGACTTGACTTGTTTACATTATAGATCCTCCCAATAGGAACATCGGGGCATGACATGACTCAATTACATTATAAATAAATCCCGGAATAAACATTGAGTTACAATACATAAGAAATATAAGTGAATACATTCTGAAGTTACATATACATCAACAATTTATGTGCAGAGATATAATGAAATGTTCAGCATTTGGTAAAGCTGTTACCAAATCCTACAGGATTCAATGTGGTTATTTTTAATTGTAATATGGGGTTTGAAGTTGTGAGCTTCATAGGATTTGATAGTGGGCCACACTGGTTGTAAATGATATATGTAAATAATTTGGGTTGGCATAAATTCCCACAAGATTCGATATTGTGACCCTTTTGCTTATACAATATATGTTAATAAGTTTTGGTGATTTAGGTTTAATTTATTTTGTTGAAAATTGTTTCATGAGATAAGATTTGGATATATGTAAATTATGTTTAAGTGTATAGTTTGGTTACTATGAATGTGGCAATGGCGCTTAGATAACTTAGAGGTCTTCAACAGCTTAATTGTATTTTTGATTTACTGTTTACTTATAAGGATGAGAATGATTTATTTTTAGGTTATGTTTTATAATATTCTAATTTAATGTGATAGTAATTTATATTTATTCTTCCCATAGTCTCTTGAACTTAGCTAACTTCTTTATGGCACATATCCCTTGAATAAAGGAGTCCCATGATCTAGGGGACCATTCAAGGTGATCATTACAATCTCAACATTCTCCACTTCTTCATCTACTGCTTCCAGTTGTTCCTTGATCTGAGAAACTCTTGTGAAGTAAAACTGGATGGTTTCTGCATTCTAAATCTTCACATTCTTCAGCTGGTTTCTCAAAGTCATCTTCCGGTTTATGTTATTCCCTTCAAACAATTTGGTTAGAGCATCAAACATAGCTTTAGGTGTCTTGAGGGAGGACACCTGTGGTATGAGGTCATCCTTGATTGAATCAACAATGATCATGTTTGCCATAACCATCTTCTACTTGTGTAAGGCCTTAGCCTCATCTCCCTCTGGAACTGGAACCTCCTCATAGATGTAGGAGTCCAACTCATTTTCTTCGAGGAACAGGGAGATCCTATACTTCCAGGCTCGAAAGTTATCAACTCTCTCAAGATTTTCATCAAGCTTGGTATGATGAGACATCTTAACTGAGAACCTCAAATGAAAATACAAAATATTTAGATCTTACCAGGTCATGATGTCGGATCTGGATTTGGAGCTGAAATCCTGTAGTGCTGGTTCAGGAGCAGATTAGGGTTTTTCTTTTCCGGAGTTATGTCGAACCAAATTCTTTGAATTTGATCCCTAACTTCAATTTTGAGGAGGATATCAATCCAAGCCTGAGATCACTAAAAAATTCCACTTCTGTGGAAAGCCCTAATTTTCGGTAGCAGTGTCGGGTCCAAAACTAAAAAACCTCAGAATTGGATTCTGTTTCAACAGAAAGATGCGCCCTAGGGAAGAGAGTTATTCCACCCTACTTTTTCTAAAAATATGTGGAGAGAGATCCATAAAATAGGAATCCCTAGTTCTCGCAGCTGCACAGTGTCCTCTTCTCAGGTTAGCTCGGATACCATGTTAGATTTTTAACATTAAGCTAACATATTATTAGGATCTTTTAACTGAGAGAACAACAAGCATAGCAATCAATCACAAGAGACAATGAACACAATGTTTTTCCTCAGGGAAACCATAAATGGATAAAACCCTACAACTTCCTTAGAGATAGAATCAGCACCAAATGTGAAATCCCAAAACGATAAGATGATCTCCCGACAACAGTAACCTCTTTCTTCCTTGCCCCAGTGTCTTTCTCTTCCTCAGCTATGTGCTACAACTGAGTGTGGATGAGTGTGTGTTAAATAGAGAGGCTAGCTCTCTATTTATACTAATTCCCAACATGACTAAACCCTACTGGGGCCGACCTCTCTAGGAGAGTCTAATAAACCTAGTGCCCCAGAACTGCGGGGACTTTAACCCTTGATCAATAGGAGGGTTACCCACAATAACTTGACTTGACTTGTTTACATTGTTGGGATATGGGTAGACTCAGGTTTTATACCTTTACTTCGCACCAACAAAAGACCCATAGTGTTTTCCCTTTCGGCAACAACCTGCGACAAGGTTGTAGTCTCACCCGAAACAGCTATGGGGTGCCGCAGAATCAGGTTTCTGCAAGCGCAAGAGGGATATTACTGTACCTTTAGTGTTATAAATAATAATTAGACAATAAATAGTTTCAACATTCACTTAGCTAACTTCGCAGTTTATATAAACATACAGTTACTTGCTCAACCCTTAACTGGAAATTCACAACAAAGTTACTATTTAACACCTTTATCTTACTTTATTTTTTATCTACTTAATAGATGCATAACAGAACAGAAACAAAACACAGAAACACCACAACACAAGATGTATGTGGTTCACCCCCAGTGTAGGGGCTACATCCACAGAACTGCATTTATATTCAACTCTTTACAAAAACCATAGTTCTGATCTGCGCACTCAGCTGCAGATCTTCTCAGCACCCTTAAGCTGCGCACTCAGCTTGCAGCACCTTTCTTACAAAACCCTCTGTGCACTCAGCTACAGAGGTCATCCAAACACTCAGTTGGGACTTAACCTTCTTACAAAACCCTCTGCGCACTCAGCTGCAGAGGTCATCCACGCACTCAGCTAGGACTTAACCTTAAACCCTAAGACATGTCTTTCTTCCTTCACATCAAATCATCATAGATCAACAGTCTCAAAATCCTAACCTTACTCCTTTACAAATGTGCCTATTTATACCAGTGCACTATTACAATACCATGAGCTTAAACCATGGGCTTAAAAACCATGAGTTCAAACCATGGGTTATTTACAAAAAGAGGGGCTTTGACCCAACTTCGACACCCCTAAGACTATTTTGGGCCTCAACTCTGCTTACAAGCTTCGCACCAAAACCACGGAGTTGCCAAAATAAGGGACTTTGAAGGTCGAGCCCCAACAGGCGCCTAAGACTCACCAGTGGCCCATCCCGGGACACTCTGCTGCTTTTCTGGTGGAAGAATATTATTGGCAAAGATGGTGAACTGCTTGTTGAGGCCACACATGATATCATCGGTTGCCTGCTCTTTCTCCACCAACTCCTGCAATGCTGCTACTGATGCTTGGTTGGCCTTTTCTTGTGCAAATGCATCATAGTCCTTCAGAAATTTTAGCTAGCTATCCGCAGCAGTGCTTAACTCCAAGGCCTCATTGATAAGTGGCTGCATAGAATTTTCCAACAGTGTTGCTTTCATTCTGCACGAATCGATTTCCTGTTGGAGTTCCTTGCTTTGTTTTACCTTGAGCATCTTCTGCGTGGGAGGCAGTGTCTTAATTTATGCCTTCACTACATCCATCTTTGTCTGTCGCTGCTTGATGGTTTCTTGCAACTTTTCTACTTCTGGATTGTCCTGTAGGTTTGTCCAGGCCTCGACACTTTCATCTAGCAGTTTTGCTGCGCTACTTGCAAGCTCTGAGATCTTCGTGGCTGAGGCCTGAATGTCTCTGCGACGATGTTCCCTGATCTCTGGTGGACTCTCAGGAGTGATTCGAAGTTGAAGCTCCGCAATCTGAGCCTCATGCTCTGCTTTCATCGTCTCTATCTAGTTCCACGACTGTTGTGCATAGTCTTTCAAATTGACTATCCTTCGCTCTAGATCTTCTTTAGCCTGTGTGTCGAAGTCAGGGAGACTTCGACACGCCTCATCCAATACTCGCTCCAGTGTGACCTGCTTACTTTCTGCTTCCTTCTTCCTCTAGTCTGCTTCCTCCAGATGTGCTGCGATTCTCTCACTCTAATTTGTGGCATTTTGTAGCTGCATGTGTGAGTAATTGTCTCACGCTTGGATCTCCTTCATGATGGCCAACTAACAAAGATGCAGCTCCGTCATGGACAGCTTGGTGTAGTCTATCCCAACTGTCGTGCTCATCTGTGAGCGAGATGCTGCGTCCATGATGATGAGGGATGCAATTGACATTTGTCCTCTGTTATCTCAGGCTGGCCATTGTCTTGTGTCTGGCTGCGCACCTACTGGGGAACTGCTTGCTACAGCGCCAGTCGCTGATTTTTCTGTGAAGTCCTTTAGTTCTGTAATCCTCCGCGCTATGCCAGTGAGTGTATCAAGGTGCATAGTTGCAAACTATGACCATTTCTTTGTTAGAAATTCTGTGGACTTTTCCAGATCCTGCTCAAGCTCCTCACTTGTCAAAGTGTGCTCTTCGTCGATATTCTTCCCTTTTGATTCCTTCGCTTTCTTTCTGGACTGAGGTTTAGTCACTTCCTCTACCTCTGGTGACTTGTGCTTATCTGGATGATTGGGGTCAGAGATTGTCTTGACTGATTCTTCTTCTTCTTCTTCATCTCCGTCATCGCCACCCTGGTCATCTCCGCTCTGCTGCAACTCACTTTGTTCTTCGCTTTCTTCTAGTGGGTCTTGCTGCTGCGTCTGACTAGGTCCTGTGCCAACATCTGTTATGGGGGGGATTGGAATGTTGGGATTTGTCCCTATGTCCTTCATCCACTCAGCTGGCCACTGCTGGACGACTGCGAGGATGTCTTCCTTATGCACCACGTATGGAAACTTCGACTATTTGTGCTTATCATCTGCGCGGGCCTAGATGAAGACATGATGCATGTCAGCCCTGAAGTCGATGACTGCCGCATACTGAGAAAAGAGCTCATTACTGAGCCGCGGCGTCTTCAGAATTTCATAGGAGATACTCATCGAGTAAAAGGTGAACACATAGTTCATCATCTGCTGGAAGGTTTTATCTTGCGAAACCCACAGAGATGCTTACCTTGCTGCGCCCAGCATGTGCGGAGACACATCAACAAATTGTTCCCCGGTAGGTTCTTTCGATCCTACCAATGCAATAAGCAGTAACAACCATGAATAGTGAAAGGGTCTACCTTTCTCCTGTGCATCTTGGACATCTTCAAGGAATTCCTTGGCAATCTACTCTGCCCATTTGTAACTGTATCCTTTGACACAGTTCGTAGCAATACTGACAATCAGAGCAAATACTTCATTCGTTCTACACTTGCGCATTAACTTGCATGCTAGTAGCTCTACGGTGAAGATAATGTTCTGGTGCCGAATGGTTGAGGTTTGATACCCTCGCTTTCCTTTCGTCAGCCCGAAGTGCTCCTTCATGCTCTGTGCTAGCTTCATGTCTTCATGTTTTCCCACGAACTTAATGCTAGGGTAAGGCAAGCCTACTTTGTCCAAGCCAGCAGCCCACTGTTTCACTTCCAGCAGCGTCGTTCCAGTCTCTGGATAAGGAATGACGTGAAAGTATGTCCCAGGTGTGAACTGTGGAAACTTCCCATGATCATTGGTATCATGGTTGGCATACTTGAGCCAATCTATCTTTCCTGTCATTGTCCCGACTAACTGCACACCCTGTGGCAGCGAAGGGGTGCGTAATGTGAACTTGGCTGTCCATCGAGGTAGCTGTACTCCTGGTCGAATAGGCTGAAGATATGGTGGATGGTGCGGTGCAATGTTCTCATCCTCACCAAAGTCTTCAAAATATTCCAGTGGGGGCTCTGCTGAACCAGAGGGATTCATCTCAGGTTCCTACGGGGTCTTACCTGATAGCTTATGTCTGTCTTCGTTTCACTTAGAGCAAACTTCTGGTTTAAAATTCTTCCTGGTAGATCGTGTCTGCATTGGTTGAGTCGGTGCCGGGGAAGTCTCTTCGCAGGGTGAAAATGCAGGTGGATTTCTCATAAGGTTCTGCAGGCCCCTCTGTTCAAATTCTCTCAACAATTCCTGAACTTTGCGATCAACTGACATGGACTGAATTGTAAAACTCAACAAATTGTGTAATGCAAAATTCGCGGATCTGGGTGTCTTCTTATAGAATCCATTGATCAAAGTTGCCATGACTATGTATTGAATACACC
The DNA here is from genome assembly GCA_001517045.1 of Pseudotsuga menziesii. Lineage (NCBI taxonomy): Eukaryota > Viridiplantae > Streptophyta > Pinopsida > Pinales > Pinaceae > Pseudotsuga > Pseudotsuga menziesii. The sequence continues at coordinate 176,588 of LPNX010674754.1, forward strand.
AACTCTGACAGAGATCGTGTCCAAACGGCGCTAGATTCCCCAAAATCTCATCATTACAGGTAGTTAATGCAGTTAACGTATAGACACCACAAAGTCTAATTTTTCCCAACGGTCGCATTTCAGGCTCTGATACACCTTTCTTCCTCAACACAACCACTAACTTGAACTTCACCAAAATAAGGACCTTCAACAAAGTACAGATGTATAACACATCCTGGCACCACGCCAATGTTTCTTCGACAGCCTCAATGATTCGTGCAGCGAACATCGTATCTAACTCCATCCTGAATTTTTTTCTATATTCAGGGTTCAGCTTATAAGGGCACATTTCTTCGTCCCAATAATCTCCAATCATAGCATATTTAGGTATTTATTCTGATCCAATGTTTACTTTCCTTGTCTTTAGGGGATGAGTTACTTCAGGTGCTTCGACTGGCGGTCCATGTACTTTGCAGTGTCCTTCTGACTCAGGAATATTGATGTTGTGAGGGTCATCATCTTCATCAATGACGAGGTTCTAGAATTCTACTGCATTAGCTTCTTGTTCCTTCCAATCAGGTTGGGTCTTGGCTATGTCTTTATCATCAAACACTTTAGTATGGTGCATCCTAATAGCTGCGTCCAGAGTAGGGAAAACTTCGTTAATAAAAAATGTAAGCACAAAAATATCAACAAGAGTATTCCAACTTACAGTACCATGGTGAAGCTCTACCTCTGCATACCAATTCTTTGCTACAGGTTCCAGAGTGTGTACAAACCTATGTACCCATTCTTCAGAAGGTACATGCTTCCATGCTTCACGACACTTTTCCAAGTGTTTCTGAGGGTTGGTCTGACCATCAAATCTGCTGCGCACCTCTTGAGGTTGATCTATGAATCTCAGGCGAAGAAAATTTTGACAAGCTTCCCAACTATGAATGTACCTCTTATGGCCATTCCACCATCTGGCAGCTACAGCTTTGAATACTGAATCTAGAGTCTCTATTTTCTGTGAATGTGGTACCTATTCTGAGAATTGCACAATGAACTCTTCTGGGTCTGTCGAGCCATCAAAAATAGGTAAGGCTCTTGTCTATGAGCTAAGCCATCTGAGAGACTTTGTAATTCTTGTACATCGATGTCCATGTAGTTCATACAATCTATTCTGCTAATTCTATGGGTTGTCATCTCAGTCAGTCATGCAAGAACTGTCACACTGCCAATCCATTATACCTTTAGTAGTAGGGTTAACATAATCTTCTTCTTTAGTGGTGATGTTTTAAATATGATCTAAAACATCCTGATCTTCATATCTTACTGGATCTGTGTACCTTTCTCCTTGAGAAGGGTCCAATGGTACTATGACTCTCAGGACTTTTCCTTCAAAAGTCATCTGTCTCTTCTTAAGGTTGATTACTGCATCATTATCTATTGCCCATTCAATTCCTAGCAAGGCTGGATAGGGGTTTCTATCATCAATTATTTCAATTACTTCAAAGTCTGCTAAGGTATCGACTCCATCAATATCTACTAGTACACTAGGGAGTCTACCCAAAGGCACAATCTTCTGCTGATTGGCTAATCTCAACTGTATAGGGGACCATTCAAGGGCAGGGTTTCCCATTTGTTCCCAAGTGTGCCTAGTTAGGACATTTACTTCTGATCCCAGGTCTAAAATGATGTCAGTCATATCATACTCTCCTATCTGAGCATGCAACCTCATTTCTCTTCTAGTCCTTCTATCTCTATTAACATTTTTTCCTTTATCAGGGTTTCGCTGAGATTCACAAGACTGGAAAACCTTCTGTAACTCATTCAGAGCAGTCTTGTTTCGTAGTAACTTCATACAACTCTGTAAAAAATATGTTAATGCACTTACTTGAGTTGGCAAAGCTTCTTGTAACTGTGACTGCTAGTGGTGTTGTTCCATTGTTGCTACTGGTGTTTTTGGATCAGCAAAGTCTTGCCTAGATTCCATGAATGTTTCTTTTTCTCTGTTAACATCAAAGGCTGGGATTTTCTCTGGGGTCTTGCGGACCCGAGCCTCATCAGGATGTTTCTCTATATTCTGCACTTGCGTCGTAGCTCCACTCCTTGTAACAACATTAATAGCTGGGACAAATCTTTTCTCTACAGCAATCATCTGAACATTCTGAGTAGGGGGGTCATTCCTTTCTTATATCTTTGCTATCAATTGTGGACATTGCTCAATAACATGATCGACTACTCTGCAATATTGGCATGTCACAGTTAGATTCTGACGGTCTCTAGCTACATGTCCTGCTTGATTGCAGTTATAGAAAATAACTTGGCTTTGACCTCTTCCAGGCATACCACCACGACCTCTGAAATTTCCTCGACCTAGGCTACCACCATGGTATCCACATCCATCATTGCTTTGTGCATCATTTTGTATGTGATAAGCATCATATGTGTGCTCTCTCATGAGGTCAAAGCTGCGACACTCATCTTCATTATGTCTGACTGACTTGCAGAACTTACAGTGGGGATTTTTAGGGACTTGGGCATACCTCTGTAGTAGATAAAAATATTCAGTTCAATGCTGGCCAGTTGTTCTACAAATCTCACAATAGAGGACAACAGGGTTAAACGGATTTGGTACATTGGTACTCAGGAAGTTTCTTAGTGCAGGGCATTGTTCCTTGTCATGTCTTTCTATTTTGCAGCGGGTACACCAAACCTCTTCTTGAACAGATTTTTCTTTCTTCATGTCGCACAGCTCCAAGGCCATTTCTGCTAACTGTGCATGTATCTAGGCTATGCCAGAATTATCTCCGACAGGAGCTGTTTCAAGCTTCATGGCGATTTCTAATGCCTCTTGCTGGTCGGCAACCTTCTATTGCATAAGTGGGGTCCTGATATGAGGTAACAGTGCTGCAATGAACCATTCCTTGTGTTGCTCTGGTCCAATAGTAAAATTGAATTTATCTAGTAGAACCTTGAACCTCTGATCAATGTCCCACACTGATTCACCTCTCTTATGCTGAATTTCCTTTAGTTCAATTATACACTGCAACTTTGATTTAGGCTTCTTAAATTTCTTTTATCATGGATTTTTTTATATCGGCCAGGATGTAGTTCTGAGTGCTAGAAAACTTCATAAACCAGGTCAAAGCCCGGTCTCGGAAAGAGGTGATTAGCTACGCTCTTCTTGTATTCTCATCCATAATACTCTTCGAGTCCAAATAGCTTCGCACAGGAACCAAAACTACTCTGGATCCTCTGATCCAGTTCGTTTAAAGACTGGCAGTTTGATATCATCGTTCACATGGGCCATATTGGATTGCTGGGGGGGGAAGGAGGGGTACTGATAACAGGGGGAGAGGAACTTAGAGGTAGACTGACCTGCGACAGGACTACTGGGGTTAGGGCTACTTTCAGACTGCGATGGGTTCTCAGGGCTAACAGGTCTGCACTGCGGCGTGATAGGAGGGTTTCTAACAAAAGGGGTTTTTTTAGTTAGAGTCTTCTGGACTTAGTGAGGTATCAACGTTATTCTGGCTGAGGGTATCAGATCCAAGATCTCTCTTGTAACTTTTACCGCTGCGAAGCAAACCACTTTGCTCATCGCAGTCAATTTCACTTCCAAACATAGGTTAGTAATAACAAATCTAGCAATCGGATTCAATAAGCAATATGCCTTTCTCAGCCAAAAGAATTTTAATATTTAGACTGAATGAATTCAAGTAACTACCCCTAGGTCCTTTGCAGAACTCTCTTTTGGCTTCGCTGAAAGAAGTATGTGTGTCGATGGTGAACTTCGTCGCAAATGCTTCCAGGGTTCACGTTGTCCAAAATTCAATAGCTCTTGATACCGCGTTGTTCACTCATTTCAATATCTTAATTCTTTCGGGGGTCCAGGCAGGAAACTGATCTTCCTTGAAGTTTGTCTTTCCTTCTGTCGACTTGGATAACCACTGGTGCAATTCTATGTGGATACTACCAAAGAAAATTGCATGAATATCAATAAAAACATACCTTTGCAAGAAGTTGTCTAAGCTATGACAAGGATCCTTATTTTCTTGTTCAGCAAATTTTAGATAGGTCTCTTCGATCTAGTCACCAATTTCTTTCATTGAGGGCCTCCAGAACATATCCCTCGAGGTATGACGTAAATCCCTCTTGAACAAATACTGTTCAATCGAAAACAGAACCACTTTGTTGGGCTATGGGTAGACCCGGTTTTTATAGCTTTAGCTTCACACCAACAAAAAACCCACAATGTTGGACCTTTCGGCAACAACCTGCGAACAGGTTGCAGTCTCACTCGAAATAGCTACGGGTTGCCGCAGAATCAAGTTTCTGCAAGTGCAAGAGGGATATTACTGTACCTTTAGTCTTATAAATAATAATCAGACAATAAATGGCTTCAACATTCACTTAGCTAACTTCGTAGTTTATATAAACATACAGTTACTAGCTCAACCCTTAATTGAGAATTCACAGTGAAGTTACTATTTAATAGCTTTATCTTACTTTATTCTTTATCTACTTAACAGATGCATAACAGAACAGAAACAAAACAAAGAACCACCACAACACAAGATGTATGTGGTTCACCCCTAGTGTAGGGGCTACGTCCACAGAACTGCGTTTATATTCAACTCTTTACAAAAACCACAGTTCTGATTTGCGCACTCAGCTGCAGATCTTCTCAGCACCCTTGAGCTGCGCACTCAGCTTGTAGCACCTTTCTTACAAAACCCTCTGTGCACTCAGCTACAGATGTCGTCCATGCACTCAGCTAGGACTTAACCTTCTTACAAAACCCTCTACACACTCAGTTGCAGAGGTTGTCCATGCACTCAGCTGGGACTTAACCTTAAACCCTAAGACAGGTCTTTCTTCCTTCGCATCAAATCATCATACATCAAAAGTTTCAAAATCCTAACCTTACTCCTTTACAAAAGTGCCTATTTATACCAGCGCACTATTACAATACCATGAGCTTAAACCATGGGCTTAAAAACCATGAGTTCAAACCATGGGTTATTTACAAAAAGAGAGACTTTGACCCAACCCCGACAACCCTAAGACTATTTTGGGCCGCAACTCCTCTTACAAGCTTCGCACCAAAACCGTTGAGTTTCCAAAACAAGGGACTTTGAAAGTCGAGCCCCAATATACATTATAGATCCTCCCAATAGGAACATCGAGGCATGACATGACTCAAGTACATTATAAATACATCCCGGAATAAACATTGAGTTACAATACATAAGAAATATAAGTGAATACATTCTGAAGTTACATATACATCAACAATTTATGTGCACATATATAATGAAATGTTCAGCATTTGGTAAAGCTGTTAGCGAATCCTACAAGATTCTATGTGGTTATTTTTAATTGTATTATGGGGTTTGAAGTTGTGAGCCTCATAGGATTTGATAGTGGGCCATGCTGGTTGTAACTGATATATGTAAATAATTTGGGTTGGCATAAATTCCCACAAGATTCGATATTGTGACCCTTTTGCTTATACGATATATGTTAATAAGTTTTGGTGATTTAGGTTTAATTTATTTTGTTGAAAATTGTTTCATGAGATAATATTTGGATATATGTAAATTACGTTTAAGTCTATAGTTTGGTTACTATGAATGTGGCAATGGTGCTCAGATAGCTTAGAGGTCTTCAACATCTTAATTGTAGTTTTTATTCACTGTTTACTTATAAGGATGAGAATGATTTATTTTTAGGTTATGTTTTATAATATTCTAATTTAATGTGATAGTAATTTATATTTATGTTCTAAAGTTCTGTTTAGACATCATACTAATACTATATATACTAGTTGGTTTATTTATATTAAGTATACGTCTGTTGGCAATATGAAATTTGTCAGTAGAATTAATATACATATAGGATATGTTTTTAGTAGTTGTACGTTATGGAAAATAAATTTAAAGACATGAAATAAATTGCAGACATGAACTTAGAAATAAAAACATAAACCCTTAAATTATAAAAGAGGAAATGAATTGCATAAATAAACTAGAAAACAAAATCCATAAATACTTTGTTAGGAAATGAATTTTCAGAGATGAACCATATAATGAAACCTTTACCATAATAACTGGGTAACTACCTGCAGAAAAAATAACCTAGTTTATAGTATAGAGTTACTATAGGATTATCTATAATTCAACCTACTTTAGTATAGTAAAACTAGTACAATATGAAAGGGAAAAATAAAGAACCTCATACCTGCAAGATGAAGCTATTTCAATGGCTAAAAACCTACACACTCAAATACCCAGCATTAACAGATTCATAGGCATATAGGACCTTTGTTTAAATTATCAAATCACTTGGGGACTACCACGTTCCACCCAACCATGACTCGAAACCGTTTCGGGTTTGAATTTGGATTCCTTCAAGCTAGTTTCAACATGAAAGTAGCTTAGATATCATAAGGTAAGGCTTCCCTAACTGGAATATAAGGTTTTGAATCAATTCTCTTTTATTCCTCTTAGGAAAAATATTTTCCAAGAACTCTCTTAAGAATAATGAGGCAAAACATGAAATCACCCCAAAAAAACAGAAGATCCCCAAGGCTCTCTTTGGCTTGGGTTTTTATAGGAAGACTTTTGAGTCAAAGGGGCAGTTAAATCAAGAATCATTTGATTTCTTGATTTCAGATTTTTATTTATTTTAGGCACTTTTTAATATTTAACATAGGAACTTTTAACTAGTTCGTATTTCGACTCTTGTAGGTATTTTAATATTTATTTCTCTTTTAGTAATAATAATAATAGATGGATCCTTTCCTACTTTCTTATAGTTATTAGTATTATTACTTATGCTTACCCTTTATACATACCATGTATAAACATAAACTATATACTTATATAAATTGCATGTTTAACATTTTGTTCTTAGGTATCATACTGCATGATCCCTAAAGATATGACACTTTATTTAATAAGGCCTTTAGTTAGGGGTTAGGTCAATTAGTATAGGCAACTCTAAACATACTTACATGTTGGATTCCCTCGTATAACATGGTATTTCTTCAGTACTTGATGAGATACAAAAACTCAAAATTTCATTTAATCACTTACAAATAAGTCAGATGAGATCAATGCTTTATTCAAGCCGTTTTCACTCGACATATTTAATTCTTTTAAGTAACTCCTAGCGCTTATGTAGAGCCCATAATCAACTCTAAAAATGAGAAGTTAAAAACTTAGTGCAATTCCAAAGCTCCTCGCTCAACACTAATGCTAGGATGTACTTGTAGAATACACCTAGGGATACAATTTCCAAGGATCCGATATTCCAGAGCTTATGCTCAACATCAACTTGGAAGGCTCCATGGATTTTTCCCAACATTTCCAATTTCATCTTTTCATATGCTTCAGAGCTTCATGCTCAACACAAATGTCTCAACACTCATGTGATCTAGATCTTCTCACTCAACACAATTATAAATACTCATGTGTTACAGAGCTTCTCGCTGAACACAAAACATCAACTACACATGTGCTCCAGAGCTCCTCGCCCACCATAGAACATCTCACTAATCATGTGCTTCATGGTCCACGCCCAACACATGAATATATATATAACACATTTTAAATAACACATCAACGTAACATCATAATCAATGGGGTTTATGCCCATAAGTTGTAGGTCAAAATTTGAGATATTAGAAGTAATTACCAATTTCAGGGATCAATTGAAAGTAAGTTTCAATCCTTCACCTCTTTTTTTATTGTTATTTGATTATGCATTTTTTATATAGAATTAAGTTTCAACCCTCCTCGCTCCTCTCTTCCCAGTGTTCCTCCACCCCTGTCCTTCCCCTCTTCCTCCTCCCCCCTCTTCGGCCCTTCACAATGACCCTCCCCCTCCTCCTCCACAATTGAGTTGGCTTGGGAACAAAAGAGCTACTCCTCACAAGCGGGTCGATTCTCATAATCATGCCGCTTGTGAGGAGCGACCCTTTTTTCCCAAGCCAGCTCAATGGTAGAGGGGGAGGGGGAGGGCTACCGTGAAGGGAGGAGGAGGGTGGTGGAGGGATGTCATGAAGGGAGGAGGGGGAGGAGGGTTGTAGGGAATGAAAGATAATGGAGGAGGGGTAGAAGTTGTTTCCATTGATATACTCAAAGAAGAAGCAAGAGTTCCAATTCCAGTTGAAGAACCTCTTAACCTAGAACCACCAACATGAGCGAGGCTGGGGATTATGTACAAATAAATAATTGCCAAGGTTCCATCTCTAACAAAGATGGTGTGTAAAAGGGGTAGGGAGGGGTGGCGCAGTTCCTAGAATTGCACAACCCTTCCCTACCCCTTTTACACACCACCTCCGCCATCCGTCCACCACTCCACCACCACCTTCTCCATATCTTATTGTCTAGGGTTTTTCTTTTTATTGCTTCCTTTAATTGAATTTGCTAGTGGTGAGACTGGAATTTGACCTGAAATGGATGCTTTGGATTTGTGGCTCGTGAACAGTCCTATACACTGATTTGAATGGATCTCCATGGCATGCTACCCGATCTTGAAGAGTGTCGCACTTAGTGATAATGCATTTCAATTGTTTTCTGGTTACGATGGTGGTGTTAAACACAAGCTTCTTATCGTTTGACAACTACATCTCATATCGTAGGTACGCATGAGCTCTTTCTTCGGCATTCTAGTGATGCGTTGGAGACTCCAGATGCAAATGTACTTTATTTAGTTGCACTCTTGTGGCATATTTTATGGACTGTAAAAGTACAAATTGATTAGGGCATTCTCATTCATCGAACTTCGATACTTGGTGATCTTCTTACTTTTCGCCTGATAGATTTCTTGGTGTATTCAAAGCCGGTGAAATAGCAGTAAATACACAGGATCTCGTATCTTTGAAAGTGCTTATTTAGATTATTAATAAATGTGGCAGCTCATCAATGCATGGATGATGCATTGAGATAAGAACATCCAAGTAAGTTCGTTATGGTAAGCTTCTTTAAGTTGGTTCTCGTAAGCTCCCTAAACAATATCCCGTGAAAAGAACAATCTCCAATACCTCTCATCCTCACAAATAAATTCTAAAATTCTATCTTTATGTTGGGAGATAACATTTCACAATCTTAAACCATAATTCCTTGCATTTTACAATGGGTTGAGTTGGAGGCTTTTAAAATGAGCAACGCATACAAAGTTAATGTAGTGATAACCTGCCAAAAACGAAAACATAGGTGAGAACCTTCATATTTTAAAATAATTGTGCCACCATAATTCCCTACATTTTAAGGTGAGTTGACTTGGACAATTTTAAAATGGGCAATTTTGTTTGCATAAAGCCTGCAAAGTTAATGCAGTGATAACCTGCCAAAAATGACAACATATGTTAGGATCTTCATATTTTAAAATAATTGTCATTTATATGAAAGAGAATGTGTTTGTAATATCCATTATGATATTTACCCTTAATTTTCCTTGAATCAATGAGACATTAAAATTTAATTTTAATAATTAATAGTTTATTTAAATTCACTGCAACTTGAATAATTGCCTATTGCATTTGTTTTATTGATTTAAATAATACCTCATATTGATTTTATTGAAATATGCAAAAGCTATTATCAAAAGTGAAATGATTCTAAATGGAACCATGGTTAAAGATAAAAGATCTTTATTGCATTTATTGGTTTGACATTTAAGATAAAAAGCATTTATAAAGTTAACTCATGAATATTTGTAATTAAACCCTTCTTTATTGCCATGTTCTTCAATCCGAATGTGAGATATCTATCCCATGGTGAAAATATGAGTTTATGTTTGGATTTATTTTGATTTTAAGGAAAATATATAAGTTATTAATATAAGAGGATTTTAAAAATAATCATTATCAATCTTTAATATAAGATTTATATGAGAATTAATAAATTAAGGGGATCTAGATTAAAGATAAATGTGAAAATATTAGAAATAACCACCTTAATGCTTAAAAATGATCATTTAAATGATATTTTAAACATATATGTCAAAAATTAATGATGAAGATCATTATTATATGAATACTAAGTGAAAGAATCAAAAGAAAAATACCAAGCAAATGAGGGAAATAAAAACATCAAATTATTTTCTAAAATTAAGCCAGCAAAACCAAAATATTTACAAAATCAAAATGGGGGATCCTAAATTTTTATGAATATTTTAAGGGGGTTGTTGGGGTGCAAAAAGAGAAAAATCTTCGAGCATAGCTCTTTATATTTTGAATATAATCACTCATGTTATACTGGAAGAAAAGACTCCAAAAAAAGATTTCACTGGTTAAAAGCCAGATGTTGGACACTTGAATGTTTTCAGTTTTGTTATCTACATTCATGTACCAAAAGAGAAAAGGACAAATATGGATCCATCTCGAAATAAAGAAAAATATGGGTCATGTACATCTTCATCCAGTCCTTCATCTGCAGAAAATGTAGATTCTGATGGGGTGTCAGAACCCATGGATGAATTTGAATAATTTCACATGAAACATTTTAGATGTTTTTATTAGTATGCTGTTTGTAATTGAAACTCTAAAAGAATTTTTGAACTTTTATATGAATCATTTGTTTTTGTATGATCTAATATATGATTAATTATGAATCACATCATAATTTCTTTGGTTTTCTATGGTTAGAGTGGTGAAATTATTTATGAAATATTTGTTTTTGTTTAATATGCAAGTTTCAAAAAAGTTGTAATTTATCTCTTGAAGAAAAAATATTTTTCCAATTTAGGGATTAATTTTAAAGTTTATGTAAACAATAGTATGGGATGTTTAGGCCATGGCTCCATTTTTTATCCTGAAAAAAATGTGCATACCGGTATCAACACTTTTCTATTTGGGGGTGGTTTTTTTATGCAAAAGTCATCGTTTTTATGGCTAGAGTTATTGTTCTTAGTATAAATTTCTCTCTTCATAGTATAATTGGTTGGTCGTAAGACGATCAAAGATCGTTTTCATTTTTTTTTAAGCAACATTACAGTGACTAAAACCCAAAGTACAAACCATTAAAAAAGTTGCATGGATTCAAGGATGGGCCACTGCGTTTTTTATTAAAACCAATAATTGGTACAGAAGTGGGAATAAGTCCATCAGAGATTGTTAACAGAGTTATTTAATTAAAAACCACAAATACAAACAGTATTTGGATTGGGAATAAGTCCATTTGAGATGGCACCCAAAACCCTACAGAAGATTTAATAAAAAAACTACAAGATTCTCAACGCATTGTCAGGGCAATGGTTGGGTGAACCCTGAGGGGTGTGTTTACAAATGCAGAGCATCGACATAAGAAACTTATCTTTTTGCAAAGGTGGTCACAGTCATGGCCCAAGATGTTTCCTAGCTTTTACCTACAAACAAACCACTAAGAGTTAGACTGTAGGCTATAAAAATTATGTAAAAAAATAAAAGGAATTCTTGTTAAGGTTATGAGTGGTTACCTAGGCATTGAAAAAAATGGGCCTGGGAGGGGTTGACCATGTCACCTTCGTCTCCAGTGCCTTCATCCTGCATATGATTACAATATACACTTAGTTCTATGGATGGATTGATAAACAAATCGAATTGTATTTCTCTTTAAAATATTGGTTAAACAATTACGTGGGAATTTCGAAGAAGGGGTCAGGTCTCAGCTCTTCCATATTACCCTTATCCCTCCACAACCTACAACCACTGAAAACATCTCAGTAAACTACGAAAAAAAATTACTGTAAACCATTTCAAAATGCAGAGGTAAGTACCAAGCCTTACTCACCTATCAAAGAAGAATGGTCACATGGTAGAAGTGTTGGCAGCTCATCGAAGCTTCGGTGTTGAATGGTATACAGTTAAGGAAGCCTTGGAAAATAGTTACCTCAAAAGAACTAGACAATGCCATTAACGTAGTAAGAATGAAGTAGAGTTCACCCGCCAAGCCAAATCCATTAACACCATAAAACTATAGCAAGAACATCACAGAGAAGAGCTTCATCCCTCCCCGACCTCTGATCAAACAATACCACCAAAGCAAGGGCTCGGACAAAGTAAAATCTTACTAAAAAAACTACGAAACCATGAATATCCTACCATTCAGGTGTAATAATGATATCACTTTCTTGTTCCAACTTAGAAACTGGCTGCACTGTCAACTTGCAACCATGTTAGTTATTTGAGTCAACCAAGTACCATAATAAATCATTTGGAATAAAATCATTAAAAACCAAATCATTTCCTACCTTCGAACTATGAAACATGAATACGAGCTCCAAACCATATATTAAACTGTGGAAACCTTGGTTATATATATATTTATAACCATAAATTTAATAAAAACCAAAGGTCAAATCTTATAACAAGAGTAATGACGTATGCTCTAAACATTTGTGGTGATAGGAATGACATGTAATTCCTTTGATGTTATGCTAGGTCCACACCTTTCCACTATAACCATAGTCTATATATAATAGAAATATCAATGAATCATTCTATCACCTTAGTGGTAGGAATAAACAAGGCAATCATTTTATTTATAACCATAGCATAGTACTATGCTTTAAAACATCATCACTACTTTGCTAGAATAGTTTGGGTTTATTCCTTGTAATCTTTAAATAATTTGTATTCATCATATAACCATGTGATATGGTAGTAACACCATAAACATTAAACAAGTAAAGAAGGTGCATTGAGACCAAAAGCTATAGTATCATGCCAACAATAAGTATGCAAACCCTCACCTTTTATTGATAACCAAAGGTCAGCATATGGAAAACCATATGCTTTACAAACCCTAAGCTCCTCACGCTTAGGGGTAGTTATTTACACACATAGTATAAACTATGTTAATTCCAAGGCCTTGAAAATATCTGCAATTGATGGGATAGGGTCAAAACCATGAACAGTCTCCCATTCCCTAAGCCATTTCATCATATTCTAAAGTTAAAATAAATAAGAGTAAACAAAACTTACATCACCTGCGTAGACATGGATGAAAGTTTCAGAAGGAGATAGCAATTTTAATCATCAGTAGAACCTATCGTAATGAATAGGCCAAAGATATTGAAAATAATAGTAATAAAATATAGAAGTATGCTAAGTAAGTATAGAAGTAGTGCATGCAATTTTATGTTTTTTAACCATTTTTAGGTGTGTTATAAAATGGTATCTAAGCACAGTTACAGCACTAGGCCTAAACTAACCCAACACTAGAACTGTTATAGAAAATGAAAAACTAAATTCTACTTTATTTTGGTTTAATTCTCTTACAAACCACAAAGGGAAGAATAACTATATTTTGTAGGAAACATAGCGAATGCAGAGATGTCTACACAAGAGGAACACCACCAAAAATATCTTTTAAATAATGAAGAGGGTAATTTAAGGGATGGAGAAAATTTGGTAGACTTAAATGACAGTGAAGATAATAAATATGAACTGCAAAGAAGTAACAAATTTTTAACATCTGAATTAAGAAAATTTAAAGAATATAACCAATGAATTTTGAAGGCTTAAGAAGAATTAAATGCTATTTTGTTAACTAAGATACATAACGATGAAAATGAAAAAAATGGGTATGAACAAGAAATACCTAAAATTCCAAAAGAAAGAAAGGTGGAATTTTCTGTCCATAAACCTAAAAATTCCAGTGAAGAGTTAGTTAAACATCACTTAAGAAAACAACAAGAGTTAAGCTAAAGCAACGATGATAACAAAAGGAAAAAGAAATGCATATTCCTATGAGGAAATCTCTCAGGAGTTTATGAAAATTAAACCACCAATGTTTAATGGGGAAATTGAGAAGGGAAAGAGGCAGAAGCCTGTTTTTCTGGAATGAAAAAGTATTTCCAAATATACAACTACTATGATGAATTAAAGGCTAAAATGGCCATCTATAATATGGTTGGAAAGGAAAACATACTGTGGCAAGACATACAGAAGGTTAAGGAGATAAAAGAGAGATATGTAAGTTGGAATTTTTTTAAAAATCTCTTTAAAAGAAAGTACTTATAAGAACACTATTATTAAGAAAAGGCCAAGGAATTTTATGAACTTAGGCTAGGAGCCATGACGATGAAAAAATATGCAATAAGTTTTTAAGCTTGCTTCATTATGTTCCTTACATAATTGATGAAAAACCAAAAAATAAAACGGTTTCTCAATTGTTTTCCTATCATAATCAACGAACAGATTCAATGAAAATCCAAAGACACTAGAGGAAGTGATGAGAAATGAAAACTTATGTTACAAATAAAATAAAAATAAAAGGGAAAATGTACCAACTTGGAAGAATATAATGACAAATAATTTTGATCCAAGAAAGAAGCAGAATAAACTCCACAAAAACATAGGAAATAACTATAGGGGATAGACATGCTTCAAGGTCTAAAACTATCAAGAAACCAAAAATTCCACCGCATATTTCCTCTTTTCAAAAATTACAACTGTGGAATAATGAATAAAGAAACTATAGAGGATATCAGAGTAATAACTACAAAGGCTTTAAACCCTAGAATTATGCAGTAAAAGAACCTTCTACTGTCCTTAACAAGAACCCAACAAAAAAAGAACCCTTAAAATATTTTCAATGTGGAGGGCCACACTAATTTAAAGATTACCCAGTAAGAAAAAATATTTTTAATATTCATTCTATCAAAGAAGCAGTTACAGTTGGGGACATGGCAAGGAGCATGCCAAGAATTTGCGTTGCATTGAAAAACCAATAAGGATCTTAGTAGAAATATATGGTTGAAATTGAAGGTATGAAAAATAAATCAACCTATTCCTATTTTAATTAATCCAGGTGCAAGCTTGAGTTATATATCACCTCGAATAGTTGAATTATGTAAATTAGTACGAGAAAAAGTTTAATAAATCGTGGCTAGTACAATAAGCCAATGGTACAAATCGTAAAGTTACTAGTCTTGTTAAGAATTGTAAATTGATGATGAATGATTTTATTATGCATGTTAATGTAAATATTCTACCTTTAGGTTCATATGATTTATTAATAGGAATGGATTGGATAAAAGAGTATAAAGTAGTGTTAAATTGTTTCAACAAAAACTTTACATGTACTGATGATAATGGAAACAATATAAAAGTAAAAGGGATCCATCAAAAGGTCACAACCAGAAAAATATCTACGTTACAAATGAAAATATTAGTAAGAAAAGGATGTACATTTTTTTTTTGTCTATATAATGAATGATAATGAAAAAAACATTAAACTAAAACTAGAATACATACTCGTCTTAAAGGAGTTTGAGGACATATTTCTGTAATAAGTTCGTAGACTTCCTCCGAAAAGAGACATTGAATTCATGATCGATGTGATACCTGAAGTGGTACCAACATCAAAATATCCTTATCAAATGAACATAATAGAACTTAAGGAGCTGAAATCACAACTACATGAATTAATTGATAAATGGTACATTCCACCTTGTGTCTCTCGCTTTGGAACACTAGTATTATTTGTGAAAAACAAGTATGACATATTAAGATTATGCATATATTAGCGAGAGTTAAGTGAAATGACCATTAAGAATTGATACCCACTACCACAAATAGATTATTTATTCGAGAAATTAAAAGGAGCAACTATCTTTTCAAAGATATACTTGAGGTCTCGTTATCATCAAGTACAAATTAAAGATTAGGATATATTTAAAATGACATTCAAGACCCGTTATGGTCACTACAAGTTTGTCATAATGCCTTTTGGGTTGACAAACACACCTGTTGCATTCATGTGTTTAATGAAAAACATCCTAAGTAACTACCTAGATAAGTTTGTGGTTTCCTTCGTCAACTACATACTAATCTAATCTAAGAAAGAACAAGAACATAAGAAACATTTAAGGATAATTCTACAAGTGCTAAGAAAACAACATTTTTGGAAAATTCAATAAATGTGATTTCTTTAAAGATAAGATTCAATTCATCGAACACATAGCGTCGAAGGATGGAATCTCTATCAATCCTGAAAAAATATAGGCCACCAGTGAATGCTCGGTTCCTAAGAATGTAACTGAGATCAGATCATTTATGGGGATTACCAGATAATACCGGAAGTTTATCGAAGACTTTTCTAATATTTCCTACCCCATAAATTAATTACCGAAGAAAGGTAAAAAGTTTGAATGGACCAAAAAATACATTTAAATATTTAACAAACTAGAAAACCTATTAATTGTTGCCCCAATCCTAAATATTGTTGATCCTTTCAAGGATTTCACCATATGTACCAATGCTTGAAAGGAAGGGCTAGGTAGAGTTTTATTACAAGAAAACAATTCCGTTGCATATTAGTCCACGAAATTAAAAGAACATGAGAAAAACTATGCGACACACAACTTAGAACTTGCTTCCATAATTAACGCCTTAAAAATGCGACGACATTACCTAATTAGAAGAAAATTTCTAATTATGTATGTACTATGATAATAGAAGCCTTAAATATTTATTTGATCAACAAAATTGGAATGCAAGATAGGCAAGATGGATGTCCTTTTTAAGTGGATATGAATTCGAAATCAAACACAAAGGGAAAAGAAAACAAAGTGGTAGATGCTTTAAGTTGTCATTCAATTTTACTGCCTACAAGCAAGATCCATTAATATGATCTAGAAAATCAGATCGTAAGGACTGGAAATTTTGATAGGGAATATCATATTTTAAAATAAAATACTGTTAAAAATGAAAAAAACTAAGTAAAAATAGATTTCAGCCTAAATAAAAAAGGACTGCTGCTGCATAAAAGAAAGATGTATGTTTCAAAAATAACACAAATGAAACTTATAGTGACGAATGATCTCCATAAACAACCGTATTCAAGGCATCCTCAATACCAGAAAATGATCACTATGATCAGAAAGGATTTATTCAATCCAAACAAGAAGAAGGAAGTGGTAGAATACTTAGCTCATTGTCTTGAATGTCAGAAAGTTAAGGCAAAAAATCAACATCCAACAGGATTGTTACATCCATTACCCATTCTAAAATGGAAGTGGGAAACAATTAGTATGGATTTTATAATAGGCCTACCGAAGAATTTTTGATAACATGATTCAATCATGGTCATAGTCGACAAATTAATTAAGGTTACTTGTTTTATTCCTATTAAATCTACCTATAAAGATGTTAACATTGCATATATTTCCATGAAAGAGATATTTAGGTTACCCGGTGTACCAAAAGTAATAGTCTCATATAGAGACACCAAATTTACAAGTTACTTCTGGAAATATTTGTTTAAAGGTTTAGGAACATAGTTGAATTTAAGTATTGCATATCATCCAGAAATAGATGGGTAGACTAAAAGGGTAAATCAAGTATTAGAGGACATGCTAAGGATTTATGTCATGGACAAACATGTAAGTGGGAAGCCTACCTACACTTACTAGAATCCACATATAATAATAATTCTCAAGTTTCTTCACGTATGAGTACTTTTGAAATATTATAAGGATGCAAGTGTAATACTCCAATTTCATGGAGCAGTCCAATTGATAGATTAATGTTAGGACTTGATTTAATAAAAGATATGCAGCTAACCATAAAATAGGTACAAAAAAACTTGAAGGCTTCCTAAGATAGTTACACCAAAACTTGAAGGCAGTACAAAATAAGACAGGACTCAAAGGTGACAGAATGTTGCTGGGCATAGAATTAATAGCTAGAATTGGTGCCAAAAAATAAAATGTTTCCATCAATGAAGGATACATTCCAACACAAATGTTCTCAATCACTGACTGATAATTATCAATTACTAGGATAGTGGGTCTCGGTGATGCTAAGTAACCAAAATTATCAAACGATAATTGATCGATCGTCACAATTCTATCTTCATAAGGAAAACACATGACACAAAATATTGACATGATCGATTTCATGGAATAAATCTAGTTCTGACCCAGTTATAATAGATTAGAGTCAAGGGGAACATAATCCACCTCAATATCGACTGGAACGGTCTTTCCCCCTTGTTGGAACTAAAGGGAGAGAATAATTCCATGCGGCCTAAAGGAACGTCCATCAAAGGTTGTCAACATAGTCATGGATTCAGATAACACAAGAGAGCCAAGGCCTTTCCAACTGGTAAGAGGCATCAAAGAGGTTTCAACACCTTCATCAATCACTATACAATTAATGGTGTTGTTCAAACACTCCACATGGACTTGAAAATCCACATGGTAAGGAAATTGAGGCTAGACATCATGACTCTCGAATGTGACAACATGATTATTCAGTCCACATGCTCCTATAGCATCTAACAACACATTCCTTTGTGAGGGATAATTCTGAAGAACTTCTAAAGATGACATCACACTGGGATTTTAGCCCAAATCATCAACTATAGAATAGTGTTGGTTAAGGCCTGTCAATCTACAAAGGAATATCCGAAGGTACAAGCTCTTTAGCCATGGTTCATTGCCATGGACCATAATCATATGAATGGGTTGCAACATGAACAACTAAAATAGTATTTATACAACCATGACCACTTTATGGTCTTGGTTGGTTTTGAATTCCACCAACACCACTTTTGCTGGCTAAAGTCCTCGACGTCATATTTTGATTATGTGGAAGGGGATTAGTTAGCACAATATATATGGTCTCCTCCACACAACTTACATGGGAATTGTACCTTCTGTTTAGTATTCTTGTCCCCCCATGAAATTTCATCATTCTTGTCATAATTAGCATTCACATATTTATTCCCACCCTTCTTATTATTCTTCCCCTTTTTCCTATTCTATATGGGTTGTTGGTTACCCTTTTGGTTCAACAATTCCACAGAATCTACATTCGCGGATTGGGCGGGGGTGGAAAAAGCCACAACTTGTTTGGCTAGAAATTGGTTCAGCAACAAATTTTTCATTTCACTAGTAACTTGGTTCATAGATTTCACACTTGGAGAGTCAACAATGCCATTGACATGTGCTCGAGCTTTAAACTTGGGGTAATTATTTGACGTCGGTGCATTATGTTGATTTGACCTCGGTGCCGAATGATTTGACCTCAGTGCAAACCAAATGTTTCAGCTTGGGGTCATCATTCCACACTGATCATAAATCAGGTCTAACTACTGAGATCAAAAAACCACATGTTCACATGGTGTACAATTTGAAACATTCGGCATGTCAAACTTAAATAGATTCATTGTTAATGGAATGGTCAGATGCTTAGTACCTGACGACCTCAAGGAAAATTTTGGTATGTGATCGGAAGACCATGTGAATTCAAAAGTATGTGTTCCTACTCAGCGAGAAGGACTAGCAGCATGTAATCTAGTGTAAGACGGAGTCTTGGGGATCCATAAAGTAGTGGTAGGAAATACCCATGTGATTCCTCTCCTAATGTAGATGACGATGATGGAGGGTTTTTTAGAGTATCAGATAATGTACTCATCCCTAAACGTATAATAAGTCCCCTATGAGAAAGAGGACCAGTCTCACCTCTTTCCCTCATGTGAAGAGAGCGACAAGGATCAAAAGGTGGTAATCCTACTAAATGATGGCACTAACGAGGAGCCAAAACTTGATCCATAGTTACTCTAAAAAGAATATTAAGTAACCATGATCTACAAAGTCAACTAGCAAACACTGAGGAAACCTTTAAATAAGCTAGGGAAAATTCACACAAGCAAGGAATGCAGCAGGTACGTATCACGTAGAAGAGGCTTGAGACTCCCATACACTACAAGTGGAGATGTGTAACCAATTATAGTGTCCCTATGCTTCAACGCATAAATAAACTATGTTGTTCAACCTCTACTTGGCTAAGACACTGATAGAATAACCTTTATAAATAGTCTGCGTGATACCTAGGAAAAACAATTAAGGTCACCTCAATATAAACACTGCTCAGGTGGACAATCATAAGGAGGATCTACTGTATGGAAAGGGAAACTAAGATTGGAGATGAATAGCAAAAAAGGTACCTCAAGATCCCCTAGATATGAATAAGATTCTGGAAATATCTCCAGTGCTCACTGAAGGTAGTGTAAGGCTATCCCCACCATCATTTTGTGTTTTTCCTCGTGATTAATTCCCATGTAAGACGAGCTTCCTCATAACACCAATTATAGAAAGGATTTCTCCTCTCCCTTTCTAGAAACCTAAAATTTTTGTGTTTTATAGTCTTGGAGAAGTTACTCACAAAATATTATTCCAATAGTCTAAAACCTAAGCTTGTTGGTGCAGCCTATAAAGTAAAATTATTCTAATCAATTTTAAATTAATCCTTCATTTTAAGAGGATGTGCTTACTCAAGGGATATGGTCTTGAAACTAGTGATGTTATGACTCAGCAATAAAAGAAAATATGCACACCTAAAAACAATGACATGTGCAATCTTATTTTCCAAATGAAATGGAGAATAATTCATTTTCCATTCAAATGCAAAATGCAAAAGAATATGAACCAATGCAATTTTTTTGCATTATCAGAAGAAATGACTTAAAATGAAAAATGAGAGCTGCTAAACCGTCAACCCTTGCAACTAGTATAAAGACATAAGCCAAAAAATACACCAAGACTCAATGATTCATACACTAAAGGAAAAATAAAAAGTGAGAAGAATGTAAGAACAACATTCCAAAGAAACATTAATAAAAAGAGGTTTCCAGCCATGAAAAGAGCAATTGATAGACGACATAAAGACCCTCGAAGACTCACCAACAAACACAATCCACCCAATAGTCTCTCACACCAAGATATCACTCAAAATGGAGATATACGTGATTGTTTAGAAAACAACAATGTTTATATGCGACCTTCTAAAGAACAAACCGTGTATATACGTGACTTCCAATACTATGACTCGCATATACAAATAAATAAGGGGTAAAAGAGCATGCTAAATGCCAAACCCCTCCAAGGAACTGTCAACAGACGATCACACTACCAAATGCGACACAGAAACACAATGACAGAAAGAGAAATTTAACAAAAATGCACCCAAAATCCCAAACAAAAGAGAGACTCCCCCCATGGAGTCGTAGATTCTATTATGAAGAAAATATTCCTGTTAGGAACCCATTTCAATCCTTCTCTTTACCGTGTTAGTATATTGTTGTTGGACGCATATGCTTTGTAAGTCGTCCCATAGTAATTGTTGATCCATAGNCCCCCGCCAAGCCAAATCCATTAACACCATAAAACTATAGCAAGAACATCACAGAGAAGAGCTTCATCCCTCCCCGACCTCTGATCAAACAATACCACCAA
>LPNX010674754.1:206861-240644 GCA_001517045.1 Pseudotsuga menziesii
CCGCCTATAGTATTTGTTGATCCCTAGTTTATATTGTCCCATGGTTTTGACCCATAGTATTGGCGCCTATTTTTAGTATATAAGTGTGTGTTGAGGCCAAGGAAGTCACTGTGAAGTTATTTTGTATTGAGATTGCTCAAAGGAGGCTGGCCCCTCGATGTGGCCTACGATTAATATAAAAGTGATTTTGAGTTCTGCTGCTATATCGTGTATTTTGATTACTTGTTTACTACAGGGTCCTCACATCTGGTATCAAAGTGCTTTCTTGGGCTCGTTGGGTGAAATTTTTGCCCAAATTTTTTTTCGCTTCTGTTGTAGGTTCGGATCTGGGAATAATCCCTATCCACTTAACTGTGGGAAGTACTTGGGAATAATCCCTAAAACTCATTGTGAGGAGTACCATAGGAACCCCGAAGTAGCTGGCCCATTGAGAGGACCTGCCAGTGAAAAGGGCAACGACCCCTACCTGATTGACTAGTTCCCACCTGTGAGGTAAACCAAGAGTTGTCGTTTGTGGCCAAGCGGTTATCAGTTTTACCTGAGCCATGGAGTGAGGGGTACTACCCCAATACGCAAGCCGTCGGACAGCATTAGTGGCCGAGTGAATCCCTTGAACCGATAGGAAGCCGCACATACCTGGGGTTCATATCTATTTTCAGTTGCACAATCGTAGATTTCCTCTTTCCAGAACTGTTGCCAGTCAGTTCCATGCTGTTGCAAATCCATTTGTTGCCGATCACTTATGCGCCGTTGCAGATTCCACTGTTTGCGATCACTTTCGCGCCGTTGCAGATCCCTCATGAAGAGCCAAAATGCCCTGATTTTTGCCAGCTCCTTTTGCAATGATTTGGTCCTAGTGCTTTTGATGACTTCACAGGAGCTCTCACTAAACTTCGCCAAATTGGCACTGTGAAAGAGTATCAAACTGAATTTGAGAAACTAGCTAATCACATTGAAGGATTACCGAATGACTTCTACCTGAGTTGTTTTATCAGTGGTCTAAAGGATTCAATTCGCTCTGAGGTCAAAATGTTCAGTCCCAACACAATGATGGAAGCCCTAGGGTTGGCTAAGCTGGCAGAAGACAAGATGGCAGCCCAATAGCGCTCCAAATCCTCTTTTGTTCCCTTCCGAAATATGGGTTCTCAATGACCTCCCATTCTTCCAGCTCCTCGCTCACCTCCAATCAAGCATTTGTCTGAAACAGAGATGCAGGCACACAGAGAAAAAGGGATTTGTTATAATTGTGATGAGAAATTTAGTCGGGGACATCGATGTGTTCAACAAAATCTCTATCTCTTGGATGTGGATTCTCCACCTGCCTCTGAAATTGGTGAAGAAGCTTCCGATACAATTGATGCTCTGGTTGACACTCAGGAGCTGCCTACTGACCCTCCATCTCAGGATGACCAGCTCGAGATATCCCTCCATGCTTTAGCTGGAGTCACTGCCCCCCAAACAATGCGGGTACGCGGTTACTTCAAGAAGCTTCCTCTTACAATACTCATTGATTCTGGAAGCACTCATAGTTTCATTGAACCTTAGATCACCACACAAGATGATTGTTTTATCCATCCTTGCTCCAACTTTGAAGTCATGGTTGCTAATGGGGGCACCTTACCTTGCAAAGGGAAGTGTTGTAATGTGCGTATCTCTATGGGAGATTATAACCTCCGCTCTGACATGTTTGCCTTGACCTTAGGCGGATGTGATGTGGTTTTGGGCACTCAATGGCTGCGCACACTTGGCCCCATACTATGGGATTTTGCTGAACTTTGGATGCAGTTCTCCCCCGATGGACACGAACACACATTGAAAGGATTACAACTCGGGTCTCTCAGCATCATCATTTCACATCGCATGGAAAAACTCCTTAAGAAGAGTTCCCATGGTGTTATCGCTCAGCTCCATTCCATTCAAATGCAACCATCAGCGGCCCCCACTACTCCTTTGGATATCCAACAAATTCTGGATCGATATACAGGTGTTTTTGCTGAACTAGTGGGACTTCCACCTTCACGACCAGAGGACCATCGTATTCAGCTCCTTCCTGGAAGCATTCCTCCCAACATTAGGCCCTATCGCTACCCATTTCACCAAAAAATAGAGATTGAACTCCTCGTTAGGGACTTACTGAAGCAAGGTATTATTCGCCCAAGCACAAGTTCCTTTTCCTCACCAGTTCTTCTTGTCCGCAAAAAAGATGGGTCATGGCGCGTCTGCATTGACTTTCGAGCACTTAATCACCTCACCATCAAGGATAAGTTTCCAATTCTTGTTGTTGATGAGCGTCTTGATGAGCTTCATGGTGCTCAATTTTTCTCCAAGTTGGATCTTCACTCTAGGTATCATCAAATTCGGGTTCATGAGGATGATATCCCTAAAACAGCTTTCCGCACACATGATGGCCACTATGAGTTTTTGGTCATGCACTTTGGTCTCACTAATGATCCTTCCACATTGTAGGCCTTGATGAATAAAATATTCCGACCCTATTTGCGGAAATTTATTCTGGTATTTTTTGATGATATCCTCATCTACAGTAAAACATGGGCTGAACATCTCCAGCATCTGGCTCTTGTAATGCAACTTTTCTCTGATCATCATCTCCATGCCAAAAAGTCTAAATGTGTTTTTGGCCAAAAGGAAGTTTAGTATCTCGGGCACATTATCTCAGCATAAGGGGTTCGTGTGGATCCTGCCAAAATCGCTGCCATGAACAATTGGCTGCCTCCTAAGACACTCAAGAACCTTCGTGGTTTTTTGGGGTTGATGGGCTACTACCGCAAGTTTGTCAAGGATTATGGGAATATTGCAGCTCCATTAACTACTCTGTTGAAAAAGGATGCTTTTACATGGACACATGTTACTGAGTGTGCATTTGACAAGCTGAAACAAGCTATGTGTACTACACCTGTTCTAGCTATGCCCGATTTTTTCAAGCCCTTCAGTATTGAGAGTGATGCTTGCGGCAATGGACTTGGTGCTATTCTCCTTCAAGATGAACACCCCATTGCGTTCACTAGCAAAGCCCTTTCCGGTAAGAATTTAGCTGCCTCTACATATGAGAAGGAAATGATGGCTATTTTGCATGCAGTACAAAAGTGGTGACCCTACCTCTTAGGGAATCATTTCTTCATCAAGACTGATCACCAGAGTCTGAAATATTTCCTAGAACAGTGTGTATCCTCCCCATCACAACAGAAATGGGTTAGCAAACTCATGGGTTATGACTATGAGATCACTTATAAGAAGGGTAAGGACAATATTGTGGCAGATGCCCTTTCTTGCACATTTGATGACCAAGGTTCTCTTTCCGCTATTTCTATGTCTGTTCCAAATTGGTTGCAATCGGTTCAACAGGGTTATGTCAATAACTCTTCATTATCTCACATCATCCAACGCTTGGACAACAACCCTTCTGCTGTCCCACATTACTCTTGGGATGGTGCTTCACTCAGATACAAGGGTCATCTGGTGCTTCCCCATAACACAACTCTTCAACAAGCTATCTTCTATGAACTCCATGCTTCTCCGTCAGCTGGGCACTCTGGTTCTCTCAAAACGTATGAACAGGCACGACGCAACTTCTTTTGGTAGGGCATGAAAATGACAATTCAACAGATGGTGGCTGAATGTGATACCTGCCAATGCAATAAGGGTGAAACAACACCCCTTCCGGAATTGCTCGAGCCCTTGCCCATACCTACCTGGATCTGGACAGATATTTCTATGGATTTCATTGAAGGGCTCCCTAAATCTGGAGGGAAGACTGTGATTTTGGTTGTGGTTGATCACCTCTCCAAATATAGTCATTTTTGTGCTCTCAGCCATCCCTATACAGCCTCTTCCGTTGCTCAAATTTTCCTGGACCAGATATTTCGTCTTCATGGAATGCCTTCTTCCATTGTCTCGGATTGTGATGCAACTTTCACCAGTCATTTTTGGATAGAACTCTTTTACCACACTGGCACCAAACTGAAGATGAGTTCAGGTTATCACCCCCAAACGGATGGTCAGACTGAAATTATCAATAAATGTGTGGAAACTTATCTTCGTTGCTTCTCCTCTCAGAAACAACATTAGTGGGCAAAGTGGCTCCCTCTCGCTGAATGGTGGTACAATACCTCTTACCACACTGCCTCTAAAATGACTCCATATGAAGCAGTTTATGGTTAGGCACCGCTAGTTCTTCTTCCTTACACCCCCAACAGTTCTCCAGTTCAGGAAGTTGACGCGGTCCTTCGAAACCGTGATGAGGTTCTTCACATTTTTCCCGAAAACCTTCACATGGCAAGCAATCGCATGAAGCAACAAGCTGATCAGCACCGTTCTGAGCGCACTTTTGAAGCCAGTGACATGGTTTTTCTTCGTCTCAAGCCTTACAAGCAATCCTCACTAAAACTCAAAGGGCATCATAAGCTCGCTCCAAAGTTCTATGGGCCATATAGGATTCTTCACAAGATTGGGTCTGTTGCTTATAAATTGGAACTTTCGCCTTCTTCCTGCATTCATCCAGTATTTCATGTCTCGTGTCTGAAGAAAGTTCTTGGCACCAACATCAAAGGCCAAACTATTTTACCAGAATTGGATAATGAAGGATCCATCTTTTTGGAGCCGGAGGCTGTCCTCAATAAGGGCACTCGTCAGCTTTGCTCTCGTTCTATCACAGAGGTCTTAATTCAATGGCACGGAATGCAGCCCGAGGATGCTACGTGGGAACCACTCCTTCAGATTCAGCGACAATTTCCACATCTAAAGCTTTGAGGACAAAGCTTTTTCTAAGGGGGAGGGGATGTTAGGAACCCATGTCAATCCTTCTCTTTACCGTGTTAGTATATTGTTGTTGGACGCATATGCTTTGTAAGTCGTCCCATAGTAATTGTTGATCCATAGTTTGTGTTATTGTTGTTGGGAGCATATGCTTTGTAAGCCGCCTGTAGTATTTGTTGATCCATAGTTTATATTGGCCCATGGTTTTGACCCATAGTATTGGCGCCTATTTTTAGTATATAAGTGTGTGTTGAGGCTAAGGAAGTCACCGTGAATTTATTTTGTATTGAGCTTGCTCAAAGGAGGTTGCCCCCTCGAAGTGGCCTGCGATTAATATAAAAGTGATTTTGAGTTCTGCTGCTATATCGTGTATTTTGATTACTTGTTTACTGCAGGGTCTTCACAATTCCTATGGTTTGGGGTGGACCACAAGCGACAAGATGACACCAAAAATCACATCCATTCTCAAATATGGAATATAAATTAAAGAAGCTAACAATTAAGGGATATAAACAGTACCTCAAGTGATGTTCAAAGAAAACCAGCATTGAGCTCATAGTCAAAATCTTGTTCTTACAATTTGTCCTCAACAACAAAAATATATCCAAGCATAAATTATATTAAATGTTAGAATTCAAGCTAAAAGAATCCATTTAAATGTGTATAAAACAACTATACCCATAAATACAAATATAAATAATTAAACATGAAATTTAATTCACAAATAGATATTTGTATTAATTTAAAAACATAAATATAATGTGAGAACCTCTAACCCTTTCTTACTTTCTAATTTGGTTTGGATAATGCAGAAACAACAAATTTAAACTTTTTTTGGACAACTTCTTGTATTTGTACTCTCTGTTCAACCGCTATTGATCTAGTGATCAGTGTCCCGTAAGGAGCAAATCAAACCTTTGGTAACAACAGAGGAGGGAGTCTACGTTGCTCCGCTTAAGTTACAACCCCAAATTATAACTGAAGTTCATACCAAAAGAGATTGTTTTCCGATTTCTAATTTTCATTATTTCTTTTTATCCACCTTTGTGTTTGTCAAGACTAACCTATCACTTCGTTGCAACCAAATCAAGGACATGTCCGATATGTCTATTTATCAATCAACCAAAAATGTAATAAAACATTCTTTTGATATTTCGTTAAATGTTTATTATTCTTATCAACCAACATGTCTCATGTAAATCTAATTAAATGCCCATGACTAGTGTTTGGATTTTGGATTTAAATGCCCATGACTAGTGTTTGGATTTTGGATTATGTGTGGATAGAATTTTCTAGTAAAATTTAAGAGTGTAAATTTTAATTTATTTATATTCTTAATAATAATTTATATATAGTATAAATTTATTTTTAATTATGGTTTTATCAAGTCCATAGAGGATTCTCTTGAGGTGTAAAGCCTTTTTATCAATAGAAGAATGCAGAGTAACATTAATAATCATATAATCAAATGGTTTTCCAAAATTGTTTTTCTTCAAAACTAATAATGAATTTTAAGAATAGTTAGTGAGTAAAATAATCCATATATAATTTTAAAATCTAGATTTCCAGAATAAATTGGAATTTGAAAAACATTTTACAGCCAAGTGAAGATTTTAAACATTTGTCCAAATGTTTTTGAGAATGACTTGTGTTTCTAGTCTATAACTAAAAATGAACATTTATATATTAGGGTTAACCTTATAATTTTAAAACCTAGATTTCCAAAATAAATTGGAATTTAAAAAACATTTTACCATCAAATGAAGATTTAATAGATTTATCCAAATATTTTTGATAATCACTTGTTTTTCTAGTCTATAACTAAAAATGAACATTTACTTGTTAGGGTTAACCTTGACTTGAGAATGAGCAAGGATGTAAGTGGTTTAAGCACATGGTTTTAGTAGAAGGTGGTTTCTTGCTAATTGTATTTGCATTTAAAGAACCTTATAAATATGGTTGTAATATTCCACTATAATATGTCAAAGTGCCCGGGAGAGATGCTCTTGGCCCGTGGTTTGTTGCTAGTTGTATTTGCATTTAAATTGAAATTTGATATATAATTTTATAAATGTGTTTTACAATTTAGCTAAATTAAAACTAAATTTCATATGTTCTTGGTTTTTTTTATTACTCAAGTCAATTGAATTTTATTACTAATATTTTACTACTCAGTTTGTAAGATTGTGAGTATTGCCCTAATATGATTGTATAATTATATGAATATAATATTTTTTATTTATTTAATTATAAAGAGATATGTTATAAGTTTTTTATTTTTATTTTATTATTTTTATTGATCTATATGATCAAGATCAAAGTTATTTTGTACTTTCTTATTTAGAATTATGCTACTATGATTTTAACCACATATATCAGAGTTTATTTTTGTTGACAGTCCAAAACTTTTTATTTCTGTCTGCATAAAATTCTCTACTTTCGCAAAACATTAAACATTCGTTTATAAAACTGATGCGGATTGTCTATTTAATCCTCTTATAAGCATCAAGATACCTAAATCTGGAGGTTATGATGTTTATGATCCGATGATGATATTGGTATTGAGACATAAAATTGCGCAGCCTGAATCATCTATGAATTCCAAGAAATACGAGTATTTGAAGAAAGTGGGTACCGATTCAGAATATATAGGAATAGTTTGGAATCACAAATTAACTGAACCATTTTCATTCTCGTTCTCTCTAAATTTATATTTCATCGTCAGATTAAAACGCTCTTATCTGTTTCATTTCCTGATCCTTCTATTATTGTCGATTAGTTTTTTCTTCCTCACTATCAATTGGTGGCTTATTGAGATCCAAACGACGACAAACCTTCACTGGCAGATTCTGCCTCGGCTGGCCAATTCGGAACGAGAACAGGAGCTTCATACTCTACTATCAGATTCGGGAACAACAGGTCAAGACTTCACGGCTACATTCTGATTTAAACGGCGATTCTTTACTTTCCCATGGATTTTTAGATCTACAGTTCTCTGGTTTGTTTCCTGGTACGAGCTTGCAAGCAACTGTAAAGCCTCCGCCGCCGTAGCTCTCTCGTGTTTCTCTAACTCGCGTCGAAGAAACTTTATAACACTGTGATTTTCAACGTTTTCTTTATTCAACAAGCAGATGTCTGCAACGTTAAGACGGGCACTGCCACCATTGGGTTGATCCTCTCCCCATTGAACATCGAAACGATATCTAGACGGATTCTTTCTCTTGTGAACCTGCAATCAGATCAAATGTCTTCTTACTAGCTAATTGAGAGCAATCTTTGTAACATGATTGAGCAAAGTCGAAATCAAAGAAATTTAGAACAAAATAATAAAATAGACAAAAACATTGTAAAGCCATAGATAATGTAATGTAAGATCCTCAGGGTTTTTACAGTGCATGTGACTGTATACCTTCGATAAGGTATATAGCCTAAAAATCTGTAATCTGTTCCCATTGATATACTGATATGGTTTCCCTTATGGGGATCTTGTAAAGTTTGTGGATGTAAGGTTTGTCTATATTAAGTGGGCAAAAAATAATATATGAGGGAGATGGTGTTAAGTGTGTGGAGATCTTGTAACGTTTGTCTTTATAATAAATAAAACACCTAATATAAAGGAAGCCACAAAAACAATCTATTTTGGGGGAGATCCTGTAATGTTCCTAAACAATGCATAGGCTCCTAAACAACTCATGGCATAGTTATAGGACAGCCTTGCACATGGTTTTAAGAACATATATGAGAAAGATAGTTGTGATGTTGGTTTGTAACAAAATTAAAAATAACAAAAAATATTATATGTTGGCCATAAATAATACTGAATATTAATAATAAAAATATTATATTTGATCCTTCTCAAAGCTTGATAGAAGCTAGGATTTTGATCTATTCTAGTGGTTATAAAATCATTAGAGTTAAGTCAATACTTCTTTCTAATAAGAGTTATGAAGTTGTATATAATAATCGAATAGTTGAACATTAATTTTAATTTTTACAAATATCATTAAGTGTATCAATAATTTTTTTATTTTTTATTAATTATTTATTATTTTTTTGAAATTATTAACTATTAATTTCACACTTATCAATAAATAAAAAACATAAATAATAGTTCCCAAAATTCTAAGATAAATGTTACTTAATCATTTTGTATACCAATAAAAAAAATTTAAATATTAAAGAAATGAAAGATCAAAGATTAAAACAACCACTAGTAAATTAAAGAACCTTTTTCACCACTGCATCAAAAAATCTACGATCTTGTTCATCCTCTGAGGTGAGAGCAGCACATACGACCGTGTTCTTTTTTACTGTGTCGCACTGGGCATCTTGTAGTTGCTTGGAGATGTGTCGCAATCTTCGAATCGTGTCCTCTACGTTGGGACGGCTTCGCAAATTCACCTCTTCAAATTCCCCAGCTGGCTCTACATCTTCGTAATTTATACGAAAGCCCGGAGGTCCATCCGTATTTGCAAACTGAAAGGATGCTCGATACCATGCCCCGTCCACTGGACATTGATATTCCAGTTCTGGATCATTATTTTCCACGTTTGGATTGTAATCTTCAGTAGAAATGCCCCTTTCAGCATCGGCCATTAGATAGCTCTATGAAAACTTTGATCAGCAGGATGCTGTTAAATACGATGGGCAGATGCCAAGTAATAATTGTTTAATCTAATGCCTGGATGCGCTTCTAAGTGAACTTACAACTTTCTCACCCAAAAACCACTTAGTTCTTGATCAGGGAAATAAAACAGAGAAAAGCGCAGTCAAATCTCCTTACGCAATATGGTTAACAATCTATTTAAAAATTATCAGAGTTGTCTGCATAAAGGAGTCGATATAATATTAGTGCATGCGAATTACTGATAGCTGCTGCTTTGACGGTAAAAGGAGTTACCTCTCCTCGCAAACTGCCGAGAGGGAGTTGAATATAGCAGCAGCTTGCCGTAACATAGGGACCCTCAGTGAGAGTTGATAGCAGCAGGCTGCTGTAGAAGAATTTAAATAGCTTTTCATTTGAAATAAATTTATGGGACACGAAGCTGAAACGCAGGAACCGAAGCTGAAGGAACTTGAAGCTAAACCGTTTGGGCTGCCTCAATTGTTGTAAAATTTTTAATATTCTTGTGAATAGGTTATTTAATGAATAGAATTTCTTTGTATAAGCTTATTATATATAAAATAGATTCACAACACCATTTACCTAATTCAAATCAATATTTTGAATAATTTTTTTAAATAAAATACATTGATAACGCTTTTAGAAGAAATTATCATAGGTGTGAAAAAAGTACATTGCAATACTACTCCATATAAGAATTCTCCTCACTCAACATAAGACATCTTCACATGCAGGGGCGTTAGAAATATAAATGCGCCTGTAAGCAACAGGTAGATCAGTAGAGTCGTCGAAGCACTGCCTGTTTAGAATCAATTGGTAACCTTAATAAATTATTTACAAAATTTGTCCAAGGGTAAAGCCACTAGAGACAACAAATGGTGTACCTTGCACGGTAAAGGGTCATTATATAAGTGAATGTGATCCTCTGATCAATAACTATGAAAAATTATATTAATACAGTATTTTGAACTTAATAATTAATTAATAGGAATTTATATCTTATAATTTTGATTTTGGGTGTAATATAATTGGACAGAGAGGTGTCCTTGTAGATGACATAGATCCTACTTTGATGATAAAGAAAGTTTGGATATTATTCTGGTTGTAATCATCTATTTGGCGACTCCATTGAAAGAAGGTGGTTTAAAGGAAACCAACTACCAGAGCAAACCCTCAAGGGCCATGAGTAATGTTTCAGATCGAGAAGAGATTCTAAGAAGAGCTACAGTTTCACTAGAAGTGCAAGGGAGCAAAAGGGAGCTACATCTGGTATTTCCAGAGGTATTTGTGCTGTTATATCAAATAGACCTCCACTTCAATCTTCTTGTGTTGAAGCATCTAGTTCTCAAAAGTTTATAAGTAAATTAGAAAATTTTAGGGTTGACGAATCTTCAAGCACTCCTGCTTGTGAAGATCTCATCCGTGGCGATTCCATGAACGAAGAATTGCTATTCCATGAAGGAAGAATTTAGTGGCTACTCCACAATATTAAGATGTCAAAAGCATTTGGTGGTCTTTTGGCTCGGAGGTTTGCACCTCTTGACTTCTCCCACATCTTATATGTCTTAATGAGGAAATTTTCTACATGTCTTCAAAGAGGAGGAAGAAGACAATCCTGCAGAACACCTCCTCAAGTTTCACGAATGCATGGATCTATTAGATCAGCATACACTTTTAGTAATTCATCATGTAAATGTAGGATATAGATGTTATGAAGGAGATATTATAACTTTATGTGTTACTCATGTAAATATGGGCTATAAATATTATGAGGGAGACATTACAACTTTATGTAACATTACTCATGTAAATATGGACTATATATATTTACTTTTATTTACTTATGATTTGAGTTATGAAAAATATATTGTTCATAAACTTAATCATTTGAATGTCCAGTATAAATATTTAATTCTATTTATTTATGATTTCCTTATGTTGTAAAAACTTCACAGAAACCTATACTTCGACCGATACATAAATGTTTGTGTGTATAATTTCTGGCGTGAGTTTTTCAAGGAAGTAAGAACTTCTTTTTTGGTTAACTTTTGTATGGAGTGGTTTTGTTCTCATATTTATTGACTTAAATACGTTGTTTTTAAATTCAAGAGAGAGAACAGTCCCCATTGACTTCTTTCTTGGTTAACTTTTGTATTGAATGGTATTGTTATCATATTTATTGACTTAAGTAAGTTGTTTCTAAATTCAATAAAGAGAACAGTCCTTATGGAATGACCTGTTCTTATCTCTGGCATTATGCTCGAATGCTTGCCATTCTTTAGAAGAGTAGAGCCCATCTCTTATCTTTTTCCTTTTATCTAATCTATTTATTTTAAGGAGTAACACTTCACAACTGAACTCTTCTAATTTTGTTGGCAGCTGCGCTCTGTTAACAGACAACCATCAGCCTTGTGTTCGGATTTAAATGATCGACTCCATGGAAAGAAGCCAAGTCCATAACTCTAATGTGTTTGTACACTACGTTTAGATAAGAAGGAATAATATTGTATTGAGATTCCACTTCAGAAATAATTTAAATTGTGGATAACTAGAGTGGAATAACTTCACCAATTCTTTTTCATTTCTTTCAATTGTGTGATATCTTCGGTTGCTTGTAACCTTGTGGTTATTCTTTATTTAGTTTCATATGATAATTGTGTTCATATTTTTTACTATTTTGGTATATTACGACTATAGTATATATTTATTGGGTTAGACAATTCTTTTCCAAGAGAAATCTCTAGCAAGCTCACATTTTCGAAATTGGAGGATGTCATCATTGGCACACTTCATGGAGTCATTGACTTAAGAACAAGACAAGCTGGTGCAAATGGGTACCATCAAATACACTAAGGATCAAGCCCTTGTAGGAGTTTCGAATCCATCCAAAGGAAAGAAGAAAGCCATAGATGTGAAGGAGTAAGACAAGAATAAGAAGTAGGAGAATCCCAAATATTCAGATGGAGTTTTCAATCCTAGCAAGGAAAAAAACAAGAAGAAGCAAGAAAAGACAAAATGAACCTATTGTCACAAACGGTGGAATCGAGAGAGTGCTTGCATGAAGAAAACCATTGACATGATGGCGCAAATCCTTGAAAAGAACAACATCCCACTTCCAAAGGGCACAAGGAAGAAAGAGGGAGGTTCAAGATGAGACAATAAGTAAATATGCCATGCTTTGGTTACAGGATATTCAAGCTCTTCTTCCTTCATCATAGATTGAGGTGCCTCCAGACACATGGATTCCACTCATGATTCCTTCTCGGCTCTGCATCCTTACAGTGGTCCATCCATTCTTATGGGTGATGGTTCAGAAATCCATGACAAATGGATTAGTAGAATTGCTATTGAAGATAGGTACTTCAACTTGTTTCTGATATATCAGTGAACCTACTCTTTGTCTATCAAATGACACACACCATTACAACCAAGAAAGTAACATTTACTCAAAATGATGTTGATATCTCATAAGTATCTACATGCCAAGTTGTTGCAGTGGGTTTTGTTGACCATGATTCAGGAATGTACAAATCCTCTCACTTCCTTCCATACTCACAAGGGAATGCCCTTCTCTCACATGCCAATGATATAAGCAAGTTGTGGCATGGGAGATCTGGTCATCTCAACTACAGGTATTGTCACATACCCCAATTTTGTAAAATTATGTAATTTGTTTTATTATATTTCTGAGACATTATGTTAAACTTAATCCTAAGTAGGGATTGATGACTCAGCAGAGTCAATATTTATGGAGTGTAATTCAGAATATTTTATTAATAATAAATAAATTATGGAGAAAACAGCATGGGAGAGCTGTTAAAAGAGGTTACTGGTCAAACTGGTGGATGGAACTGGGTGGAAAGGCAAAAGACAAGTGACAGCATCCTCAAACACTTCCTAAGTTGCAGGTGGCAACTTCCCTATATTTGGGGTCATGATTCCCCAAGAAAGTGGAATATGAGCAGGTGGCTCATTAAATGACACTTAACCCAACTAAGACCTAGGCAATCTTTAAAAGTACTCAATGAAGAGAGTTGAGGCTGCTCGGATTTTATTCTAGAGAGAATTCATTCAGGTGAATGTTATTCAGGAATTTCATTGAGGAAAGAGGAAAAAAAAGTAAGGAAGTGTTTTGAGTGGATTGCTGCAGTAACTTGATTTTTCTTACAGCTATTGGGGCTGAGAGAACTGACTGATAGTTCTGAGTTAATATTGAGTTGAAGACTGGTATCTGATTTGCTGCACCTAGTTCCAGCCAGGGAGACCAGAGCAAGCTCGGGGGTCCTGAGAAGTTGCTGTCTGAGCGCTCTACAAGAGTTGGTAGGGAGGAACAACCTCCCATTGTTGTTGTCGTCCACAGCTTAAGCAGGTTCTGCCATTTATTCTTATGTTTTCTGAATGTAAATAGATGTATGTTGTGTTTATTTATATGTCTGAGTAGTTAGTTAGTTTCAGTAAAGTTAGTATCAAAGAACATCAGTAGTTAAACCTATTAGTAGTTACTGTGTTTTTCCACATCTAGAATCACCAGATCGTACTCCAGCACAGTTTCTCAGTATTATGAATTAATATCCTTCAGTACTGAGTTTCCTATTTAGCTATTTTCAGAATTTGCTAATGTATTCATTAATTTATAAGTTACTGTATTTTGAATACAATAAAAGCTATGGTACATTATAGAAAGCAAAAGTTAGATTTACTTTTTAGTTTATTTTGTTATATAGTTTCATCATTGTTACTGACAACTTTTACTTCTAGAAATTTAACTCAGACAAGATTAAGCTACAGAGCTTCTTTTATCTCATTATGCAGTTATAAACATATTATTACCTATACTTACAGAATATTGGAAGGAGTAAAAAATTGATAGGTTATTTCAATATCTAAACAAGCTAGCTATAATTATAGTACTATATTTAATTCCTGTACTTTTTCCTGTTCCTATATTTTTATTTACATAGTTATATAAAATAAACCATAATCTCGTGTTAAACAATTCTTTTTCTTTTATCTAATTTCATAAGGAAGTAATAATTTAACTGACAGATTAAATTCATCAAAACCTTTCTTAAGATTTGTTAACCGGTACAGAAATTTAAATAGCTGAATGCTTTTCTCTGTACACCTTATAAAAACAAAGGGTACACTTCAAAAGAACCTTATATCTTAGTAATAACAGGTCATTACTTTGCATTAGTAAGTTCTATTGTTATAATAATATTCATAATATCATACTTCTATATTTAGCTAGTGTAGAAAAAGTAATCTTATAAAAATAATATGAAGAATATAAATACTTAAATTATAAACCCTCTATTTAGTATTCTGTCTTATAAATATTAAACCTTTCTAAAGCTATTATTAAGTTAAAAGCAGAATATAAGAACCTTAAAAACTTAAGAATATAAACCCTATGTTTCATTAATAAATTTACACCAGTAAATCATGTATAACAACATAGTTAGAACAGAACTTAGACTGCTCGTACGTTGAGCTTAATCAACAGGGTATAAATCTTTTATTAACCCATAAATATAGCAGAAATAATATTATTATACTTAACATCGAACAAAAAAAAATAGCAGGATACTCAAGTGTAAAAGCTTAGGGTTTAACCCTACAACTTTTAGTTTTTACAGAAGAATAATAATTGTAAAATTAAGACAACAATTTATTTTCGGCCGCATAAATAAACTATACTAAAGGCTGCTTAAGCCTATAGATTATTTATTTCTTGTATAGAGTGAAAACAAGGATTATGTAATAATACAAACAAAAAAAGAGTTGCAGAAGAATTTGCAGTATTAATGGTGGGCATAATAACCCAGGGTAAATACCCAAAACATTAGATTATGCACAAGTGTATAAACTGTATATAAAAGATAAATAAAGGCACGACTGTATTATTCAAAACGATAACAAAAACAAAATCTGCACCACGCTTATAGCCTGTTCTTATTTCCTTTTTGCAAACATAACCATATTTACAAACGAAGTCTCAAAATCACGGCCGTAGCCGGAGGGCTCTATACAAGAGCTAGGGTTTTGTTTTGCCCTTAATATTAAACATTAAAAATAAACAACCCAGAATTCTCGAAGGACAACAAAGGAGCTGCAACACCCAACTCTGCACATTTTCGCGTAAAGGTTTCACACAAGTTGTTAAGCCGTGGAAGAGACCAAGGCTTACCGGGGCCATATTGTCGAAACCCTTTCTCCCGTAACAACAATGATGAATAGCCGGTTCACCTGCAAACTAGTACACGACCAACTATTAGTGATCGTTGGTAGTGTTAAGAAAGGTTTTAAAGAATATACATATATATTGCCGTAACTTAAAATAAAAGCAGTAAGGTAGAACTTACCTTCTCATTCGAAACCCTTAACAATGATACAGCGGTCAGCATAAATAAGAACCTGCCAGTCGATGGGGAAGAAATGGAGTTAAACCTCTGAATCTCTAACAGAGAAGGAAACCCCAGCAAATCGATGGAGGGAGGAGAATATCTACAACTGCAACATTTCTTTCCTTCCGTTATCTCATGGCCAACAGGTAGACCAAGTCACGCTATTGTTGTAGGGATAATCATCCTCACGGCACAGAGAAAGGTGGGATGAGGGTATCGACCAAGAACAAATCCAGCGATGGCAGTATTGTAGAGCAAACAGAAAAGAGATGGAACATTCCAAGCACCTTCTCAACACAGAAACCAAACTTACGAAGAGTTGAAGCAGCAAGAAGACGAATGGCGGGAAATTCAACAACAAATGGTGCAGGAGAGTTGCAGAGCGGCCGAAGGCCGAGGGAAAAAGAGAAATGACCAGTTAGGGTTCATTTGTCGACTTTATAATGCCAATGCATGGTCACAAAGTAACCACGTAGCACTTTAAATAATTGCTGCAAGGGAGTATTATTTCTATAGTCCACGACCGATGATTGTGTCCCAACCAAATCATCACTCGAAGGTTCTGTATCAATCCTTATACCATGTTAAAACCTATGTTAAAATATCAACATGCATGTTAGTTCAACGATCTAGAATATTACATGTTACATAATGTTTAATTGCATGGCGACGTTTGCATAAATAAAAAGAATTGTTTATGTTACCAAAGGACTATAGAATCATAGGTCATGATAATAGTTTGATTGTTTTTAACCATAAATCCAATGCCATTCATTGGTAACTTAAGGTAAGGTAAGAACATATCTACTCATTATTGAGTATATAATTAATAGTTTTTCCATCATGCTTTTCATAGTTTTGTTTTGGCATACTATATTACATAATTTAGATGCTTAGAAATAAAGAAATAACTTTTCTATGTTTTTAGTTATGACCTTTATTTTTGATGACAAACAAAACTTATCATTCTACAGCTCAAGATTCATAAAGACTTCATAAGTAAGGGTATGATAGATATCTTGATTAGTACCTTTACCTTCTTTGTTGTCAGTATATTCTTAAGACTTCATAGAGAGAACATATATGATAAGTTAGTACTGATTTTAACGGTGTGGTTTCCATCTAAATGCTATTCTTGGAATGAGTTCAGCATTTTAAAGAAGGTAGACTTTTAAACTGTAAAAGAAATATTTATTTCGATTCCTAGTTCATAAATTCTTAAGTAAGAAAATTTTAGGATCGATAGTGGTAATACCTTTATCAGATAGAAATCTGAATAGGATAAAATCTAAATATAGAATATTACTATAACTTGATGTATAGAAGTAAACCTATGTAGTTGATATACAACTACTATCCTAATTATTAAGTTAAGAAATAATAAATACATTCTCATACTTATATTCAGCATGGACATTTAATGATTTTTTTTGTACTAGTAAACTGGGTTAAAACTCTATGTTTTCAAACAGTATAGTTCTTTACCTTCTATAGGTGTAGAATTCAATTCTCAAGTATTAAAATCTTAAAGAAAAGTCTAGTAATTATGATACCTTGAGTAGCATGATATCTCTGTCTAGCATAAATAAACTTTATAAATCAAATTGTATGCAGAAATCTGTACTGTAAACTTCAGAAGACTTGTTAGCATCGAACCATACTTCTTACCTGTATACCTATAATAGAAGGAAACGGCTGCGTTAGCTCGAAAGCTAAGTAAGCCCAGCCCTTACACGACAAACCACCTTATGTCGCAAACAGAAAAACAGTCAGTAGCTGAAAAAGAAACGACTCTACAAAGTACAGAATAATAAAATATTTATTCAGTTACAATTTTAAATAGCATAAACTAATCAACCCGTTAACAACTGCATTTAATGTGATTATATGTTATTTTTAAAAGTTTTAAATTTTTCGAAATTTTTGGGGCTTTGATAGGTATCTCCAATAACTAAGCAAGAAAATCATGGTTGAAGGGCTGCCTATCATCAAGTTTTCCAATGGCATATGCAAAGGGTGTGTAGTGGGAAAACATGTTGAGCATAGATATGAGAAAGGAAAGGAAATGAGGGATGTCCAAGTGCTTGATATGATCCATTAAGATATCATAGGGCCTCTTCCGACACCCTCATATAGGAATTCAAGGTATGTGTTGATTTTCATAGATAATTTCTCAAGGTACTGCTTGGGTGTATTTTCTCAAGCTAAAATCTAAGGTTTTTGAGACTTTCAAAGTGTACAAAGCATTAGTTGAGAATGCATGTGGGAACAAGATCAAGGTTCTTACCAATGAAAATGGTAAGAAGTATGTAAATAAGAATTTTCTTCAACTTTGTGAGGAATGTGGAATCCAAATGCTGCATTTTGTGCCCTACACACTACAACAAAAGGGTTTTGTAGAGCGGAAGAACATGGCACTTAAGGAGTTGAAAACATGTATGATGGAATCAACGGATTTGAATCCTAAACTATGGGATGAAGCTATCAATTGTGTTTCATATGTTCAAAACAAATACCCACACAAAGCACTTGATAGAAAAACTCCACATGAGGCTTGTTGTCGTCACAAGCCAATTGTTTCTCATTTCAGGGTTTTTGGCTCAATGGCTTGGGATAGGATTCCTCCATAGAAGAGAAAGGAATTTCAACCTCAAAGAAAGGATTCCATTATGGTTGGATATGCTAAATATGCAAAGGGATACAATCTCTTTGACCCCTCCTCTCAGAAAAAATCATTGAAAGGAGTGTACAGTTTAAAGAAGAGCCCATGCAGGAGATCTAACTAGCTCAAGGGGAATGCTCAAATACTCCACTCCATTATGATCCAAGAAATGATACTTTCTCTTATTTTTATGATTATGATATTGATGATGCTGATGATGATGATGACATGCATTCAGATCATGAAATATCCATTTGTCCCAAGTGGGCTAAGAAATCCATTCAAGCAACTAGGGATCTTGTTGGAGATCCATTAGACTCTAGGAAGACTAGATCTCAATTTGACAATGCCTTCTCCAGTTGTGAATTGAATATTTCAGAGATATGCTCTATGATGATTGGATACAATCCTCAGACATATTGGGAAGCATCACTTGACCCAAGATGGAAAACAACCATGCAAGAAGAGTTCAAGTCCTTACAATACAATGAGACTTGTGAATTGGTTCCCTTTTCCTTCAAGACGAAACTAGTGCAATGTGAGTGGGTCTATAGGACCAAAATGGCTACTGATGGTTCTCATATAATGTATAAGTACAAGTTTTTTTTGGAATGCTTTTCTCAATTCCAATGAGTGAGTTCCACTACATAGACATTTACACCGGTTCCAAAGATGGACTCTATCACGCTAGTTTGCATCTGAGTGTTGGGATGTTCACCACATGGATGTGAAGAGTGATTTTATTCATGGTGAACTTCATGAGGATATCTATATGCAGCAGCCTAAAGGTTTCATTCATGAT
Organism: Pseudotsuga menziesii; assembly: GCA_001517045.1. Lineage (NCBI taxonomy): Eukaryota > Viridiplantae > Streptophyta > Pinopsida > Pinales > Pinaceae > Pseudotsuga > Pseudotsuga menziesii. The sequence goes on from LPNX010674754.1 coordinate 226,130, forward strand.
ACTTTACTTGTTTGCAGGTTAAGAAGTCTTTATATGGCCTCAAGCAAGCCCCTAGGGCTTGGTATGCCAAGATTGACAATTTTATGCTACCGCTTGGCTTTGAAATATGTAAATCTAATCGTAATGTGTATTTGCAGCATGTTGGTGATTTATTGCAAGTCATAGTACTATATCTTGATGACTTTTTGATTATATGGAGATGCACTAAATATATATGATCAATTAAGTATTCATTGCATAGTGAATTCTCCATGATTGACCTTGGATTGTTGAAACAATTTCTTGGATTAGAGATTAAGCAATATGATGCAGGTATCAAGGTCATCTAACCAAAGCATGTTGCAGACGTGTTATTAAAGTTCAAAATAGATGAATGTAAGGCATCCAGGTGCACATTCCTCTTAGAAATAAAACTAGGTGATTTTGGTGCATCTCCATTGTTGGAGCGATCATTGTACATATAACTAGTTGAGATCTTGTTATATCTTACACACTCTCGACCTAATTTGGCATATATTGTAGATGTTGTTCCTAGATATAAGTAGGAGCCTCATGAGATCCATTAGAAAGATGTAAAAATAAGTTTGGGGTCAGTGCAAGAAGATGAGGGACCTTTTAGATGCAATCCTAGTTTTCAAAAACAAGATCATGTTACCCAAAAATACAACACGTTTCTGCTACATAGCACCTGCTATGGTTCAACCCGAGCTTGACATGTCATGGGAAATGTAGAATAGGAAACCATATCACATACACATTATATAACTACAAAACACGCTCGTGATATGTAGTTATAAAATGCGTACGCGATTTGGAAAATAAAAAATAATTTAAATACACAGGCCCGAAACCTGTGGCCCATTTTAACAATCAAGAACGCGAAAACAAAGGCCAATTGGAGCGTTTTGGAGCAAGTTAACTGCTTGGGATTGTTGGAGGAGCTGATTTAGGTTGAGGGGAGGATATTTCACTGGTGAATTGTCATCCAAGAAGGTAATTCAATCACCCAAAGCATTCTTTGTTTTGTCAATTTTTAACCTATAATTGTGTTTTTTAATAGAATAATCAACCCAACAAATCCCAAGCTAATGTTTGATGGATTCAAACTAAAATAGGCTATAAGAATAAAAAACATAATGTTTAAAAGATATTCAATGTTCCAAAAGGCTAGAAATATATTAAACAAACACAAGTATAATCCCAACTTGCATAGAATTTGATGGACAATGCAAAGTATGAATTGGGATACTAGTGAGAGTGCCCACGTGTAACATGCATAGTCAAACCTTCAAATGCAATGATTGTGCTGGAATTAACACAAAGTGCAATAAAATTTAGCAATTATTTTCATAGATAGGTGAATGCCAACATTTTAAGATACATAGTGAATGAGGGATCCAAATGTAACAACCAATATAATCATCAAAATGGAAGAAAGAGGAAATTGTGATCAAAATATGCAAGTTGGACCCTCATCTTGATTATAATTCCATATTTAACAATCCTTTGACACAATAAGAAACACATGTGACTATATAAAGGGATTGTAATTTCTAGAATAATATCAATACTCAACAATACCATGTGAATCCATCGACCTATTCATTCTGAATGTCCCAGACATACATAGAGTCATATACAACAACTAGAGTAGATTTATAAGCAATAAAATGTCACAACAACATTTAATTCAAGAGATCTACTTGATCTTAAGAGTTGAATGAACGACAATTTATAAAGTCATAATCACCACGAAATCTGGATGAAAGGTGACCACTCCATACATCATATGCCTGAAATGTGGATTGGTTTTTTACATAATGTCAGCTTTCTCACATTTGACCACCCATATCCCTAGATCTAGAAAGGACATAAATGACTTTACTCAAACAATCTATGCCCCTGCATCACTAGGTTTATCAACCATTTTTTAAAATAACAAAAACAATGGGTAATATATTTCTACATGTCGAGTCTCTAAGATCATCTACAACCAATTGTAGTCCAATCCACAAATTCTCCATTTTCCATGTAACTTTTGGTTGGTTTCCATGGTTACACAACAATGGAAATCGTGAACACCCATGAAATACCTAGAGTGCATCTTGAGAGTGTTCCCAACGATGATCGAGTAAATTATATTTAGAGGATATGGTGGCAGCCCTATATCACCCCTTTTCTTGCCTCACATGTCCTAATAGCCCCTTTCCCCTTTCTTTTACATATCCAAGGGACGTAAAGGCCAAAACATGTCAAAATAGCACTCCTGAATTGAAAGAAGTTTAAACCCAAGTGTGCATGGAAAAGTCACCAATGAGGGTGAAGAAGTGCCTTAACTTCTAGAAAGAAGTTTAACGAAACTCACTATTTAATTGTTAAATGTTCAAATTTAAGTTTTAAATGTATGTAAGTGAATGCCATTAAATTGCTTGTAACTTGAGTTTTCCTTAATTTACATTTTCAATTGTGAAGAGATGTCATTATATACCATATCTATATTTCTAATTATTTCCTTATTGATTTTTTTATTGCAGTTGCGCCTATGGACACCAATGCTGAAATATTGATTGAGCTTGCCCAGTTGAGAGGTCTCACTACTTCTTTTGGTGGTTGTGATAGGATTTGATGTTCACTTGCATCCACTTTGGATGCAATTGTTGAGACTATTACATTGTCAAGAAATATACTATATGATATTACTTCATATAGAGAAAAAAAAGACGCGAGTACGCTGAGGGGCTTAGCTACAGTGCAATAAAAAAGTTGAAAATTACCAAAGAGCATATATTTTCATTGTTTAGGGACCCTCGCATGAGGGAAATCCAAAATTCAAATAGGCCACATATCTCTATCAAGTGGTGCACATATCAGCCATTTGTCGATAACTGGATGGACATATGGTATATGGTTTTTGATATGCCACCACACAACAAGAGGGAGATCCCCTTGTATTTCCTTCGGAAGATGTATGCATAGTTCGTGTTGGGTAAACATGTAAACTATTTTGATATATTGGCATTTCAAGGGATTGGTGGGGGGATGCCCCAAAACTGACCCAATGCTAGGCTTCGATACATTGATCGTGCTATCCCTGCACCTCGCAGGCAGTTTCTTGGGCCAGATGTACCACCTATACATTGTGTTATTCTAGAGACACGTGATGCATTTTTTAGTTTGGCACTGGTCGTTGTTCCCCATAGCACTATGGTTCAACATATGGGTGAAGAAGGGACATCTTTCCCTGGTGTGGTACATACACCAGGTCGTCATGGTGCAAGACCATCTTCTAGTGCAGTACCACCCACTAGTGCAGTACCCCCATCTACTGTAGGACCATCTACTAGTGCAGCACCATTAGCACATTCCCAGCCTACTTTTGAGCCTCACGAGTGCACATCGTGTGGTCATCCATGCTATGGTCTTTCATCAGATGTTGTCTTCAGTGGGTTTTTGAGTGATGTATGTATATGGCTAATTGTAATAAATTCTTCATTTATTTTCCTCTTTGTACACATATGTATAGTTTGAGCTAATATATTAATTTTGTGAACTTGCAGTTGATGCTTTATGCCACAACGATGCCCCAGAGTATCATGTTCCACACTCTACACAGGGGCATGAAATGCCATCCATTGATCCCTTGGTTGGTGGAGAGATTCCTATAGCACCCATTTCCATATCTCACACCGAGGTAAACATTTTAAAATTTCAGTTTTTTAATACTTGTTAATTTGTCAATTTCCACATACTGTACATGTTAGTTCACTAATGTTATCTACGATCTAATATTTACAATTATTAAACTTGCAGATGTTGGATCCTTCATGGGGGAAAGCAGTGATGGAGGTAGGACTCATGGTCGTATCGACCGAGGAAATATCTGGGCAGATGCCAGATCCTTCATGAGGGAAAGCAGTGATGGAGGTAAACATTTTAAACATTTAAAAAGTATCAGTTTTTTAAATACATGTATCTTCGTTGAATCATCCATGTCTAACTACATGAACTCTTGTTGACTATAGGCACCGATCGAAACACCTGGACCATTTCCTGGAGTTGTATCTCCTCATAGGCCATATGTGAACAAGGGTCAAGTGTATATGAGACGGCCTACTCCTAGAAAGAGTGAAGTTTTCCATGACCATGGAGATACTGATAGCATGGTAATTTGTATATCCTTCGATGATATTTCTTAGTTAACTTGAAATCCAGTGCATAAAATGTTTTGTTAATGTTTGATTTGCATGTTTACTGCATCAGGAGCCAGAGTTTACTATTGTAAACCTTGGAGGGATGGTTGATGCAGCAGTCAGTGCTGCATCTACAATGGCAACAAGTCACATAGAGGTACAACTATTTCAACATGATCGTTACATAGTTTATTATAGTTCGCGTATGTTTATTCATGCATGTCTAACTATTTCAACATTTCGTGATTGTAGCCACCAGCAGCAAGAGTTATTGATGCAATAGTCAATGTGGTATCTGCAATAACAACAAGCCACACAGAGGTACAACTATTTGAACATGATATAGACATAGTGTGTTATTGTTGTCTATTGTTTATTCATGCACATTTCTAACTATTTCAATATTTGGTGATTGTAGCCACCACCACCACCACCAGTTCCTGCCCCCTTTGGCTCGACCATGGATGCGACCATCCTTCATGTTCAACCAATAGCTCCATCTGCTACATAAGAAACATAATCCCCTTTGTCACAGTCTCTCACTGAGGTGAGATTTCCATTAATGAACAATTGTTTCATGCAATGTCCATTAACATTTTCATAATTTTTGAGTTAATTTAGATATGGTATTTTATTGAGCTAATGTATTAGTACATAGTTAGTTGAATTTAACAATTGATATTTAATTTGTAGGATCGAGAGATGCACACTGGTCCTATAGTTGTGCCTACAGGATCACCCTCGAGAAAGAACAAGAGGAAGATTCAGTTTTGATGTGTCTTATGGGATATGTACATTTTGATACATGTACATGTGGCTTGGATAGTTTTGGATACATGTACTTTTAGAGACATGTACATTGACATTTCAGTTATAAATGAATGATACATTTCACTTTGAATTTGTTTTTTGGTTTCCACATGTTCTTGTGTTAATCTATTGTATTGATTTGTGAGGATTATCTATTACTTACAAATGCACTATGTCAAAAGAAAAAACTATTATATTTAAAGGTTTCAATGATCTCATTACATGCACACTAAATTCAAAGTTCTTGCTCGTGTAATTTAATGAATATAAGTGCAATACAATGTATTTCAAGGTTTAAATGAACTCACTACTTGCACACCAATTGGATATATCTAATTAAAAATTGTGAGTTTCGATTCATTAAATTACAAGTTAAGTCAATGCTCAAGTGTAATTTAATAAAACTAAGTGCAATACATGCTTCACATTTCATCAACAACCAACAACACTATTCAACAAACCTCATGTACCCAATGACTAATCACTCAGCATTAAAGGAACTACAATAGAATCGAAAGACTGAGAACCAACTTTGTGAATCAACATGATTTGAAGCATAAGTCCACCGGATTTGAAAACGTTCAATTCGACATTAAATTGATTTTGAATTGAGTTGTGACAATAAGATAAGATTAGGGTTAGGATTAGGGTTTTCCTTGTAGGTTTATGGTTATGGGCCATGCATTTTAAACAATAAACCCTAGTTAGGGATAGGGTTTTCCAAGTTTGGCCTTCATTGGCATGAAATGCATTGTCCAGCTTTGGCTCTCCTAGGTGTGACTGCATTGTCCCTACTGAGTGAAACCCTAGCTTCAGAAACCATCATAGATGAAGGTCACTGGGAAATGGACAGGAGGGATAGGCCCCCCCTAGCTAAAATCCCATGTCATGAATCCAACGGAATCAATGGTTCATCGATCGGAGGCCCAAGCATCGATCTATGGCGAGTTGGAGGTTACCTCCACATATCGTTCAGGGACACCTCGTGGACTTGGGCCCAGTGCGCAAAAAAAATCATGGAGCGGCAATTTTGAACTCTATCAACTCCTGCTAGCGTGTTTGGGCATGGGAAATATGGCAATGCCAACCGCATCCCCACCATCTGTGGCTTTCCAGATTTGGCCCTCGTTGGCATGACTACATTGTCCCCTACTGAGCGAAACCCTAGCTTCAGAAACCACCGTAGACAGAGGTCATCGGGAAATGGACAGGAGGGAGAGTCCCACCTCTAGCTAAAATCCCATGTCATGAATCCAACGAAATCGACAGTTCATCGATCGAAGGCTCGAGCATCGATCTATGGAGAGTTGCAGGTCACCTCCAGATACCGTTTAGGGACACCTGGTGGACTTGGGCCAGGTGCGTAAAAAACCTCACGGAGCGGCATATTTGAATTCCGTCAACTCCTACTAGTGTGTTTGGGCATGGGAAATATGGCAACGCCAACCGCATCCCCACCATCTGTGGCTTTCCAGCTTTGGCCCTCATTGGCATGACTGCATTGTCCCCTATTGAGCAAAACCCTAGCTTCAGAAACCACCTTAGATGGAGGTCACAAGGTAATGGATAGGAGGGAGAGGGCCCCCCTAGCTAAAATCCCACATCACGAATCCAACGGAATCGATGGTTCGTCAATCAGAGGCTCGAGCATCGATCTATGGCGAGTTGCAGGTCACCTCCAGATACCGTTCAGGGACACCCGGTGTGCAAAAAACCTCATGGAGTGGCAATTTTGAATTCCATCAACTCTTGCTAGCTTGTTTGGGCATGGGAAATATGGCAATGCCAACCACATCCCCACCATCTATGGCTTTCCATGTTTGGCCCTCATTGGTGTGACTGCATTGTCCACTACTAAGCGAAACCCTAGCTTCAGAAACCATCATAGACGGAGGTCATCAGGCAATGGATAGGAGGGAGAGGCCCCTCCCTAGCTAAAATCCCATGTCATGAATCCAACGGAATCAACAGTTCATCGATCAGAGGCTCAAACATTGATCTATGGTGAGTTGCAGGTCACCTCCAGATACCGTTCAGGGACACCTGGTGGACTTGGGCCCGGTGCGCAAAAAACCTCACGGAGTGGCAATTTTGAATTTCGTCAACTCTTGCTTGTGTGTTTGGGCATGGGAAATATGGAAATACCAACCACATCCCCACCATCCGTGGCTTTCCAGTTTTGGCCCTCATTGGCGTGACTGCATTGTCCCCTACTGAGTGAAACCCTAGCTTCAGAAACCACCATAGACAGAGGTCATTGGGCAATGGACAGGAGGGAGAGCCCCCCCCCCCTAGATAAAATATCACAATTTCAAGTACACCAATGACCCAACATGTCAGCCTCCCAAAATTTTCTATTATGCATATGAAACATTAACCTTTCAAAAGCATGAGAGGTTCCAAATTTTGTTTGTTTATTAAGTTTATCACTTAATATTTTCACATGCATGGTGTTTACCTACTTCACATGCATAATGTTAGCGCATGTTACTTTTGAATACTTCATATGCATAATGTTGAAGCATGTTACTTTTGAGTTGTTTGTGTCAATATTAGTAGGTTATTTTCTTCCACTTTCAATGTTCCAAAAAACATAACCAACTAAAAACAAAGCTAAATAAATCTCTTATTATCTTTTATTATCTTTTAAGTAGAAATTAAACTTCTTAATAAAAAAAAATGAGATGAAATTCCAACACTACTAGGCACTACCCCTTTGGAAATGGACATGTGGGTATAAGAGGTGAGTTGTCAAGAAGGAAATTATACAAGCCTTAAAACATAAGTTTATCGTTGCGGAAACTTGTTTCCATCATCCTAGTTGTATATATCAGCTAAAAACATTGACAATATTACCTACTTAAAAAATTAGGGTTTTAGTCATGTAAGAGAGCCTACAAAGAACTTTGATAGGTATGACCTACAGAGGTACATGTATGTATTCTAATGTTATGTATATCCTGTGAATGAGATCTTGAAATGTTCATATGATTGACATATATGGTTTGTTGATCATATGTAAAATTTGGCATGTTCATTAACTTGACATACAAGAGAACTTTTGGCATATTTATAAACAACACTATGAAAATTTTTAGATATCAAGAACACAAAATTGACATATTCATAAGAAACATACATGGGGAAATTTAAATTATGATACATGCCTCATCATGCTAGATCCCACCTATTATCATACAACCAAGCCCTCCGGATCATCTCTTATAATGATGGTCTCCATTAGTCTCTCGTGCTTTGTATCCAGTAAGAAGTAGCGTACCTTCGATGAATTTCGGCTAGGCATTGTTCGTACCTGGAGGTTCGTACCAATGATTAAGTTGGTAAAGTGATACACACTTGCACCTAGTTTGTAATCCCTATAAACATATCCACCCTTCTTTCTTGCATTGTTGTCATGTGTAAGGTATTCACCTTTAACAACCATAGACCCAGTGGGGAAATGATTGTTTTCATCATCAGTCATGGACATGATGAGGGTTTGCTTTCCCTCTATACAACGTGCCAACCAGTAATCACCACCCCATTCACTATCTTTTGAGGCAACCATTGCGTATATGTGTCTTGCATAGTATGATTGTAGGTATATGATCAAATATTTTCCGTGTGATACAAGGCCATTAATGTGAGTTTCAAGACTACATAAATTTAACAAAAACATGTTAAGGAAATGCATCATACCAGGTTGTACAAGGTCTGATACATGATCAAAATCTATAGAAATAGACGATTGGTCTTCTTCCAACGGAGTTAACTCAACAATTGCATGCTGATCAAGTGGAAGCCTTATGCGATCCCATCCATCAACCCAATCCAATGATTCACACAGATCCTAGTCACCATCACAACAAGGCGGGCAAAAACAAGCAAGTTTTCTGGTCCAAATTTCAAATACTGGGTTATCAGAACTTCAAACCGAATGAAAGCCATGAGTGCCAGGAACAGTCTTGGATTCCCATGCATGTGAACGATCTATGTCTACCACCTCAAAAAAAAAATTCTCCATGCATGATAATGAATGATGATGATGTTCATGATGTTGATGGTGATGATGATGAGGATAATGACGATGATGGTGATGATGATGTTCATGCTGTTGATGGTGATGTTGTTGATGATGATGATGATGATGATGATGATGATGATGATGATGGGGATGAGGATGATGATGAGGATGATGATGATGATGTTCATGATGTTGATGGTGATGATGATGATGATGATGATGATGGTGAATGATGATGATGTATGATGATGTTGATGTTGATGATGATGAGGATGATGATGATGATGTTCATGATGTTGATGGTGATGATGATGATAAGGATGATGATGATGATGATGTTGATGGTGATGATGATGAGGATGATGATGAGGATGATGATGAGGATGTTCATGATTTTGATGGTGATGATGATGATCACGTTGATGATGATGATCATGATGTTGATGGTGATGATGATGATGATGAAGGTGATGATGATGATAACGACGATGTTGATGATGATGATGATGATGATGATGATGATGATGAAGGTGATGATGATGATGAAGATGATGAAGATGAAGATGATGAAGATGATGTTGATGGTGATGGTGATGATGATGATGATGATGAGGATGATGATGATGACGATGTTCATGTTGTTGATGGTGATGATGATGATCATGTTGATGATGATGATCATGATGTTGATGGTGATGATGATGATCATGTTGATGATGATGATTATGATGATGATGATGAAGGTGATGATGATGATGAGGATGAGGATGATGATGATGATGTTCATGGTGTTGATGGTGATGGTGATGATGAGGATGATGATGATGTTCATGATGTTGATGGTGATGATGATGACGATGATGATCAGGATGATGTTGATGATGTTCATGATGTTGATGGTGATTATGATGAGGATGATGATGATGATGTTCAAGATGTTGATGGTGATTTTGATGATGAGGATGATGACGATGAATGGTGATGATGTTCATGATGTTGATGGTGGTGATGATGATGAGGATGATGATGATGAATGATGATGATGTTCATGATGTTGATGGTGATGATGATGATGATGATGATGATGATGATGTTCATGATGTTGATGGTGATGATGATGAGGATGATGATGAGAATGTTCATGATGTTGATGGTGATGATGATGATCATGTTGATGATGATGATGATGATGAGGATGAGGATGGGGATGATGATGAGGATGATGTACATGATGTTCATGATGTTAATGGTGATGATGATGATGACGTTCATGATGTTGATGGTGATGATGATGATGATGTTCATGATGTTGATGGTGATGAGGATGATGAGGATGATGATGATGAATGATGACAATGTTCATGATGTTGATGGTGATGATGACGAGGATGATGATGATGATGATGATGATGATGATGATGATGATGTTCATCATTTTGATGGTGATGGTGATGAGGATGATGATGAGGATGATGTTGATTGTGATGATGATGATCATGTTGATGATTATGCTGATGACGAAGATGAGTATGGGGATGATGATGTTCATGATGTTGATGGTGATGATGATGATGATTATGAATGACGATGGTGTTCATGATGTTGATGACGATGATGATGAGGATGATGATGATGATGTTCATGATGTTGATGATGATGATGATGATGATGAGGATGATGATGATGAATGATGACGATGTTGATGATGTTGATGGTTATGATGATGACGATGATGACGACGATGATGATGATAATGATGATGATGTTAATGATGTTGATGGTGATGATGATGATGATGATGTTGATGAGGATGATGATGAGGATGATGATGATGATGTTCATGATGTTGATGGTGATGATGATGATCATGTTGATGATGATGATAATGATGATGATGATGATGATGGAAATGGTGATGATGATGATGGTAATGGTGATGATGATGATGAAGATGAAGATGATGATGATGATGATGAAGATGAACATGATGATGATGATGACGACGACGATGATGATGATGAACATGAACATGATGAAGATGGTCATGATGATCATGGCGATGTTGATGACGACGATGATGGTGATGATGATGTTGATGCTGAGGAAGGTGATGATGATGATGAGGATGATGATGATGATGATGATGATGATGATGACGATGGTGATGATGATGTTTAGGATGTTGATGTTGAGGATGATGATGATGATGATGAAGATGAACACTATTTTTGGTTTTGATTTTACAAAACGCGCACACTATTTGTTTGCAAATAATGCACACACATTTTGTTTCTATAAAACACGCACGTATTTTGTTTAACTAAATCACGTTCGTGTATTCTTTAAATTCAAAAATTTATTCCCTCCAAATGATAAGGCCAAGCCTCCACCCATGCTTTCACGGAGTTCCTATTCCTATGTGTCTGCTTTGTACTTTGCTTCATATTCAACATGCCTGTGCCTTGGAGTATGGTAAACCATGGCTAGTTCAGCATTATATCCAAATTTTCAATATGCTTGTGTTTAGCGGTTCGTCGGATTATGCTGCACACCTCAATTTTTTATGAGATTTTAAAAAAATATATGTTTTTTTTGTAGATTCTAGATATGTAAATTTTAACAAGAATACATAATTTTTTCTATTTTTTTCTTATTTATCTTCTGTCATCACTCAACTAAAAAAAAACACTAGTAGTGTTTCGTAGATATGTCTTTCGTTTCCCAACCATTTAAAAAAAAATGTATGGCGCACTAAAGAACACCAACCTCTACATGCTATAAAAAAACCATTTCCAAATAATTGCATTAAGACATTCTAATGCTGCACCCACAATTGACGTACCGTTTTCGAGGTTTGATCTCTTAGATAATTAAAAAATAAATTAAAAATATTATTTTTATTATTAGAAAAATAGTGGTGCACTAGTCCTATATTTTCTCTATATGTATACCGGTTTTCCTAAGTTTATTCCGTCATTTAGACACTCATACGATGCACCCAAAAAAACATATACCTTATAATTTGTCACAAAAAATAAAAAGTGCTCATTAAAATTTATCTAACTTTAGATAGTAAACAACATTTTCAATAGAGAAAAAATATATATTTGGAAAGGTCATCAAATTTCCTACATTTCTTGTTTTTTACTAATCACAAGATTCATTGTGTAAGTGTCTCAAAATATCCATGCAAGTTGATGGATGTCTGTTTTTTCAGTTTTTTGTTGCATCTAACACGCCAAAAGAGACCCTCAACTTCTTGCACACACCCTTTGCATTATGTCCAAGGAAGGAAACGCTTCGGGGTACACTATGTTGCTGGCTCTCCAATATAACTAGTTGGATTTACTAATTCTGATTGGGATGGAGATACCATTGGCAGAAATTCCACTTCAAGTTATGTCTTAAAGCTTACACATGGTACCATATGTTGGTCAAGAAAGAAACAACACACCATATCCCTGTCTTCCCTTGAGTCTGCATACATAGGAGAAGTGAATGCAACTACACAATATGTAGGCTTGCAAGGTATTCTTGTGGAACTTGGATTTGCATTTGATTCAGCCACAGTGATTTGGTGTGACAATAAAAGTGCAATCAAGATTTCCACTCATCAAGTGCAGAGATAGAGGACTAAGAACATTGAGATACGCATGCACTACATTAGGATCCTGGTGCATGAGAAGGTGATATAATTGTAGTAGTTCCCATCTACAAAGTAAATTGCCGGTATTTTCACCAAGAGCTTCATAGAGAAGAAATTCACCCATATGATATTGCTTCTTGGAGTGGGTGACACATGGTGATGGTTCATATTCAGTTTCATATTTTTCTCCATGTCTATTTTAGAGGGGAGGTTTTGTTCCCATGAGGTTTTCCTCCTTACTTTGGTCATATGGACTAATAAATTTTTTGTAAGAGGTGACATGAGACTTAGTTTCCAAGGACTCAATAATGTGGTATAATTGTACTAAGTAAGGCTTAAGGGGGGGTGTTAGAGCATTAATCCTCCTTATTACTATGTTCATACACATAGGACACATTTTTGTTAGTCTTATGCATTGTTATATGGTCCAAAACTAGGTTTTATTGGTCAATATTGCTTCCCTTGGTGTTTTGGACTCATAACTGCACCCATGCACTCTCTTTTGGTCATTATGACTCCCCATGCACCTTCATTAATGAATGATCATACCTTGATGCATTCCCCATTCCTTAAAATAAGGAAACTAGTTGACTAGAGGTGGTAGTTCATGTATTTGGTGGTTTTGGCTCTTCTTGGTTATTTATTGCTTACTAGAGCCACTCTCACTCACCCATGCACTCACCCACTCCTATCCTACCCTCATTTATGTCCTATCATGCTCGAACCAGGTCCACACAGGAATTCGTGAACTTTTGGGATGGTTTGGGAGCTCATTGGTACACCTAGGGGGGTTTTGAGGTCAAATCCAAGCCTGCCACATGTATGCATCGATATTGCCTCCAAAGGATAAATATTTCTACCTATTATAATGTAATCATGTTTCAGACATATTTACATGTTGAACAGTCATAATAAACTCTCTTATTGACTACATTTTTTTGTTAATTTCACACTTTCTACTGTTTTGTGCACATTTTGTGAGTAATCTTGAATTCTGAGGATTCGCTTAGCTCCTAGATGAAAATATCATTATGCATAGTTACCAAGATGTTTTTCCATGGTCCCTAAGGTGGTTTTTGCATGCTTTCCAATATAGTTTTGCACATTTTCCATGGTGGTTTCTGCATAGTTCCCGAGGCATTTTGGAACAATTATCGAGATCCATACAGTCATTAATCAACATGGATCCTGAGGTGGAATCCATATTGTTTTGTGTTTAATACAATGATAGTTTATCAATTTCGATGCCATAGGAGGCCTAAGGAAAACCTTGTTGAGTTTATACTGATTTTTCTTGAAATTTTAAGAGGATTGTAGTGGTGCTATCTATTTTTGTTGGTTACTGATATAAAATAGAAGTGGTTCCAGAAACCCATTATTGTAATATTTAAATACTTTATAAGATCATATTTCCATTGGAAGTTTCCCAAAGACGTAGCCCAGGAGTGGTGAAATCCATTATCATCTCTTGTATAGCATTTTCATGGTTTTATTTATTTTTATTTGCTTATGTGTGTATGTTTAAGCATTTAAATTTCTGATGTAAAGCTTTTTTATGAGAATTTATCATATAAATTTCACATGCACTTTTTAATGGTTAAAAATATATCAATATTTTTATATCACATCTCCTCCAAGGGATGTTCTAGACCGATCATCGCCTCGATAATAGCTTCATCTAAAGGAAAAGTGTCATGGAGGGAGTCATCTAAGCATGAAAAATTGGCCACCCGAATGAGTGGAACTTGTTAAATTTGAGCATATAGATCTGTAGACAAACACACAACTCACAAAGAAGATCTCACAATTCACTCAGCCATTGAAGAATGAAACAGTGCAAAAGGC
>LPNX010674754.1:242880-362472 GCA_001517045.1 Pseudotsuga menziesii
TTCTTTCTCTGATTCTGGCTCTCCTTCTGTTTCTTCTACAATTCTGAAGAGATGCTTGGTGCAGAGCAATACTTTCATGTCATCCTTCCACTGGTGATAGTTGAAGGGAGTGAGAGGCTCTATTTGATGAGCCATTTCGAAGTAATAGGAAGAACTGAGCTGCTATACCGAATGCAATGAGAAGTAGAGGCTGCTTGTAGCGAATGCTGTAAGAAAACCTGATAACCTGTCACACAATCAAACAAACAAAATGATCCGGTTGGAGAACTGAGGAGGAGAGGAGTCTTGTCCACCGAGGCTCTGATACCATGTTAAATTTGAGCATATAGATCTGTAGACAAACACACAACTCACAAAGAAGATCTCACAATTCACTCAGCCATTGAAGAATGAAACAGTGCAAAAGGCTTGCAGCTGTGAATGCTTTCATTAATCAAAAAGTAATTCAGATAATAATTACAATGATGTAAAATGGATTTAATAGCCACAAGCAATTCGAATCCACATGAGGAAGTTCGAATTGATGACTCTACTTGACTGTAGGTAACCAAGACTTGTCTAAATCACAATTGGAGTTCTAAAACACAACTAAATGTTACATTTAGTATTAAATAATGGTTAACTGACTGTGGTAGGTGAGAAAAGCGCCCCACATGTGTGCAATTAATTAAACCATTATTTAACTGAATGTAGAGAGCTAGAAATGAATGTAACTGACTCCTAACTTGGCTTGACTAGTCATCAACTGAAGTTAACTGACCTCTGTTGGTTTCGGCACTCCCAGTTGCTTCCTAAATTGTAGGGATTGATATAGGAGACTCCTAAACTTATGCAATCAAGTGCAATAAGTGGCAGTGAGCCTCAATTAGTGTTCCCCACACTTTGGTAACTGAAACATGTGCCCCAATTTGGTCAAGTTTAACCAATGGTGCTAATGACTATAAATAGACTGGTTGGACTCCCGATTTAGACATGACTCCTGATTTAGACATATGACCAAATTTGTACAAGGGAGGATTAATAATCCTAACAGAACTAGGATATCCTCCTCTCCCATCCATGAATGGGAAGGATCAAGGTATGTAGTGATGCTAATTATGGCTTGGTAAGAGATGATGTAGATAATTTTTTTTATGCACTGATGGGTGTGATACCTTCATGGTGAATTACCTAGACAAGGGAAATTCTAAGGATAACTCAAATATGAAGTACGAAATAAGACCAGACTCAAAGGTGTTGGAATGCCACTGGGCGTAGAATTAATAGCTAGAATTGGTGCCCAAAAATAAAAAGTTTCCATCAATAAATGATACATTCCAACACCAATGTTCTCAATCACCGACTTATAATTATCAATTACCGAGATAGTGGGTCCTGGTGATGTTGAGAAACCAGAATTATCAAATGATAATTGATCGATAATAACAATTTTATCTTCATGGGGAAAACACATGACACAAAATATTGACATGATCACTTTCATGGTATAAATCTAGGTCTGACCTAGTTACAATAGATTATAGTCAAGGGGCACATCATCCACCTCAACCTTGAATGGAATGGTATTTCCCTTCAGTTGGAACTAAAGGTAAGGAATAATTCCATGCAGTCTAAAGGAACGTCCATAAAAGGTTGTCAACATAGTCATGGATTTAGACAACATAGGAGAGTAAAGGCCTATCCAACTGGTAAGAGACATAAAAGAGGTTGCAACACCTTCATCCATGACTGCACGATTAATGGTGTTGTTCAAACACTCCACGTGGAACTGAAATGACACATGGTAAGGAATGTGAGTCTGGACATCATGAATCGATTCTAAAAACACTAGGACTATTCAGGTCAGTCACTCCTATAGCATTTAAAAATGCTTTCCTCTGCAAGGGATAAGTCTGAAGCACCTCTAAAGTTGACATCACACAGGGATTTTGGCCCAAATCATCAATTATAGAATAGTCTTGGGCGGCTCAGGAATTTGGATTATGCCCCAAGCACTTCAAGACTCTTTTCAATGTGCATGGTATAGTTTCAGGCTTGTCAATCAACAAAGGAATATCCAAAAGTAGGGGATCTTTACCCATGGTTGGTTGAGATGGACCATAATCATGTGAATGGGTTGCAACATGAACAACTAAAATATTATTTATACAACCATGGGCACTTTATGGGACTGATGGGATTTGACTTCCACCAACACCACTTATGTTGGCTAAAGTCCTTGATGTCATATTTTGATTATGTGCAAGGGTATTAGTTATCACAAATTTGATCTGTGAGATGAAATTTGGCGCCTCATTAATCCTAAGGAACAAGTGTGTAAGATGGTATCCTCCACATAGCTTACATGGGAATTTTACCTTCTATTTCATCTTCTTGTCCGCTGTAGCACTTTCATCAATCTTGTCATAATTAGCATTCTCATATTTATTCCCACCCTTCTTATTTTTCTTCCCCTTTTCCCTATTCCATCTGGGTTGTTGGTTCCCCTTTTGGTTCAACAATTCCACAGAATGTACATCCGCTGATTGGGTGGGGGTGGAAAAGCCACAGCTTGTGTTACCACAAATTGGTTCAATGACAAATTTTCCATTTCATGCGTAACTTGGTCCAAATATTTCACACTTACAGAGCCAACAATACCATTGACATGTGCCCCAGCTTTAAACTTGGTGTAATGATTTGACCTCGGTGTGTCCAGTTGATTTGACCTCAGTGTCGAATGATTTGACCTCGGTGTATACCGAATTTTTCAACTTGGGGTCATGATCCCATACTGAGCATAAATCAAGTCTAATGATTGAACTTAGAAAATTGCATGTTCACATGGTGTACAATCAGTGAAACATTTGGCATAACAAACTTAAATAGACTCCTGGTTAAGGCAACAATTTGATGCTTAGTACCTGATCTCCTCGAGGAAAATTTTAGTATGTGATCCAAATACCATGTGAATTCAAAAGGATGTGTTCCTACTCAACGAGAAGGAATAGAAGCATGTAAGATACTATAAGAAGGTGTCTCAGGGATCCATAAGGTAATGGTAGGAAAATACCCATGTGATTCCTCTCCTAATATAGATGATGGGGATGGAGGGAGATTTAGAGTATCAGATAATGTACTCATCCCTAAAAGTCTAATAAGTCACATACGAGAAAAAAGACCAGTCTCACGTCTTTTTATTTTTTGAAGAGGTTGAGTAGGATCAAAGGTGGTATACCTACTAAATGACGAGATCGACGAGGAGCCAAAAATTGATCCACAGTGACACTACGAAGAATCTTAAGTAACCATGATACCTAAGGTGAACTAGTGAATATTGAGGACACCCCTAAATAAGCTAGGAAAAATGCACATAAGAAATGAATGCAGCATGTATGTATCACCTAGGATAGGCTTAAGACTCTCATACACTACAAGCGGAGGTGTGTAACCATTTATAGTGTCCCTCAACTTCAACGCATAAAGCGACTATGTTGTTCAACCCTGACCTAGCCAAGACACTCATAGAATAACCTATATAAGTACTCCTTCTGGTACCTAGGAAAAACACTTAAGATCACCTCAATATAACCAATGCTTAGGAAGACAGTCAAAAATAGGATCTATCATATGGAAAAGGTAACTAAGATTGCAGCTAGAAAGCACCAAAGGTACCTCAATATCCCCTAGATATGTATAGGATTATGGAAATATCTCTAGCACTCACTGAAGGTAGTGTAAGTCTATCCCCACCATCGTTGTATGTACTTCCTCGTGATTAACTCTAGTGTAAGAGGAGCTTCCTCATAACACCAATTATAGCAAGGATTTCTCCTCTCCCTGTTTAGACACATAAATTGTTTCTGTTTTATAGTCTTGGAAAAGTTTACTCTCAAAATCTTATTCTGAGACTCTAAAACCTAAAATTTTTGGTGCAGCCTATAAACTAAAGTTGTTATAATCAATTTTAAATTAATCCTTCATTTTAATAGGTTGTGCATACTCAAGGGATATGGTCATGAAACTAGTGATTGATGTTATGACAAAAGAAAATATGCACACCTAAAAAAAATGCCATTGGAAATCTTATTTTTCAAATGAAAAGATGGTATGCCACTAAATGAAATGGACAATAATTCATTTTCCATTTAAATGAAAATGCAATCTTTCCTAAATGAAATCCTAGACTAATTTAATTCTAGGAAAACCACTGCAAGTACATACAATGCAAATGAATATGCACCAATGCATTTTTTTTTGTATTTTCAGAATAAATAATTCAAAATGCAAAAGGGAAATACTAAAATCTCAGCCCATGCATATAGTATAAAGACACAAGCCAAACAATACAACAAGAATCAATTATTCATACACTAAAGTAAAAACAAAAAGAGAGAAGATAATACCAACGTTCCAAAGAAATAATAATAAACAGAGGTTTCCAACCACAAAAGGAGTAGTTAATAGACAACATAGAGACTGTGGAAGACTCAACAACACTCACAATGCACCCAACAATCTCTCACACCAAGATATCACTCAAAATGGAGATATACATGATTGTTCAGATAACAACGACGTATGTACACGACCTTCTAAACGACAAACCGTGTATATACATGACTATCAATACTATGAATGACGTATACAAAGAAATATGGGGTAAAATAGAAAGCTAAGGGCCAAACCACTCCAAGGAAATGTCAATGGACGATCACACTACAAAATTGGACACAGAAACACAAAGAATCAAAGAGCAATTTAAGCAAAAATGCACCCAAAAACCCCAACAAAAGGGACACTTCCCAAGTGGATTCATAGATTATGTTACGGAGAAAATCTTCCTATGGTTTGGGGTGGACCACAAGTGACAGGATGACACCAAAAATCACATACATTCTCAAATATGCATTATAAATTAAAGAAGTTAACAACTAAGGGGTAGAAACCTTACCTCAAGTGGTGTTCGAAGAAGACCACCATTGAGCTCATGATCAAAATCTTGTCCCTACAATTTTCCCTCAACAACAAATATATATCCAAGCATAAATTATATTAAATGTTTTAGCATTCAAATTAACATAATCCAATTAAAAGTGTATAAACAAATTATAGCAATACATACAAATATGAATAATTAGACATAAAATTTAGCTCACAAATAGATATTTCTATTCATTTAAAAACAAAGATACAATGTGACAACCTCTAACACTTTCTTCCTTTCTAATTTGGTTTCAATTATATAAAAACAACAAATTTAAACTTTTTTTTTCGACAACTTAATATGTTTGTACTCTTTACTAAACTTAATATAAGAGACTGTGAAAACATGAAGAGGAAGTGCAACAATATTACTAAGGGTTGTATCCCTTCACCTTTCTGGATGGTAATAAAAGGAATGGAAATTTATGTGTGGACACAACCCATTCTTTAGGTGAACCACGTTATATATTTGTCTCTCTATAATGTGTTTAATTTTTTTTACATCTTGTTTAATGATTTAAATGTATATATATTATTGCTCTATGGTCTTGTTTTCTAACATTTGGTATTAGAACAAAAACGTCTATTTTCATGGTTCCTTGTTCGAGTGGGAGCAATGGAAGAAGAGGGGAAGTTTAGGGTCGAGAAATTTAAGGGACAAAACTATCAGTTATGGAAGATGAAAATGTAGGACTATCTGTACCAGAAGGATCCGTATCTTCCATTGGGAGGAAAAGCAAAATAGTTGTCGACTATGAAGGATGATGAATGGGAGGCTCTTGACAGAAAGGAAATGGGAAAAATATGGCTATTCCTAGCTTTGTCATTGGATTTAAATATTTCGAAAGAAAAAACAATAGAGGGTGTGATAAGCGCATTGGATAGGCTCTGCAAAAAACCCTCAGCTTCCAATAAGGTATTTTTAATGAAGCGTTTATTTAATATGAAGATGTCAGAAGGTGGATCTGTTGCTAACCATTTAAATGTGTTTAATACACTTAAAAGTTAGTTAAGTTCTATAAAAGTGAACTTTTATTATGAGGTTAGGGCTCTTCTAATCTTGTTCTCATTGCCAGAAAGTTGGAATAGCTTGGTCATGGTTGTAAGTAACTTTGTCTCTAGTTCAAACCCTCTTAGTATTGATGATGTTGTTGTTGTTATTCTTAGCAAGGAGATGCGAAGAAAAATCACAAGTGAGACATCAGGTAATGCATTGACCATGGAGAGAAGAGGGAGATAAACAGAGAGAGGAAGGAGCCCGAAAAATCGCAGCAAGTCTAAAAAGGGAATATCCAAGTCCATATTCGGAAAAATAAAGTACTGGAACTCTGGTAAGAAATGAAATCTAAATAAATACTGCAGAGCAACAAAGAGGAAAGGTTAGAGGCAGCAAGAGACTACTCAAGAAGTGAATGTAGCAGGTGATGTGTTACCAGATGCTTTGATTCTTTCATTAGATAATGCTAGCGATTACTGGGTAGTTGTAATAGTCCAAAAATTTGTAAAAATTTAAATTTTTTCCTATGACATTAAATGTTTACAATGTCACTTTCGAGGTACATTTAACTGTTAACAATCAACATATTAAGGTTTAAACTAGAAATAATTCCTTTATTAAATTCTAGATCTGCATACTTAAATATTTGTTTCATAAATTGTTATTAAATATTTAATTTAGTAGGTGATGATTTGGAATAACATGAACTGAAACATTGCTTTGTTTACTATGTTCTAAAGTTTGTTTTACTATTTGTAAACATGAAGGAACTTCAGTTAAGTCCAATGATTACTTATCTTTTTAGCTAATGCAGTGAAGTGATGCTTCTTTTATAGGTCTTTTTACATGTAAGATATTTTGTAACCAGTTTCCAGATCGAGATTAATTATCTCAACTAGAATAGGTAAAAATGCTACTATATTTGTTTAATTTACAGTTTTGATCAAAATAAAGGAGGTATTGTTGAAACTGTATATTTACATTTTATTTAATTTCTTGTAAGCATAATTATTTGGAGAATTTGAACATAAATCAAGTTGTTCTTCTACCTCGCTTTGACTATAACTTGTTCGTCAAACTTTCATTTATTTATTATCAGTTTAGGTCCTATATACAATTCTAGAGAAAGATAATTTTGTATACTAGGTCATTTGATACCTTATTACTTGTTACCAATGATAGTTCATATGTATTTGTCTGAATAATATTCAAATGTTATGTAACTAGGAAAACCTTTAAATCTAGTTATAGTCATAAGGTATAATGATTGGCATTCATACATGGAACTAAATATTTAGTGTAGAAGACAGTCTATTGATTGTTTAAGTATTTAACACGTAGAAATGCAATAATAAGAAC
The DNA here is from genome assembly GCA_001517045.1 of Pseudotsuga menziesii. Taxonomy (NCBI): domain Eukaryota; kingdom Viridiplantae; phylum Streptophyta; class Pinopsida; order Pinales; family Pinaceae; genus Pseudotsuga; species Pseudotsuga menziesii. Next base: position 250,202 of record LPNX010674754.1, read on the forward strand.
ATTATATACTTAAAAAGTATTATTACTGCTTTGTGTAAGGAATGAAGAGATCATTTCCTACAAAATCTATCCAACCTAGCCTTTGCATGACCTTCATCTCACAAGAAGATATGATGTAAAAATTATTACCCTACAACAAAATTGAGTTATAATACTCATACTAAGAATCATGCTATGAATCTTTCTATTCTTGCAAGCTTACACATATAAGTGATTTTAACCAATGTATTATCATAGGTTTTCTACAAGGTCTTTTTGTAAGTCTTATAGTTTATCACAAGGTGTTTGTTTATAATATTAACAAGGTTAAAGATTTTTTTACACATACAACTATTATTTACAAGGTTCTCCTTCTATAATTGAAATTATTATTTGAGCGAGGTTTATAACTATCATACCTTTTCATTTACATTATGCATCCTATAATAAAAATATATTGATCGATTTGAATAAGTTTTTAACCAAAGTTTATATAAAAACCATTTTGTGTGCAGGATGCTCCAGGGATTTTTAACTATAGCGCAAAACCCACAACTTGAAAATATATTGAACTCCACATGGTCAATGATAAATGCATAGGGTTTTTGACTTTGTAACTTCACCATATAAGTCTCACAAAACCCTAAAATTCTGCATTTGACCTATCATTTTACTACTGAAGTGGAGAGAGGGCTGCATGATCATGGCCGCATAGGCCTTGATTCCACTCCTTATATCAGCCTATACATTTATTCTATGTGTGAGTTCTTCATCGCCATCACTTTACTCTCTGTGTGAGGCCTTTGTCGCCATTTTTTTGCCTCTATGAGGGATTACCTTCGTGTTTTTTTTTTTTCAGTTGTGAACTCTGTAGTGTGGGATTATTTTTTCGTTCATCATGGCATGGCCTTCGATTTTGATTTGAACATTCTTGTTGAGGTTTCCTTGACAGAAGCTTTCCTCATTTGCTTAGGCCTACTGCATCTAGTGGTTAGGGTTCTATTTAATCCACCTTCTACATAGCTAAGGTCAAAATCTATCCAGGTATACATATATTTTTAAGTTTAGAATCTTCTGCATTGTTTCAAGGTTCATTGTGTTTTGTTTTTTAATTAAGAGAGTTTAATACCCAGTTTTTTCTATCTTGTCCAGACTTTCGAAGATGGCTGTGGTGAGCTAGAAGACACCACATATCACCACGAGAAGGCTCCAAGTTCAACCTGGTAAGCCTTGGTCCTACTTGAGTTTCCTCTTGCAATGGTTGTATGGGGTTTCGTTGTTACAGTTCCACCGAGATGTGACTCCAGCTTGGTTATCAAATATTTTGTTCATTTAAAAAGGCCATGTGGTCGAGAATGAAATATTTTGATGAGAAAATTATGAATCCCTTGCGACCGTAGCTTGATGAAATTCTTATGAGGCCTTCCGGCTGTAGATTCATTAGACGAAATTTCAACTCAAAATGGGCTTTTTAACTCTACTTCCAATTCCATGTGTTAGCCAACTAAATTTATTTAAATTTGAAATACCGTATAGGTCATAACCACTTTTTTAATATAGATTTGGCAATAGATATCATAAAAAAAATACTTTTTTTTTGTATTTTCAAAATATAACCCCGAGTTTTTACTCAAATTTCGATCGAGAGAGCTCATTGGATGTAGAATGAAATTTTGCATCCAACCAGTACCCACTCGGCATACTTTTGACGTACCATGCTACCCCAAAAACAAGAAATACCTGAAAAAATGTGATGATGGTGTCATCATCACGTTTTTTCAGGTATTTCTTGTTTTTGGGGTAGCAGAGTATGTCAAAAGTATGCCGAGTGGGTACTTGTTGTATAAGGAATTTAATTCCACATCCAAGGAGCTCTTTGGATCAAAATTTGAGTAAAAACATGGGGAGATATGTTGAAAATACAAACAAAAAAGTAGTTTTTTTCTTTTCTTCCTCCAAAATTAATAAATTTAGTTTATTATTTTAACTATTATTTTTTTGTTTTTTTTAGGAGGCCCATTTTGAATTGAAATTTCCTCTGATGGATTTACAGGAAATATTTTTGGACATGCTTTTAAGATGCCACTTCTGTTGGAAACAGGCCATTAGGCCATAACCTAATTGGAAGCTGCAGTGGTTTTATTTATAAATGAAGTTAGGGTTTTTAAATAGTCTACCTATTTAATGTTAGCTGTAAGGCTCGATCAATGGGTGGTTAATATTGATAAATGATAAAGACAGTTTGTTTTGAAAAAAATGCCCTGTGTTATTTTAATATAATTTGTAGTCTTTTGAAAATTCCAGTTTTTGGATTCTTCGGTGTTTATGTTGATAAAATAAAATTTATTTTCTTTGATATTAACATAGGGTTTTATTACGGTGCAATTCCATAATTTGTCGATTTTGTTTAAAAGAGAAAGAATGTTCAGAATGTTGGTTTTTAAAACAGAGTTTGAGTTTTCTTGTCAGTAAAAATAATTATTTGAGCAAATAAATAAAAGAAGGGTTGATCAGTACAACCTGAGTTTTTACTATGTACTTGGGTTGGAAAATTTTTAAGTTCTTTTCTTAATTAGTCTTATTTTATTATTTGACAAACAATTTTAATACTGTTTCTATAAAAAGTTTATTTAAATCTTTGTATTTACAAAATAGATAATTGTATTTGTATAAATCAAGAATTTATGCCTAAAGTAATTATGGGTAAAACTGTATCAACCCTACTTTGGAAAAGAGAAGGAAGAGAAGGTCATACTTGAGGCTTTCTCTAAATTAGGATTTTGTAAAATTTTAATTATTTTTAAATCTTTCGACAGTTAATATTTAGTTGTAATGTATTTCAAGTTTGATTCTCTCTTACATTAGTAATGAAATTACCTAAGTGATTTCTATACCTCATTTTGTTGTTTTCTTTAAGTTATTCTTACTTATTTATTTTTCTGTTCTTATAATGTTTAATTACTATGTATAATTATCATAATTAGGCTTATAGCTAGTAATTTATTTACTGTGTAATTAGGATCACCATTACACAAGCTACGTACTGGTTTTAAAAGACCTTTCTCGGATCTAGTTCATATCTAATTTCTGTAACAGGTGCATTCTAACTAAGGAACTCCTGAAACAATCTTACAAGAATCTATAAAAGTAAATAAACATAATCCTAGATTCTTGATTTGATTTATCCATAAAAATCTAATCTAACCTACTGTACTAGAGTACTACCTTCTTGAAGGTGTGGAAAAATACAATTAGGTATTTTATCCATCAGTAAAATTTGAAATTACTCTAATCATTTATCCTAATCCATATTTAATCCAAAAATTTGTCCATCTTTTCACAGTAAAAGATTTCCTTCAATAATTCTAATAACAGATGAACAGAAACATAACATATTATTTCCTAAATCCATTCCTTGTTGATCCAGGTATGCATAGAGAAACTATAAAGAACATGTAGAACCTGGAAATGTAGCAGAGGAGACAATAACTTGAGGAGCCTGTTCCTCCCAACCAACTACTGAAGATAGCTGAACTGCAAATCTCAGGACCCTCGAGCCTGTCTACTGGTCCACGTAGTTGAAGCACTGGGTGAGAGAACCAATTTAGAAAACCTATGCAACTCTAAAGAGAAATCAGCAGTAATATCTTATGCTTGTAGCACTATGAACTCAGCTTAAATCAACTGCACTAGTTCAGAACTTCATCTCTTTTCACTCAAAAGAAAAGCATCTGTTATTCCCCTCCATCGTATTTTCTTGTGCACTAAATTCACTCATTATTTGCACAAGTAAATAATGAGAAGCCTTAGCTGAATTCAATGGGAAGATTTATTAGCATGCCTGGGTCTTTTGGGTTATTTTTCACTTATGAGCCACCTGCTCTTGTTCCACTTTCTTGGGGAGCATGACAATGAAAATAGGGAAGTTGCCTCCTGCAACAGCTAGAAGTAGTTTGAGGATGCTTCCAAGTGGCAATCTACTCTCAACCCATCCTATTCCACCAAGTGACCAGTAAAACACTCATTTAACAACCTCCTTAAGCTGCTGTCTCATCTTTCATTTATTAATTAATAAAATATCCAGTAATTACATGCAATTATCCTTGACCCCACTTGGTCATTAATTACAACTTTATAATAAAATTATAACATAATGTTTCCTAAAACAGAAAATGTTTTTGCAAATTTGGGGTATGTGAGAGTAGTATATTTAGGGGCTTCATGTCATGCTACACCCCATAGAAAATTCTTTCATGATTATGTTCAAGGTGATTTTGGATATATTTTATTGGGGGATGATGAACCATGTAAAATTGTTGAAAAGGGTAAGGTATGGATTAAGTTAAATAATGGAAGTGAATGGATGCTAAAGGATGTAAGGCACATTCATGCTATGAAAAGAAATTTGATCACAAAAGGGCAGTTGGGAGATACTAGGTTGTTTGTCTACATTTGGAGAAATGTGGTGGAAGATCACTAAAGTATCACTGGTAATAGAAAAAGGAGATAGGGTAGGTACGTTATAGTTATGTCCTCATAATACTGATTATTCTATCTCTATAGCTTCCATAGAAAGAGGTGTGGCATTGTGGCATCATAGGCTTGGCCACATGAGTGAAAAGGGGATGCAGATTCTCCCCTCAAGGAAACTACTTCAATATCTGATGTAGGTAAGTTTGGAATTCTTTGAGAATTGTGTTTATAAAAAATAGAAGAGAATTATGTTTATCAGGGTTGGGAAACAAAAGAAGAGTCAAAAGTTACAGCTTGTCCATAGATATGAATGGGAACCATCTCAGGTACAATCTTTTGGTGGCTCTTGTTAGTATGTTACTTTATTGATGGTGCAACTAGAAAAGCTTGGGTTTATTACATTAGACATAAATCTAATGTTTTTGACACTTTTAAGAAGTAGAAATCTTTGGCTGAGAATGAGAGAGGAAAAAGGTTGAAATGTCTTAGATCTGATAATGGAGGTGAGTACTACAGTAAGGATTTTGATAGTTACTATTCACACAATGGGATTCACAGAGAGAATATAGTCCCTAGAATGCCACAAGAAAATGGTGTGTAAGAAAGGATGAATAGAATGATCATGGAGCATGTAAGGTGTATGAGATTACATGCAAGGTTTCTCTTATAGTTTTGGGCTGATGCTGTAAACACTATTGTTTATTTAATAAATAGAGGGCCTTCAAGCGCTTTGGAGGGTGGGATTCTAGGCATGGATAGGAAAACAAGTAAAATACTCATTTTTGAGAACTTTTGGTTGTGAAGCATTTGTCGATATTGATAAAGATGATAGAACAAAGCTTGAATATAAATCCAAGAAATGTACCTTTATTGGATACACGATTGATGATTTTGATTATCACTTATGGTATTTTGAAAATCGTAAAATCATTAGCATTAGAGATGTAGTATTCAATGAAAAGGTTATGTACAAAGATTAGTTGCAGGGAAAGAAAGTGGAAAATAAAACACAGAGTACACAATGCTTGATGAAAATCAAAGAAAATGAAGTTCCAAAGGCACTAGAAAATGAAGAACAGCAGCAGGTACCTGAACTCCTACAAATGTAAGAAAATCTACCAAGTTAAGTAGACCCCCTGAATGATTTTCTCCTTCACTATATTATTTATTAATGACTGATTATGGTGAACCAATAAGTTACGAAGAGGCAATTGTGCAAGTAGAAAACTAGAAAGAAGTGGGAGCAAGGTATAGATGAGGAGATGGACTTATTGGAAAGAAACCAGACTTGGGATTTGGTTAAGTTTCCTCTAGAAAAAAAGAGCATTGTAAAATAAATGGGTTTATAGGCTGAAGGAAGAAGATGGAGGCAAGAAGTAGTACAAGGATAGCCTTCTTGTAAAGGGGTTTTCATAAAAGAATGGTATAGACTTTGATGAGATAATTTCTCCTGTTGTTAAAATGACTTCAATTAGAACTATTTTAAGTCTAGTGGAGGTAGAATATTTGCATCTTGAACAAATAGATGGAAAAACAACCTTTCTCCATGAGGATTTGGAGAAAGAGATTTATATGCAGCAACCACAAGGGTATGAGGTCAAAGGGAAGGAGAATTTGCTTTGCAGGCTGAAAAAGAGCTTGTATGGCGTGAAGCAAGATCCAAGGAAATGGTATTTAAAATTTGATAAGTTTATGAGAGAACAAGGTTATGATAGATGTTATTCTAACCATTGTGTTCATTTCAAGAGGGTAGATAATGGAAGATATATTATCTTGTTATTGTAGGTGGATGACATGCTTGTTGCAGGGTCTAACATGCAACATATAAATGTACTCAAAATAAAACTAGCTATATAATTTGTGATGAAGGATTTGGGTGTTGCAAAGAAAATTGTTGGTCTGATAATAACAAGAGACAGGAAAAATCACAAATTGACATTGTCTCAAGGTGAGTACATAGAAAATGTGTTACAGAGGTTTAGAGTGTAGAATGCAAAACCAGTTAGTACACCTTTAGCCAAACATTTCAAACTAAGTAAGGAGATGTGTCGAGATACACATGAAGAGATAGATTACATGTCTAGGATTCCCTATACATCAGTGATTGGAAGCTTGATGTAAGCCATGGTGTGCACAAGACCAAATATTGCACTTGTACTGGGAATTGTGAGCAGGTTTATGAATAATCCAGGTAAAGAGGATTGGAAAGAAGTACAGTACATTCTTAGGTATTTGAGAGGTACCACTTTTCATGCATTATGTTTTGGATATATTGAGAGGTTCAAACACTGTCAAACATTGTTCTACACGGATATGTTGATGCAAATATGGCTGGTGATAAAGACAATAGGAGGGAAACCATATGGTATGTGTTTACTGTGGGTGGAACAATAGTAAGTTGGATTTCAAAACTACAATAGGTTGTTGCACTTTCAACAATGGAAGTAGAGTATGTTGTTTCTACATAGGATAGTAAGGAGATGATTTAGTTGGAGAGATTCATGGAGGAATTGGGTAAGAAGCAGGAAAATAGAAGGATGTATAGTCACAACCAGAGTGCCATTCATCTTGAAAATAGCTTAGCCTTTCATTCAAATACTAAACATATAAAACTCAAGTACCATTTCATAAGATCTATTCTCAATGAAGAGCTATTAAAATTGGAAAAGATACATACTAGCCAGAATCCTGGAGACATGTTGGAGAAGGGAGTAACAAGAGAGAAACTGATTTTATCACATGCCCTAATTTGCAAAATAATTTCATGTTATTGAGGAACATTATGTTATATTTTATGATAAATTTTGTAATTAATGACCAAGTGGGTTTAAGGATAATTTAATGTATCACAGAATATTTTATTAATAAATAAATAAAAGATGAGACAACATCTTAGGGAAGTTGTTAAATGAGTGTTTACTAGTCACTTGGTGGAGGAGATTGGGTTGAGAGTATATTGACAAGTGGCAGCATCCTCAAACTACTTCTAGTTGTTGCAGGTGGTAAATTCCCTATATTTGTTGTCATCATTCCCCAAGAAAGTGGAATAGGAGTAGGTGTCTCATTAAGTAAAAACTGACCTAGAAGACCTAGGAATTGATATAAAAATTCTCATCGAATACAGATAAGGCTGCTCATTCTAGATTTCTGATCATTCTGAGTGAATGAAGTATGCATGAGAAATTTGATGGAGGGGACTAGCTGAAGTGAGTTTGAGGGGATAAGTGTCGATGATTGAACTTGTGCAGCTATTCTAAGCTAAAGTTCATACTGCTGTAAGTAGGGATGGGTTACTACTGAATATTCAATAGAGTTGTAGAGGAACTCAAGATTTCATCTCTCACCCAGTACTCTACCAGAATGACTAGGAGACAGGCCTGGGGGTCTTGAGAAATTGCAGACTAAGCTTTTCTCCAAGAGTTGGTTGGGAGGAACAACCTCCTTAAGTTGTTGCCACCTCATCTATTTGACAGGTTCTACTTGTTTAGGTTTAAATATTATTTTATCTACTATTTTAGAAAAGGATTAAGAGTTTATCAGATTAGTACATTGTTATTTTATTATGGTTAATGAAGAATAAAGAACATTTGTTTTATTGAGAAAGTTAGTATTAGTAGATTATGGTTAAATAGTAGAGATATTGCTAAGTAAAATATGGATAGAAAAATAACCAAACTGTATTTTTCCATGCCTTTTACAAGGAAATACTCTAGTACAGTAGGTATGCTTAGTTGAGATAAGTAGATTTTCATCAACTCTGAATGTGGATGTAAATATTTACTTCTATAGTGTTATGTAAGTTATTTATAGAAATATAGCTGCACTTGTACTGTCTATTGAAAGTATCTACAATATCTAGTTACATGAAAGATTAGATTTGTATAATAAACACCAGTAAGTATAATATTTATAAAATCAAAACCAGTAGAAACAGATAATATAAATTCATTAATAATATTTAAAATAATTAAGTATAACAATAGTGAAATATCTACTTAGGGTTTAACCTAGTTCTTAACATCTTAGATTACTTAACTATCTATTCAGGCTTATAGTTAAAATGTTTACTGTAAGCACAGGTATTAATACTGCAAACCTCAAAGAAACATCTAGGGTTTTCAAGAGATAGTATTCATCCCTAGGAAATAAAATACACCTTTTATTTCATAATACAAAAACCTAGTAGAGATTTTCCAAAATTAATAACAGCAATAAATAATGTTACTTAAAAGCAAAATAATTACAAAGCTATAGATTATTCAATTATAATCTTTAAAGAGAAATAGAATATCTTATTTATCTATTACCATTGTATAAAGTAAGTAATAAAATTACTATACATCATTTACACCTAAATGAAAACCTAAATTAAAATAATGTTGTAAACAACATTAAGCTGAGACGAAATTTAACAAGTATAGTGGCTTGTGGCCTTTTGTATTAACTGTCGAGGCTTTAAAGCCTAACCCAAATTGACTGCTTCAAGTCTAAACAGAAGTTACAAAAACCAAAAATATTACCACTATAAATTATAGTAGTGAAAAGCCCTTCATGTGTTTAAAGAAATAATAAAAGTATTGTCATTTCTATTTTTGTAAAAGCCAACTTGAATCTTCTAGAAACCACCCAGTCATTGGACAATACTATCACGGCTTAGAGCCGAGTACTAAATTATAATATCATTTACTTCTTTCCAGGCCATGAAGTATAAACAAAAACCATTAAGCTGCAACTGCAGTAGCTTGAACATTTCCATACAATAGCCTCTAGGGCTTTAAAATTTTATAAAAACAAAGATCAATAACATAATTTTTAACTGTGGCTGAGCCATCAACTACCACGACGATTCAGCTATTCCTTCCACCATAATTTAAGTACAAGTAAAAACCCTTAGATATCATCAGGATTACTAGGTGAATGTGTTGTTGAAGATTTAGGAAATTTTAGTATCCAACTTTGAATCCAATCCTAGAGAGACCTACATATCATAACTATGTTAGTATCTTTTTAAAAAACATAATAAAAATGCTATAATTATTAAACTACAAACAATTACAGGCTGTTACATGATAAAAACTAATATTGGAGAAGTCATCGAAGCGAAGCCACTAGAGCCCAGCTCAATGGCACTTCAAAGAAAGAAGCCTGAGAACTGTGTATGCATAGAGGGCAATGAAAAACCTCAACCACTATTTGAGGGGATAAAAACCACGAAAAGGGAGCAAACCAACAAGAGGTAGAAGCAACTCCTTACTTAAAGATTTATGTCCACCATGCACTTTGAACAAACACCCATAGCTAGTCAAGACAATGGTGAAAGATAGCCTCAATGCACAAGTGCCTCATCAAGAGTTAGCAAGCCTCAAAAACCAAGTATACTATAACCCTACACAAGCTCGTAGATATTTGGAGGATGGTTTTTATATATTGGAGGTAATATAGAACCATGGCAGCCACGAGCTCTCAGCTCGACTGCTCCACAACTAAAGAAAACCCTCACAATGCGAAAATCGGGTTAGGACAGTTTCATAAGTCAACATAACCTAATTGTTAAATCAACTCCACGTGTCCCCAATAACTTCACACTCGCGAGTTTGAAACCATAGTTGATTTTCAATCTGAAGCAAATCAATTGGGTAGCAAGTCAAATAAACATTTCAATGATATGTTATGATTGTTAATAATGTTTTTACACTTAGTTGTTTTGATACCTAGTTTTAAACTATAGGATAAATGAATTAGTATTTCTTTTAAATTTCTTTTGTCTACTAGACAAGTTAGGATAATTACTTTCTAACTATGTTTGTAGAATATAAATAAAATAACTATATTCATAATAGTAAAACATTATTGGAAGAAACAATTTACTCATCCTTGGAAGTGATTCACATAAATCTTGTAGATTGAGAGTAAATTGCAAAACTATAGCACACTAATTACAATATATTCTCTATTAATTACGATAGCAACAATATCTCAAGGGAACTACAATTTACAACAATTGTTTTTGAAAATGTAGTTATAGCTAAGTGGATACACTAGGGAAAGAGGTAAAAAGAGAAGAAGTATAAATATTACTAAAGTGGAGTGTTAAAGTTTGAAGATGAACTCAATTAAATATAAATGAATCCTTGGATCAATTTTTGCACACAATGTGTAGTTGGGAATTCAAGTAGATGCAAGCTATCTACTCTTTTATAAGAGTCTCTTTTGTAAACATATGCCTGATTGTTGACAAAGGCAGTTTAGCAGACAAATAGATAATCTGTCTTTTATGCAAACATCTGTTTATAGAAACCCTAGGGTAAGGGTTAATGAGTAATAATTTTAACAAGTATAATGATATTAATGAAAAGAGGAGCTCATAGAAAACAAAGTTTCAAAAACAAAAAACTAACTCGTAGTTCAATAGCTTAGAGTACTTTTATGTTTACAAAAGAATTCAATTGAATATGAATAAAACCAAACTCCAAATGCTTTATGACAGATATGAAATTACAAGCATAAGCACGTGAAACATATCTTTTCCTTTTTTTACTTTTAGATCATAAATACTTATGAGCAGAAGTAAGAGTACTCTTTAGAGAAGTTCTGAGTCAACTTATTTTGAAGAATCTAAGCTTTTAGTTGAAAACTACTTGATGACTTATTTGGATCCATTTTGGAAGTAAACTTAATATGTATCTAAACCACCTTACACAGTTTTGTTTTATCATAATTATGTAGTTTGACGATTTTAGCAATGTCAACATTACCTCTTACAAGGACAATTTGCAAATAAACATTTTAAATACTAGCATTTTATCTTATGCTAGTGAAGTATCTTTATTGATATGTATATTTTACTAGAACAAAATGCTTACCTGTTAGAACCTGTAAAAGAACCATCATTTCCACTGCGTTAGATGTAAGCTAAGTAAGCCCTAATCACACCTAAGAGTTCTCCCTACTTGACAGAAAAAGACAATAACACACTTAGCATTAGTTAAGATGTAGAATTCTTTTCTACTTTCTGGAAAATACAATTGCTATGTTTAAATAGTACTAACATACTATTTAAGACAAGCCAATAAATTATACAGAACCAAATAAAAGAAGTGATCTTCTCTATTCTTTTAAAATTGTTTAAATATCTGCTAACATTTAATGGTTCATTGGCAATGACACTTGACATTCTATGTTACATGATTTTTATTTTTATTTTTATGAACTTTTTGAGTTATTACATGTGGTATTAGCGCACAAGGTTCAGACACTAGGCCTGAATGTGGCTCAACTTGCATAAATTGAACAATAAATTTAAACAAGTATGTTGATGTTATTTTCTTTTGAATGATACTTCTAGAGAAATTTTCTAAGTTAACTGCAGGTATGGCAAGATTGGAGGAATATGCAGATGAGGAGTCTCCCTACACTGAATGAAATAATTTTCAAAACAAAACTATACAAGAAGAAATAACAAATAATTATTCTAAACTACTACAAACAGTTAAAGAACTAAGAACAGAGATGGAAATGGTAAAAAGTGAAAATGAGAGGATTTTGAGAGCTCAGGAGGAGCTAAATTAGATTTTGATGGAAAGATTTCAGAATGAGGAAAAAGATAAATGAACAGGGTCTGAAGGTATGCCTTACAAACATAAAGATAAAAAGACTAAATAGTTTAAAATTGAAAGTAGCTCATCTTTTGAGGTCTATGGAAATTCACATAAAAATAATTATCAATATACTAGCGATAGTAGCGAAGATAATCATCATACCAAAAAAAAAAAGTTTTAATGTTATGAAGAAATCTCTGGAGAATTCAAGAAAATCAAGCCACCAACCTTTAATGGTGAAACTGAGAAGGGAGAAGAGGTAGAATCCTGACTGTCTAGGATGAAGAAATAATTTCAAAATTATAACTACTCTAATCAACTGAAAGCCAGGATGGCTATTTATAATCTCACAGGGAAAGCAGATATTTGGTGGTAGGACCTAAAAAGAGTAAAAGGTATTAGGGAGAAAAACATTAATTGGAGTACATTTAAGAAATATTTCAAGAGGAAATTTTTATCTGAACAGTACTACAAGGAGAGAGCTAAGGAATTTTACGAACTAAAACTAGGAACAATGAATATGAAAGAACTAAATAGTAAATTTCTAAGTATGCTCAGGTATGTGCTATATATTGTGGACAAGAAACCTAAGGTACAATGGTTTCTTAGTTGATTACCCTATCATATAAAAGATATAATTGAGTATGACAATCTGAAAACTTTAGAAGAAGCAATGAGAAAAGTGAATTTTTGTTATGAACAAAATCGTAAAAAGGAAATTATGACCAACTAGAAGGCCAAAAGAAATAATAACTTTGAACAGAAGAAGAAAGGTTTTGTACCTAAACGAAATTTTAAGAATAATAACACCAGGAATTTTCCTAGTAAAAATTTCTAAGGGAACAAAAGTAATTCACATACCAATCCAAATAATCAAAGAAATAAAGAATATGTTAACAACCACAGTAACTATACCAAGAATTTTGAACTAAAATAACCAATAAAGTGCTGGGAATGTAATGGTTCGCATTATGCATCAGTTTACCCCAATCGAAAGAAGACAATTAGCAACATACACAGAATATAGGAGGAGATGATTGTTGGTGATATAGTAAGGACAATGCCTAGGATCAACGCAGCATTGGAGAACGGGCAAGCAGATCATCAAACTTCCATGGTGGAAGTGGAAGGTAAGCTAAATCAAATACCTATATCTATTTTAATCAATCTATGAGCTAGTTTAAGCTATATTTCTCCAAGTTTAGTAGAAGAGTGTAGGCTATCAGTTGAAAATTTTGCAAGGTCTTGGTTAGTCTAGCTAGCTACTGGTGCAAAGAGAAAAATAATTAGCTTTGTTAAGAATTGTACAGTAACTATGGAGCAGTTTGAAACCTCTGTTAAGCTTATTTTTTTACCTTTAGGTTCATATGATATTTTAATTGGTATGGATTGGATAGAACAACATAGTGTAGTCTTGAACTATTTTGATAAAACATTTAATTATGTAAATAACGATGGAGGAAGAGTAAATGTAAAAGAAATCCCTAGGAAAATAGCCATAAGATAGATTTCTATATTGCAGCTTAAGAGAGCAGTTCAGAAGGGTTATAAAGCCTTTTTTTTAATGGTAATTAATGAAGAAAATACTAATCATAAAGATAAATTAAAAATGGAAGAAAATACGATCCTAAGCGAATATTCAGATGTATTTCCGAAAGAAATTTTGGGACTACTTTCGAAACGAGAATTAGATTTTACTATTGATCTAGTACCTCGTGTAGTGCCCAGCTCAAAAGCCCCTTATTCAATGAATATATTGGAATTAATTGAAAATAAATCGTAGTTAAAAGATCTCATTGATAAGAATTATAGTAGACCTAGTGTGTCTCCCTGGGGAGAACCTGTTATTTTTGTTAAAAAGAAGGATGTAACTCTACGACTATGTATAGAATACCGTCAACTAAATAAAATGAATATTAATAATAGATATCCCTTACCCCGCATAGATGATCTGTTTGATCAGCTACATGGAGAAACGGTATTTTCAAAGATTGATTTATGATCTGGTTACCACCATGTTTGAATCAAATATGAAGACATCTTTAAAACAACTTTTAGGACCCGGTATGGTCATTACGAGTTTGTCATTATGCCATTTGGGATTACTAATGCCCCAACTATTTTTATGTGTTTGATGAATAATGTAATGCATAAATATCTGGATAAGTTTGTGGTCGTATTCATTGACGACATCTTAATTTACTCAAAGTATGAAGAGGAACATAAAGAACACTTAAAAATTGTCTTACAAGAGTTACAAGAACATCAACTCTATGCAAAATTTAGTAAATGTGACTTCTTTAAGGATAAAATTCAGTATTTGGGTCATGTGGTGACTAAAGAAGGAATTTCTGTCAACCTCAAAAAGATAAAGGAAATCGAGGAATGGCCAGTCCCAAAAGACGTAACTGGTGTCTGATCATTCATGGGGATTACTGGCTATTATCGAAGATTTATCGAAGGGTTTTCAAAAATTGCAAATCCTATGACCTCTTTACAAAAGAAAGGGAAGAAATTCGAGTGGAGTCACTGAGTGTGAAGAAAGTTTTACAAAGTTAAAAACATTATTAACCACCGCACCAATTCTAAGAATTGCTGACCCTAATAAAGATTTTATAGTATGTACTGACGCCTGCAATGATGGTTTAGGTGGAGTTTTAACTTAGGAAAGACACACCGTTTCTTATGAGTATAGGAAGCTGAATATTCATGAGAAAAATTATGCGACCTATGAATTAGAGTTAGTTGTTGTCATACATGCCTTAAATATGTGGCACCATCATTTAATCAGAAGGAAGTTTATATTAATGACAGATAATAAAGGGTTTAAATATCTGTTGGATCAACCTAACTTAAATGCTAGGAAAGGTAGGTGGCTAGCTTTTCTTAGTGAATACAATTTTGAAATTCAACATATTAAAGGAAAAGAGAATAAGGTTGCTGATGCATTAAGAATAAATGAAAAACTAAATTTTAAAGCAGCAATCAGCACCTATAAAATGGAGTTAGAGGAACAGCTAGAAGATGGAATAGAACAAGATGAAAATTATCAGAAATTACAAGCAAAGGGAAGAGAAAATTTAATAGAAAGTCTAAGTACAGGGTATAGCTTGAACGAAAAAGGATTATTATTGTATAAAGATAGAGTATACATACCTAATGTACCTAAGATTAAGCTGTTAATTTTAAACGAAGTTCATAAAACTTCTTATTCAGGGCATCCACGTTATAAAAAAAACTATAACCATGCTAAGAAAGGATTATTTCTGGCCAAACATGAAAAATGAACTGGAAAAATACATTGCTAAGTGCTTCGAATGTTAGCAAGTAAAAAATGAACATCCGCATCCAGCTAAGCTACTTCATCCATTGCCTATTCCTAGCTGGAAATGGGAGACAATTAGCATTGATTTTATCACAGGACTACCTAGAAATCAAAATTTAAATGACTTAATAATGTGTAATGTACCCCTGATACCTGGAAGTTATAAAGAATTTAAAAGGTCTGCAGAACAAAATTTTAGTAATCCTTTCATCAATTAAAACATTTATACTGCATTCATAGCCATCATGTAACAAAAAAAATAAACCAGCACAACAAAATTAACACAATGAGACAACCATCTTCACGTGGTTCACCTCGTCCACGAGGCTACATCCACCAACTTATTTGTTCTTTTTATTTCTTTGTCAATATAGAGTGCTTACAAAAATCCTGGCTCATTCATGGCCGGTTTGCTCTTACCTCAAGGCTCTCTACAGAGAGACACTTTAAACATTCAACGGTCCTCCTTTAGGACCCTCATAATCAGCTGATAGAAGAAAATCATTAACAGCGCCTTTTTGGGCACCCGGTGAAAGTTAATTATTACATCACTTTTTATAAAAGTTACCCAGCGTGAGAAAAATGATCTTTCACGCTTTTATACTCCCACGAGGGACTTTTCTTTTTATTTTAATTTTATCCTGTACATCCTTAGGGTTACTTCCCAAAATCATGCCTTATATTAACCAGACGCATTATCCTACACTATCAGGTATAATTTCTCAGATTAAGCATTTCAAAGAAATGATGATTCACGCTATAAGTCACACACGACTTAGTAAGATCTCGACAAGGTCATGCATCCACTTTTACCAAATATAAAAGAAACAGAAGTGGTAAGAGCCCGTTTTATGTGACTTTGACAGGATATGGTTTGATGAGAAAACCTAAACGGAGGCTTGGTGTCTTCCTAAATTTTTCGGTGGTCTATTAACATATTCAACCCATACCTAGCTTCAGACCATGTACCCAAACATTTCGGCCCTATGGAATAACTCCAGATCTTATAACCATCCCTGAGATGCGCCCAAGGGAAGAAACAAACAGAGGTGGTGATCTTACTCCTTCGGGTTCCTCATATCCTAAGTATGGAAACAACCGGAGATTACATTAAAATAAAACAGGCATATCTATCAATAAGGTATGTAGATATTTCCAAAGGAATCTCAGATAGTCCTCTAATCGTACCATTCAAAAATATTAGTTATCTTTTATCATGTTTTCTATACTACACATATTCACATCTGTTGACATTGTGTAAGATGAGTAACTCGCATAGATCTTGTTCGAAACTCATAGTTAAACAGTTCGTTAACTAGATCCAGCGCTATTGTGTGAATAGGAAGAAATCGATCTGCACATTAAAACATAAACATCTATCTCTGTCAACTCAAACTTGGATCCATCTAAGCGGATCCATCTAAGCACATAAAATGATCGGGGTTTGAGGAAGTGTTTTGCAGATTTCAAAAAACTAACGCACCTTTGATCCATGAAGATAGATACCCCATCACAGGCTACGAAAAACCCCATATATTTTTTCCAGAAAGGAAAGGCAACACTAAAGATCTGAAATACGATTCTCTAAGCTTAAATATAGACATTTATCAACCCTATACCTATTTCAACATGTCAAGGGATAACCAGGAACCCGAGCATGGATTCCAATGGTTTCTCGCTTCGATTGCTCATGTGGAGGAAGGAACAATATACTAAAATTTGGGTAGTGATTGTTTCCCATAACTAAAAATGAAACTTTATGATCACCTGCAGATCTGTATAAAACTTGTACAGAAAGACATACAATGATTCCGAAGAGATTTATCTCCATCTCTTCCTACCGCAAATGGCTTCAGCTTTTCCTGAGGTGGAGGAAACTTCCTCTCGAGCCGTACGTCACCTATTTCCTGGCGACCATCTTGGTACTCTCTCTTCCCCTCCAACTGGTGTGGTCCTCTCTTAAAACGCAGAGCTGCCCCTTCAAAACACAGAGCTGCTCTCTATCAAAACACAAAAAAAACATCTACTCTCTCTCTGAAATGGCAGAGCTGCCCCATCAAATCGTAGATCTATTCTCTCTAAAAAACGCAGAGCTGCACCATCTAAATGCAGGGCTTCTCTCTATCATAAATGGGGATCTACTCTCTCTGATATGGTCGAGCTATCCATCAAAACGCAGATCTACTCTCTCCATGAAATCGCAGAGGAAAACGCTCCTTTTCTTCGCCAGAGAAAACACCTTTCTTCTAAAAACGCAAGGATCATCCCCCTCCCCTAAATGCAGAGATATATCTCTTTATAAAAATTGCAGGAATAAAAATAACTAAGATCAAATCCCCTATCCCCCTCGCAGAGATCCCGTCTCGTAGGGAGCATCTTTTTTTTCCTCAGGAAATCGCAGAGCTCCCCTTAGCAGGTGCAGTGATTCAGAAAATCATGCTCCGGTAATTCCATGCCCTCCACTCCCTCAATAATGGCTTTTATTCGCCTTCAAATCTCTTACAAGAAAAATCCCATCAAATCTGCGTCGTGGCTGATTTTCTGGGAGCGCGTGGGAAAAAAGCTAATAACCTCCTTTTTCCAAAACCTGGATTAATACTGCTATAATTATTCCATCATTAAAGGAGTAAATTGTGGTGTTTATATAATTCAATGAAGCGAGTCGAAGCCAACCTTAGAAGTTCCTTTTTCCTTGTAATATTTATTCTAGTTACTAATTATCCATTGAGACAGGTGGCGAACAAACTTATAAGTTTCATTCTGATCATTATAAGTAATTAGAAGGAAGCGCCTCCCTTTTCCTCATAATTTCATAGGCCTTCCTTGAACTTGTTGTTTTCACATAATCTAGTATCTCCCTTGATAATATATCTTAGTCAAAAGGGATACAGCTTCCCATGTGGTCGTTACAGGACTATTATCAGCCGTAGGCAACATTTTTGCTTATTAAATTTTATCTAGGATACTCTATATATGTGTGTATATATATATTCTCCGCTTTTGCATATATCTAGCCTTTGCTTAAATTTATACATATATATCTTTTTAATTCATTGGATTGTTTTTCTCTTTGGTTCTTTCTTTAATCCCTCAACCTTCTCGTCAAGGTTACTAGGATTGAGTATTCCGTTAGGGCATCTTGCGTTGGGATAAGTTTTTATCCATGGTGGGTTTAGTTAGCCGTTTGTTAAGTTGTTTCAGTGTATTTCGTCTTCTAAGCATTTTCGCTTAGGCAGTTAATCTTTATAAACCACGACGTGTTGTCTTGGGTGGGGGCCTTGGCCTTGAGCTCCTCACCGAGACAAGTACAATAATATGCAAAAATTACAAAATATTCCAGGTCATAGGAGAGGGATATTACATCCTTCCCCCCTAAAAGAAAGAACACCATCCTCGGTGTTTCTTGTTTCTTCGACAAATCTTTTATTCTTTTTTTTTTCTGGACTGATCTCTTCTTGGTTTGCCTTGCTCGGATCTTTCTTCTAATTTTTCTTTTCTGATCCTTGTGGGTTCGTAGGACCTGTGAAAATCTGGTCTACCCAATTTTCAAAAAAATAAGAATCAATTCATCATGAATGTAATTAGTGAGTCTTTTGCAGCTTTATAACTACAACTTAGTCCGTTCAGTAATTGATGACCAAAATCACAATTCAACTTAAACAAAGTCATAGATTCTTTTGCAATCTGCAATTTTTCTAGTGTTCATTGGGTGCCATATTACCCAATTATTTTCCATAATGCAAATTGATACATCAATAAAACATGACTACAAGCATTGAAATCCCATTATATCAATAATGTCAATCAATCAACATATTACCTCATCAATACAAGTTTACCTGCAATGCACATACCTTTTTCTGCATTGTCTTTTTCTTTGGATGTCCTCTATCCCAGCACCTCAAGTGCCAACAGTACTCCAAGTACCAATTCAAGCCACCCAACACAAGGATGATACCAACCCTTCGTGTATCTCCTCTGTGCTATTGAGGGTGCTTGTCCTTATTCTTTCTCTGGATGTTCCTTCATCCCACCCAACGCAAGGACGATACCCTGTACCCCTCTTAGCAGTATCTCCTTGTGCTCTTCAGGGTGCTTCGCCAAGCTAAGGCACTCTGTTCTCGCACACCTCCACAGTGCCTAGAGGTTATTCTCTTCACAGAGTCCCCCAACTCATGTGATAGTCCTCTAATGCGTGCGGAACGAGTCTTAACAACATGTCTTACATCTAGGCATCCCCAGAATGCATAATGGTCCCTCGCTGGCCCAGGGGAAAATAAGCTGGATTTTAACCACTACCTCCATCACCACTCCCTCTTCTGGTGATAACTTTATACACATGAGATTTAACTCATCATAGTCCTGGAGCTTTAGCCCTTTTTCATGGCCATAAATCCCAATGCCTGCAAGCACTTTATAGGTGGTTAGTTTATCATATTATCAATTCAAGGAATAGCAAACTTTTAGCATAAATCATGCCTTACCCCATTTCTCATTCATCGGTAAGAGTCTTTTCAGTTCCTTTAACACCAGAATTGATAAGTAAGCATTCACACAAAGCCACAAACCTTTTCCAATTTACAACAACATAATTCAGAAGATACCAGATATAACCTGAGAAAATTGACAATGCAAACACCACCTTACACATTAACAATAATAAAATCAACATAAAGTCACAAGGGTTAAGTGTAATAGATATTACTATGTGATGGTACTAGCCATTTTTCCTACTGTAACTAAAAACATATACTTGCTTCAGTTGTCCTTTCAAACCTTTTGACTTACATGACCAAAACCATGAATTACAGTATTTTTTTAAAAAACCCTACATTTATGTTCAACTATCTCTGCTATCTACCTTTCATGTGTACGAGAAGTTCTAGTTGATGCAATACCTACAATTAGTTTCTTTTCGCACATATGTAGTCGTACCACATGATCTCTTATGCAGGGCATGTGTTCCAGGGCAACAACAATTTAGTTATAGAAAAATTTGTGAATCTCTCCAATCACAAAGCAATTTTCAAAACAATATAACTAACTTTTGAATTTCTCAGCATATAAAATACAGTGTACTTGCTTATGGAGCATCATAAATGATTCCAAAAAAAGAATTTGCAGAATCATTACATTTCTTGGAATAAAGAATTCAATATAACTACTAAACATAAATTGCACAGGCACACGTTCGACTTCTTAACATATATTGCACATGCACGCATTCTTAAAAGGTATATTCATTAGAGAACCACAAACGACTCTTCATATTACTTATAAATAACTAATGATACTAATGAGTACAATGCACCATAATCCCTAAGGATTAGGTATCTAGCTTGGCTGCCCACCCACCCACATGGATGCTATCTCCTCTTTTCTAAAGGTCTAAAAGTGGTGTTCACAAGACTAAATATTTCCTTTTTTTGAGGTGATTTAGTTCGAGACACTTCATTTCCAGCCATAATACAACCCAAATTTTTATTCAATGCTTCCTCCCAAAGGAAAATCAAACTTGAAAGGACGTCTCTTAAAATTCATTTCACTGCATACCTACTTGTCTTTTGTCTCATAAATTTTCCCACAGTTTACAACTCCCCAAAGGAATCTGATTTACCAAGATTTAAAGATGGCCTACTATGGAGGACATAATACTTTGGTCAAACTGTCAGCGATGAAGAGAAACAGTAAAATAAGTTTTAAAGGTTTGATCAGTGTACAGTGAGTTTAGGCATATTTTCTTTTAAAATAGAAGAAGAGACCATATACACAAATTTGTTCTTATTTGACCCAAGCCTGTAGACAGTTTATGTCTAAAGGTTTCTACCGGTGCTAAAAATTCAGCAGCTTTAAACCTTAGGTCATCAGAATTCACTTTTTGGCAATGATTTGCATTATACATTTCCCACAAATAACACATTCTAGGTACATACATGTACGGATAAAATACTAAAAGGAAAACTTAGGCATGTGAAAGAATCACTTGTCATGTAAATAAATTCACGGTCACCTTTGCAACTGAGAGAATATTTAGTAGATTACAACGGAGAAACATTAAATGAAAGATAATAAATGGGCACAATTAAAACAAAAATAAGCAATAGATGGGCATAATCAGATTTCTAACAGCAGTCAATGAGGCTGTGGATCACCACAGTTCAATTCCCTAGAGAAACTAATAAGCAGTCGGAGGCAGGTGCCAGTCCTGGCAGAATTCTTAGTACCCCCTTCTCACTGCAGCTCGGCCCAACAGAAGTGCTTGTGATCATCAATTCACCCCTCTAGGGCTATTTCCCAGATGAAAGTAACCTGCTTGTAGTGCTCAACCTCTTCAGGTCAACTGCACTGCCTTTGGGATGATTGCAGCTCTTATCAATTTTAAAGGATGCACTTTCAAATTAAAAAAAAAATTCTAACAGCAATTATGATATTCCCACATTCTTTCTAACATTTCCAAAGACGACAACAATTTCAACCAACTATTATTCCAAATACAAAGTCAAATATAGTATCAACAAAGTAATGATGCAATCCAACTGTAGCTACTAGAAGGCTTCCCTGCAACAGAGCTTAGTGAATGCATATTGTATATACCCTTATGGGACGACAACAAAATCCCAAAGAAAATCAACAACAAATACATATTGACCGGTACCTCAAAATGTAAAATATGTGACCACATTATAGAATCTTCAATACTTTAAATAACACTAAATAACCTATGCAAATGCATATTAAACTGTAATAGCAACACCTCTGTCAAACTTGCAAATTTCGAATAGATTTATTTATATAAAAACTAAACTATATATAGAACATTAGCAACTGAAAAATCAATAAGTAGAATATAATTGGGCAACCAATGTTAGATTATATTAACCCGGTATAGAAACCTTAGTTGTAAGTAGGTTTTCGTACCTGTGCATGCTGTCAATTTTCATCTTTCTTTGTTACATTCTCTTAATCTTTTTACCCTGGTCCTCGTACCAAGATTCTGATTGTATAATTTTGTGGATAGAACAAATCAACTATGTATCGTGTTAACATTATCTATAACTTTGACCTGCACTTTGGAATTTTTTTTCTAACAAAACACAAAGGCCCTCCCTTCCGCCGACTTCCCCTGCACAACAAGTGTATTGGGTACACTTGAGGTTCCTGGATTACAGTGCGAACTTGTTGGGTTTTCTCTTGGTCACAGAGACAAATTCAACCATTAGTTAAAACAAAACATGCTGGAGTGTTTTGAGCCCAATAGGCCCGAGCGTTTCAACCTCGCTCTGATACCATATGTAATGTACCCCTGATACCTGGAAGTTATAAAGAATTTAAAAGGTCTGCAGAACAAAATTTTAGTAATCCTTTCATCAATTAAAACATTTATACTGCATTCATAGCCATCATGTAACAAAAAAAATAAACCAGCACAACAAAATTAACACAATGAGACAACCATCTTCACGTGGTTCACCTCGTCCACGAGGCTACATCCACCAACTTATTTGTTCTTTTTATTTCTTTGTCAATATAGAGTGCTTACAAAAATCCTGGCTCATTCATGTCCGGTTTGCTCTTACCTCAAGGCTCTCTACAGAGAGACACTTTAAACATTCAACGGTCCTCCTTTAGGACCCTCATAATCAGCTGATAGAAGAAAATCATTAACAGCGCCTTTTTGGGCACCCAGTGAAAGTTAATTATTACATCACTTTTTATAAAAGTTACCCAGCCTGAGAAAAATGATCTTTCACGCTTTTATACTCCCACGAGGGACTTTTCTTTTTATTTTAATTTTATCCTGTACATCCTTAGGGTTACTTCCCAAAATCATGCCTTATATTAACCAGACGCATTATCCTCCACTATCAGGTATAATTTCTCAGATTAAGCATTTCAAAGAAACGATGATTCACGCTATAAGTCACACACGGCTTAGTAAGATCTCGACGAGGTCATGCATCCACTTTTACCAAATATAAAAGAAACAGAAGTGGTAAGAGCCCGTTTTATGTGACTTTGACAGGATATGGTTTGATGAGAAAACCTAAACGGAGGCTTGGTGTCTTCCTAAATTTTTCGGTGGCCTATTAACATATTCAACCCATACCTAGCTTCAGACCATGTAGCCAAACATTTCGGCCCTATGGAATAACTCCAGATCTTATAACCATCCCTGAGATGCGCCCAAGGGAAGAAACAAACAGAGGTGGTGATCTTACTCCTTCGGGTTCCTCATATCCTAAGTATGGAAACAACCGGATATTACATTAAAATAAAACAGGCATATCTATCAATAAGGTATGTAGAGATTTCCAAAGGAATCTCAGATAGTCCTCTAATCGTAATTCAAAAATATTAGTTATCTTTTATCATGTTTTCTATACTACACATATTCACATCTGTTGACATTGTGTAACATGAGTAACTCGCATAGATCTTGTTCGAAACTCATAGTTAAACAGTTCGTTAACTAGATCCAGTGCTATTGTGTGAATAGGAAGAAATCGATCTGCACATTAAAACATAAACATCTATCTCTGTCAACTCAAACTTGGATCCATCTAAGCGGATCCATCTAAGCACATAAAATGATCGGGGTTTGAGGAAGTGTTTTGCAGATTTCAAAAAACTAACGCACCTTTGATCCATGAAGATAGATACCCCCATCACAGGCTACGAAATACCCCATATATTTTTCCGGAAAGGAAAGGCAACACTAAAGATCTGAAATACGATTCTCTAAGCTTAAATATAGACATTTATCAACCCTATACCTATTTCAACATGTCAAGGGATAACCAGGAACCCGAGCATGGATTCCAATGGTTTCTCGCTTCGATTGCTCATGTGGAGGAAGGAACAATATACTAAAATTTGGGTAGTGATTGTTTCCCATAACTAAAAATGAATCTTTATGATCACTTGCAGATCTGTATAAAACTTGTACAGAAAGACATACCATGATTCCGAAGAGATTTATCTCCATCTCTTCCTACCGCGAATGGCTTCAGATTTTCCTGAGGTGGAGGAAACTTCCTCTCGAGCCGTACGTCACCTATTTCCTGGCGACCATCTTGGTACTCTCTCTTCCCCTCCAACTGGTGTGGTCCTCTCTTAAAACGCAGAGCTGCCCCTTCAAAACACAGAGCTGCTCTCTATCAAAACACAAAAAAAAGATCTACTCTCTCTCTGAAATGGCAGAGCTGCCCCATCAAATCGCAGATCTATTCTCTCTAAAAAACGCAGAGCTGCGCCATCTAAACGCAGATCTACTCTCTCCATGAAATCGCAGAGGAAAACGCTCCTTTTCTTCCCCAGAGAAAACACCTTTCTTCTAAAAACGCAAGGATCACCCCCCTCCCCTAAATGCAGAGATATATCTCTTTATAAAAATTGCAGGAATAAAAATAACTAAGATCAAATCCCCTATCCCCCTCGCAGAGATCCCGTCTCGTAGGGAGCATCTTTTTTTTCCTCAGGAAATCGCATAGCTCCCGTTAGCATGCGTAGAGATTCAGAAAATCCTGCTCCGGTAATTCCATGCCCTCCACTCCCTCAATAATGGCTTTTATTCGCCTTCAAATCTCTTACAAGAAAAATCCCATCAAATCTGCGTCGTGGCTGATTTTCTGGGAGCGCGTGGGAAAAAAGCTAATAACCTCCTTTTTCCAAAACCTGGATTAACACTGCTATAATTATTCCATCATTAAAGGAGTAAATTGTGGTGTTTATATAATTCAATGAAGCGAGTCGAAGCCAACCTTAGAAGTTCCTTTTTCCTTGTAATATTTATTCTAGTTACTAATTATCCATTGAGACAGGTGGTGAACAAACTTATAAGTTTCATTCTGATCATTATAAGTAATTAGAAGGAAGCGCCTCCCTTTTCCTCATAATTTCATAGGCCTTCCTTGAACTTTTTGTTTTCACATAATCTAGTATCTCCCTTGATAATATATCTTAGTCAAAAGGGATACAGCTTCCCATGTGGTCGTTACAGGACTATTATCAGCCGTAGGCAACATTTTTGCTTATTAAATTTTATCTAGGATACTCTATATATGCGTGTATATATATATTCTCCGCTTTTGCATATATCTAGCCTTTGCTTAAATTTATACATATATATCTTTTTAATTCATTGGATTGTTTTTCTCTTTGGTTCTTTCTTTAATCCCTCAACCTTCTCGTCAAGGTTACTAGGATTGAGTATTCCGTTAGGGCATCTTGCGTTGGGATAAGTTTTTATCCCTGGTGGGTTTAGTTAGCCCTTTGTTAAGTTGTTTCAGTGTATTTCGTCTTCTAAGCATTTTCGCTTAGGCAGTTAATCTTTATAAACCACGACGTGTTGTCTTGGGTGGGGGCCTTGGCCTTGAGCTCCTCACCGAGACAAGTACAATAATATGCAAAAATTACAAAATATTCCAGGTCATAGGAGAGGGATATAACATAATGGTAGTTGTTGATAAATTGAGTAAAACAACTCATTTTATACCAGTAACAAACTACTTATAAAGCTGCAAATATTGCTGATATTTTCTTAAAACAATTTTTCGGTTACATGGAATACCGAAGGTAATAATTTCAGACAGAGACCCTAAGTTTACAGGAAACTTTTGGAAGTCTTTGTTTAAAGGATTAAATACTACATTAAATTTCAGTACCTCTTCCCATCCTCAAATAGATGGACAGACTAAAAGAGTAAATCAGGTATTGGAGGATCTGCTCAGAATGTATGTAAAGGAGCAGCCTGGTAAAGGGAAGATTACTTACACCTTGTAGAATTTTCTTACAATAATCATTAAAGAAAATTTGGGGTGTAAAATGGACCTTTAAAGAAAAAATGCCAACAATAAATTTTGTGAGTTGGAATTCAAGAACCAATAGAATTTCAATAAAATGAGTCAACCATAATGGCTTAATTGACATATTTGTCATAAAAGAAAACTACTTTTTTTGTTCGTATTTTCGACATATCTCCCTGTGTTTTTACTCAAATTCCAAGCAGGAAAACTCATTTGATACGGAATTAAATTCTTCATTAAATGAGCTCTCTCACTCGAAATTTGAGTAAAAACACAAGGAGATATGTCAAAAATACGAACAAAAATGTAGTTTTTTTCATTCTTCCTCCAAAATTAATAACTATTAATTTATTATTTTAACTATTATTTTATTATTTTCCTTAGGAGGCCCATTTTAGACCTCAAATTTCCTCTAATGCATTATCAAGCTTCAGCTAGATATAGTCCTTTTGAAATTTTGTATGGAAGGAAATGAAATACCCCCATCTCTTGGAGTAATCCAGTTGACATGGTAGTATTAGGACCTGAATTATTAACGGAGATGGAGCTAATTGTAAAATAGGTACAAGGTAACTTGAAATTTGTGCAAGATCGATAGAAAAGCCAAGCATATCTTAAACAAACTCTAAAGGAGTTCCAGGTAGGTGAACATGTTTTTACTAAGGTGATACCTAAAAAGAGTTCTCTGAGGCTAGTTAGTTGTGCTAAGTTAGCACCCTGATATTGTGGTACTTTTGAAATACTGTCCAGGATAGGAGAGGTAGCATATCAGTTAGCTTTACCACCAAACTTAAGAGTTCACAATGTTTTTCATATTTCGGTATTAAAAAAATATGTACATGATGCTATTCACGTTATTAACTAGATGATGTGTAGGTGGAACCCGAAGGAGGTTTTCTGGTGGAATCGGCTTGTATCCTCGAAAGGAGGGAGATCTCGATTCGGAATTGCACTATTGGTCAGGTGAAGGTGCAATGGAAGCACCTTAGTCCAGAAGAAGCTACCTGGGAATTGGAAAGTCATATGCTGGATGCATATCAATTCTATTCCAGGGAAATTCTGAGGATGAGGAATAAATAACATCAAGGGCGATATTATAAATTAACGGGGTGTGTATGTCACATGCCCCAATTTGCAAAATAATTTTATGTTATTGACAAACATTATGTTATATTTTATGCTAAAATTTGTAATTAATGACCAAGTGGGGTCAAGGATAATTTAATGTATTGCAAAATATTTTATTAATAAGTAAATAAAATATGAGAAAACAACGTAGGGAAGCTGTTAAATGAGTGTTTACTAGTCACTTGGTGGAGGAGATTGGGTTGAGAGTATAAATTGACAAGTGGCAGCATTCTCAAACTAATCCTAGCTATTGCAGGTGGAAACTTCCCTATATTTATAGTCATGATTCCCAAAGAAAGTGGAATAGGACTAGGTGGCTTATTAAGTAAAAAATGAGCCAGAAGACCTAGGCATTGATATAAAAGTTCCCATTGAAGACAAGTGAGGCTGCTCATTCTGGATTTGTGATCATTCTGAGTGAATGATGTACACATGAGAAATTCGATGGAGGGGACTAGCTGAAGTGAGTTTGAGGGGATAAGTGTTGAAGATTGAACTTATCCAGTTATTCTAAGCTAAAGTTCATACTGTTGTAAGCAGGGCTGAGTTATTGCTGAATATTTAGTTGTAAAGGATCTCAAGATTTCATCTCTCACCTAGTACTCTACCAGGAGAACCAGGACACAGGCTCGGGGGTCCTGAGAAATTGCAGAGTAAGATTTTCTCCAGGAGTTGGTTGGGAGGAACAACCTCCTTAAGTTGTTGTCACCTCATCTATTTGACAGGTTCTACTTGTTTAGGTTTAATTATTATTTTATCTATTATTTTAGAAAAGGATTAAGAGTTTATCAAGATTAGTACATTTTTATTTTATTATGGTTAATGAACAAAAAAGAACATTTGTTTTATATAGAAAGTTAGTAATTAGTATATTATGATTAAATAGTAGATATATTGCTAAGTAAAAGATGGATAGAAAAATTGCCAAACTGTATTTTTCCACAC
The DNA here is from genome assembly GCA_001517045.1 of Pseudotsuga menziesii. Classification (NCBI taxonomy): domain Eukaryota; kingdom Viridiplantae; phylum Streptophyta; class Pinopsida; order Pinales; family Pinaceae; genus Pseudotsuga; species Pseudotsuga menziesii. The sequence goes on from LPNX010674754.1 coordinate 278,455, forward strand.
CTTTTACAAGGAAGTACTCTAGTATAGTAGGTATTCTTAGTTTAGATAAGTATATTTTCATTAACTTTGAATGTAGATGTAAATATTTACTTCTATAGTGTTATGTAAGTTATTTATAGAATTATAGATGCACTTTTACTGTCTATTAAAAGTATCTACAATATCCAGTTACACGAAAGATTAGATTTGTATAATAAACACTAGTAAGTATAATATTTATAAAATTAAAACTAGTAGAAACAGATAATATAAATTCATTAATAATCTTTAAAATAATTAAGTATAAGAATAGTGAAATATCTACTTAGGGTTTAACCTAGTTCTTAATATCTTAGATTACTTAACTATCTATTGAGGATTATAATTAAACTATGTTTACTATAAGCACGCATATTAATACTACAAACCGCAAAGAAACATCTAGGGTTTGCAAGAGATAGGATTCATTTCTAGGAAACAAAATATACGTTTTATTTCATAATACAAAAACCTAGTAGAGCTTTTCCAAAATTAATAACAGCAATAAATAATGTTACTTAAAAGCAAAATAATTACAGAGCTATAGATTATTCAATTATAATATTTAAAGAGAAATAGAATATCTTATTTATCTATTAACGTTCTACAAAGTAAGTAATTAAATTACTATACAACATTTACACCTAAATGAAAACCTAAATTAAAATAATGCTCTAAACAACATTAAGCTGAGATGAAATTTAACAAGTATAGTGGCTCGTGGCCTTTTGTATTACTTGTTGAGGCTTTAAAGCCTGACCAAAATTGACTGCTTCAAGTCTAAACAAAAGTTACAAAAACAAAAAATATTACCACTATAAATTACAGTAGTGAAAAACCCTTTATCTGTTTAAAGAAATAATAAAAGTACAATCATTTCTATTTTTGTAAAAACCAACTTGAATCTTCAAGAAACCACCCAGTGGTTGGACAATACTTCCACGACTTAGAGCTAAGTACTAAATTCTAATGTCATTTACATCTTTCCATGTCGTGAAGGCTCAACAAAAACCATTAAGTCGCGGCTGCAGTAGCCTGAACATTTCCATACAACAGCCTCTAGGGCTTTAAAATTTTACTAAAACAAAGATCAATAACATAATTTTTAACTGTGGCTGAGCCATCAACTACGCCGGCGATGGTCCTATTCATTCCACCATAATTTAAATACAGGTAAAAACCCTCAGATATCATCGAGGCTTACCAGGTAAATGTGTTGCTGAAGATTTAGGAAATTTTAGTATCCATCTTCAAGTCCAAGATTGGAGAGACCTGCATATCATAACTATGTTGGTATCTTTTTAAAAAATGTAATGAAAATGCTGTAATTATTAAACTACGAACAATTATAGGCTGTTACCTGATAAAAAATCATATTGGAGAAGTTGTGGAAGTGAAGCCACTGGAGCCCAACTTGATGGTACTTCGGAGAAAGAAGCCCAAGAACTGTGTATGCACAGAGGAAAGTGAAAAAACTAAACCACGATTTGAGGGGATAAACACCACGAAAAGGGAGCAAACTAACAAGAGGAAAAAGAAACTCCTTACTTAAAGACTTCTTTCCATCATGCACTTTGAACAAACACCCACAGTTACTCATGATGGTGGTGAAAGCTAACCTCAATGCACAAGTGCCTCATCAAGAGTCAGCAAGCATCAAAACCCAAGTGTACTATCACCCTGCACAATATTGCGAATATTTGGAGGATGGTGTTTATATCTTGGAGGTAATACAGAACCATGGCAGCCATCATCTCTCAGCTCGGCTGCTCCACAACTGAAGAAAACCCTCACAATGTGAAAATAGGGTTAGGACAATTTCATAAGTCAACATAACCTAATTTCTAAATCACCTCCACGTGTCCCCAATAACTTCACACTCATGGGTTTGAAACCATAGTCGAGTTTCAATGTGCAGCAAATCATTTGGGTAGCAAGTCCAATAAACATTTCGATGATATATTATCATTGTTAATAATGTTTTTACACTTAGTTGTTTTGATACCTAGTTTTAAACTATAGGATAAATGAATTAGTATTTCTTTTAAATTGCTTTTGTCTAATAGACAAGTTAGGATAATTACTTTCTAACTATGTTTGTAGAATATAAATAAAAGAACTATATTCATAATAGTAAAACATTATTGGAAGAAACAATTTACTCATCCCTGGAAGTGATTCACATAAATCTTGTAGATTGAGAGTAAATTGCATAACTATAGCACATTAATTACAATATCTTCTCTAGTAATTATGATAGCAGCAATATCTCAAGGGAATTACAATTTATAACAATTGTTTTTGAAAATGTAGTTATAGCTAAGTGGAAACACTAGGGAACGAGGTAAAAAGACAACAAGCATAAAGATTACTAAAGTGGAGTTTTAAATTTTGAAGATGAACTCAATTAAATATAAATGAAACCTTGGACCAATTTCTGCACACAATACGTAGTTGGGAATTCAAGTAGGTGCAACCTATCTACTCTTTTATAAGAGTCTCTTTTGTAAACTTATGCCTGATTGTTGACAAAGGTAGTTTAGGAGTCAAATAGATAATATGTCTTTTATGCAAACATCTATTTATAGAAATGCCAGGGTAAGGGTTAATGTGTAATAATTTTAACAAGTATAATGATATTAATGAAAAGAGGAGCTCATAGAAAACAAAGTTTCATAAACAGAAAACTAACTCGTAGTTCAATAGCTTAGAGTACTTTTATGTTTACAAAAGAATTCAATTGAATATGAATAAAACCAAAATCCAAATGATTTATGACAGATATGAAATAATAAACATAAGCATGTGAGACATATCTTTTCCTTCTTTTTTACATTTAGGTCATAAATACTTATGAGCAGAAGTAAGAGTACTCTTTAGAGAAGTTTTCAGTCAACTCATTTTGAAGAATCTAAGATTTTAGTTGAAAACTACTTGATGACTTATTTGGATCCATTTTGGAAGTACACTGAATATGTATCTAAACCATCCTTACACAGTTTTGTTTTATAATCATTATGCAATTTGACGATTTTAGCAATGTCAACTTTGCCTCTTACAAGGACAATCTGCAAATAAACATTTTAAAAACTAGCATTTTATCTTATGGTAGTGAAGTATCTTTCTTGATCTGGATATTTTACTGGAACAAAACGCTTAGCTGTTAGAACCTGTAAAAGAGCCATCATTTCCACTCTGTTAGCTATAAGCTAAGTAAGCCCCAATCACACCTAAGAGTTATCCCTGCTTGATAGAAAAACACAATAACACACTTAGCATTAGTTAAGATGCAAAATTATTTTCTACTTTCTGGAAAATATAACTGCTATGTTTAAAGACTACTAACATAGTATTTAAGATAAGCCAATAAGTTATAAATAACCAAATAAAAGAAGTGATCTTTGTTATTCTTTTAAAACTATTTAAATATTCGCTAATAGCTAATGGTTGATTGGCAATGACACTTGACATTCTATGTTACATGAAAAATTTTAAACTTTTACGAATTTTTGAGTTATTACAGATTTACTCCTCGGTTTCTTTTGGCCTTCAAGCATGAAGGTGAAAATAAGAAATTTTCCAAGTCCAAGGTTGAGAGCATAGTCCAACAAGTGCAGCAATGCTGGAGCTTCTCTGATCAGTCTTCAAGTGAAATATTGTTGGTTGTGGAGCTTGATCTTCCAGATCCAGAGATATTATTCAGTTTTGTTTGTACCACATCTATACTATACACTTGTTCCCCCACTTTGGCATTTGCAGTAGTGCCCCCGAGATACCGAGGTTCGAGTGAAGCACCGCTAAGAAGGGGAGTTCAAGGGCAGCACCCCCGAGAAATGGGGATTTGGGGGAAAAGATGTCGAGAATTTTTTTGGGATGTTTGTTGGCCAACACTTTTGCAGACCCATGGTATTGGGTTAATCTTATTATTTTCCCAAGGTATTTCCCCTATAAAATCAAAGCATTGTAATATGGTTGTGTAGGGTATTCTATTGTGTTGTAGCATTGTAAACAATCTCTGTTATTGTGTGAAAGAGACAATGAGATAGGGAAGAGGAAGTGCAGTGGTATTACTTTAGGTTGTGTCCCTTCACCTTTCTGGATGGTAATAAAGGGACTGGCGATTTCTGTGTGGATGTAGCCCATCGTTTGGGTGAACCACGTTATATCTGTATCTCTCTGTAATATGTTTAATGTGTTTTCCATCTGCTTTAATGATTTAACTGTATAAATGTTATTGCTCTGTGGTACTTTTTTCTAACAACGATCAACAATAATTCCACTGATTCAAATAGTGGGGTGATTAAAAACAACAACTGGATATAGAATTTCTATCAAATCCACTTCTCTTTGTTTGAAGTCCACTATTGATTCGAGGAAAGTCGGATTCAATGGTTGTTGGTCATTCCACTGATTCAACTAGTAAGGTGGTTAATAATAGAGGTTGGATGCGAAATTTTAATGTAATTTGTTCTATAGTATTTGGAGTCTGCCATCGATCAGGGTGGATCAAGATCTAATAGTCTTAAATAATTCTGTTGATTCAACTAGCAGGGGAGTTAACAACAGAGGCTTGATGTGGAATTCAATGGTTAGGATTGAATTCGTAAGAAAATTTATGGTGGGGAATGATTTCCACACAAAGAAAAGGGAAGATACACAAATCCGCATTTGATCATAGATGAATGGTTAGCATTGAATTTGCAAGGAAATCTATGGCGGGGAATCATTTCCCCACAAAGAAGAAGGGATATCCACAAATCCACATTATATCGTAGATCGACGATCAGGAGAGAACCCGTAAGAGAATCAAGGATTAAGAAGAAAAGCATAAGGGGGAAAGCGAAAAATGGGAAATCAAGGTCTAGAATAATATGGTGTTTCGCTACTCGAAATATGGAAGATCAACAATCCAAAAAAAAAATGCATAAGATCGACGGTGCGGAAATATTGGTGTGGAAAGAGGAAATCTTGAAATGACATGATGAAAAAGTCACAAACCCAAAATCCACAAATTGGAAGATCGACTATTAGGATAGAACTAAAACGAGATCGACGGTGCAGAAAGACTGGTTCAGAAAGAGGAAATAGTGGAATGATATTTGGAAAAAATTCACATTTTCGCTATCTGATTTTTATCTCAGATCTATGGTCAAGAGAAAACCTGAAATGAGATCAACGACTCAGAATAATTGTAGAAGGTTACAACTGGAGGATTAAATAGTAAATAAATTAACAAGGAATTGTTTTATTTGTTTTGAAGAATCAGGAGGGAGGTAGATGACTTGATGACTTAGTGTTAGAATGAGGAATGGAGTTCTCATGAAGAGGCATGATCAAAGAATGAAATGGTGCAAAGGTGAAGAGATGCATCCACAGGAAATGTGAAGGTATTTATAAAAAAGGGATGAATGAAGAAGCTGAGACCAGTGAGTGTGACAAATATTGAAAGGTAAAGGAATTTGGAAGAATACTAAAAACATATTAGGGTGGTAGGGTGGTGCTAGCGTAGGAAACATGCCTGCAGGAGGTTGTAGCCTCCTTCCAACAGAAGCTGGTAAATAGGTTATAGTAGAATCATGTCAGTTGTAGCTAACAAAACACGAGGATGCATCCTCCTTCTAGTAGTTGCTGGTAAATAGGGTGTAATACCATCCTTGTCTATAGCAGCACAAAAAAATTATTTGTAAATAACAATTTTGCAGTAATAGGAAGTATTGGTGGTTTACCCAATTGGGATTCCACAATAAATTTATGTTCTGTTTGTTCTGGTTGATTATATGTTTTAATGAGTAAATAAAAAGTTGTTTTTAATTGATAAAAGTTACAATACTGATTCACCCCCTCCTTCTCACTATTGACCAATATTTCAACAGTTGGTATCAGAGTAGCTTCCTTCACCACAATTTAACTACTAGAAGGAAGATCCCATTTAAAAGACACTATGGATCAACAAGAAGGATTAGCCACTAACAGACCTCCATTATTCATAGGAGAAAATTATGCATACTGGAGAGTGGGAATGAAGTGTCATCTGATGTCCCTTGGATGGAAGGTTTGGGAAGCAACTGAAAAAGAATAAAATAGGAGACAAACCAGCTACATACCCAGATGAACTAGGCAAATATGAAGATAATTTCAAATCCATAAATGCAATCTTGAGTGGATTGACAAAGTCTATATTTACAAAATTTATGTGATGCAAGATTGTTAAACAAGCATGGGATAAGTTAAAAATTTATGTGATGCAATACTGTCAAACAAGCCTAGGATAAGTTAAAAATTATCTATGAAGGAGAATCTATGGTCAAAGAATCCAAGCTTCAGGCATATAAAGGGCATTTTGAGAGCCTTAAAATGAAAGAAGAGGAAAATATCGGGGATTATGTTCTAAGAGTATATGAGCTTGTCAATGCTATTAGAGGTCTTGGAGGAACATTAAAAGAAAAAGAAGTGGTGAGCAAGGTACTAAGAACATTGCCGATGAAGTCTAACTCAAAAGTGTCCATTCTAGAAGAACAAGAAGACCTTGATGACATTACAGTAGATGAACTACATCGGATCTTCACTGCATATGAGATGAGGATGAGACATAATGAACCCTGAAGAAAAGAGGCAACATTATAATCCCTATCCAAGAACCAATTAGAGAACCTAGGTGATGAAGAAGGATATAGTGATGATTGTGGGATTCTTTTCTAATGATCTCTCATGATTTAAAGAGAACCCTGAAAATAACTTTCAGAGGGATCATATACTCAGGGGGAGTTAAAGCCAGAAAATTTCAATTGCTATCTAATGTTGAAGTATGCTGAAAGCTATCTTCATCCAAGACAATAGATGATCAAGGTTAAATGATAAATATTGGTGTATGGTTGACATAAAGAAAGTGTAAGACCTAAGAAGTAACATGAGAACAACAAAATGTGTGATCCATGAAGACCATGATGTCTGCAATCAAATATAAGATACTCATTTTATGGTAACTTAGAATTTGAAGTCATGACACATAAAACTTGTTGACAGTGGAAAAAAACTCAAGTCTGATGGAAAAAAAAAAAAATTCAGTCTATTGAAAAGTGCCACGATGAGTGAAAATAGCAGTGAAGATTGTGAAGGAACAATGGGTATTTAAAAAAAAATATTTATCAGCTTAATGAAGTTCTTTGTAAATTTATCTCTGAAACTTATAGCAAAGCATGTTATTATCTTAGACCAAGGATTATGTGAAGACTTTTTAAGAAGACAAAGTTACATAATAAAGTTTAAAAAAAGGAATAGTGTAATGTTGAGTGTAAAATCAGTCACAAAAACGTTGACAAAGGAGAGGAAGTACAGTGACAGGGAGAATCCATGGATCTATCATTCAAGAACTTGTTGCAAGAAACGAAATATTAATGTAAATGATAATAAATTGGTTAGTTTCAAGTCCAATTAGTAAAGGGGAGATATGATGACATGGTGAGATATAAGAAAGAAGAAAGATAAAAAATCCTCAATAGCATAACAAGTTATCCTTTGTCATTAATGTCAAAGGGGGAGGAAATTAAGTAGTGGTTGCCATTAATGCCAAAGGGGAAGAATGTTTATTTTAGTTGTCATTGATGTCAAAGAAGTTAATTAATGTCAAAGGAAGTGATGATGTGGATGTTGAGTATTCTCATTGATGTCAAAGGAGTTTAGTAATAACAAAGGCATAACCAGAAGCATGGTTGATCAATTATTTTTCTGAGAATAGTTTCAAATGGAGATTGATAAGGCTTGTAGGATTTAGAGAGGTTAAATGGGCCAACCAAAGATGTATCAGGCCTAAGGAGATCATAACGCATGGATTCTAAGAGGGAAATAAGACAAATATTGATTGATCAATTCTCTGATCAATCAACACTATAGAGACAAGGTGAATTGATCATTTCTCTGATCAATCAAAAGAAGAATTAGATTAATAACCACTGATATTTCATGAATGGAATATATCTTGGAATAACCTTGTTGTAGGATGATGATAATTGATCAATCATTCCAAGGATCAATAATGAACTAGTAGGGCTAAGACTGTACAGGTATTGACGTTGAGATCGTGGTGAGAGGAAATCCACGACTGTGGTTGAATTTTGCAAGTTATATTTGAGAACAAGATACATTGATAATCCTCATTCATATGCTTGAGTATCGTGTGGTGAAAATTTGAAGGGGCACGAGATCAACGACCCAAATGAATTTAACTAAGCAACGAGCGAGTAAGATAAAGAAGAGTCGAGATTTAAAAACCAGAAGTGATCATGGAAAATCACCTTTATGATCAATGACATAGGTTCATCATGCAACCAAATCAATGGTGGTCAGTGATTCCACTGGGAGAACTAGCGCGAAAAAATAAAATCTTTGTGTGCATGAAATTTTAATTAAATACAACTTATTTTATTTGAATTCCATGATTGATCTTAATTTGATGATTACGAATAATTTCGTTGATTCAAATAGCAGGGTGGTTAACAATAGTAGCTGGATGAAAAATTTCTATTAAATCCATGTCACTTTGTTTGAAGTCCATCGTCGATCTGAGGAAAGTCATATGTAATGGTTGTTGGTCATTCCGCTGATTTAACTAGTAAGGTGGTTAAAAAAGAGGTTGGATGCAGAACATTAATGTAATCTGCTCTATAGTATTTGGAGTCCACTGTCGATTAGGGTGGATTAAGATCTAACGGTATTAAACGATTATGCTAATTCAAATAGAAGGGGAGTTAAGAACATAGGCTCGACATGGAATTCAATGGTTAGGATTGAATCTAAAAGGAAATCTATGGTAGGGAATGAGTTCTGCACAAAGAAAAGGGAAGATCCACAAATATGCATTTGATCATAGATCAATGGTTAGGATTGCATCAACAAGGAAGTCTACGATGGGGAATGATTTTCGGACAAAGAAGAGGGGATATCCACAAATCCACATTATATTGTAGATCGATGGTCAGGAGTAACCGTGTAAGAGAATCAACGTTTCAGAAGAAAAGCTAAAGGCAGAAAGTGGAAAGCGTAAAATGAAAAATCAAGGTCTAGAATAACATGGTGTTCTCCTACCCAAAATATGGAATATAGATAGTCCGAAAAACATCTGCATAAGATCGATGGTGATAAATATTGGTGCGAATAGCGAAAATAGCGAAATAACATGTTCAAAAAGTAAAAAACCCAAAATCTACAATGTGGAAGATCGACGGCCAGGGTAGACATTAGAGGAAATTTGGGGTCTAAAATGGGCATCCTAAGGAAAATAATAAAATAATAGTTAAAATAATAAAATAATAGTTATTAATTTTGGAGGAAGAATGAAAAAACTATTTTTTGTGTTCGTATTTTTGACATATCTCCCTATGTTTTTACTCAAATTCTAAGCAGGAGAGCTCGTTGGATGCGCAATTTAATTCCAAATCCAACGAGTACCCACACTGCATGCTTTTGACGGACCCTGCTACCCTGAAAACAAGAAATACCTGAAAAAATGTGATGATGATGTCATCATCACATTTTTCCAGGTATTTCTTATTTTTGGTGTAGTGGGGTTCGTCAAAAGCATGCAGTGTGGGTACTCATTGGATGTGGAATTAAATTACGCATCCAATGATCTCTCCCGCTCAGAATTTGAGTAAAAACACAAGGAGATATGTCGAAAATACGAACAAAAAAAGTAGTTTTCTTTTATGAGAAATATGTCAATTCAACCATTATGGTTGACTCATTTTATTGAAATTCTATTTGTTCTTGAATTCCAACTCACAAAATTTTTTGTTGGCACATTTTCTTATAAGGCCCATTTTAGACCCCAAATTTCCTCTAATGACTCGAACGAGATCGACAGTGTGGAAAGATTGGTTCAGAAAGCGAAAATCATGGAATGATATTTGGAAAAACTCACATTTCCGCTATCCATTTTTTATATCCAATCTACGGTCAGGAAAAATCCCAAAATGAGATCAACTTATCAGAATAATTGCAGAAATGAAGATTGCGAAAGATCATGACTATAGGATTAAACAATAAATCGATTAACACGGAATTGTTTTAGTTGTTTTGAAGAATCATGATGGAGGTAGATGACTCGATTGCTCAGTGCTAGAATGAGGAATGGAGTTCTCATGAAGAGGCATGATTGAAAAATGTGGTGCAATGGTGAAGAGATGCGTCCGCAATAAACATGAAGCTATTTATACATAGAGGGATGAGTGAGAGAAATCATCTCTTTGGTATAAATCATAAAAGAAGAAACAGAGACCAGTGAGTGTGATAGAGATTGAAGAGTAAGAGAATCTAGAATACTACTAAAAAGATATTAGGGTGGTAGGGTGGTGCTAAGGTAGCAAACATGCCTATAGGGGGTTGTATCCTCCTTCCACTAGAAGCTGGTAAATAGGGTGTAGTAGCATCCTGTCAGTTGTAGCTAAAAAAACAGGGGGCTGTATCATCCTTCTAGTAGTTGCTGGTAAATAGGGTGTAATACCATCCTTGTCTGTAGCAGCAGGAAAAAACTATTTGAAAATAACAATTTTGCAATAATAGGAAGTATTGGTGGTTTACACATTTGGGTTTCCATGATAAATTTGTGTTATGTGTGTTCTTGTTGATTATGTGTTTTAATGAGTAATTTAAAAGTGGGATTTAATTAATAAAAGTTACAATACTGATTCACCCCCCCTCTAAGTATTGACCAATATTTCAACATTGATAATTATAGTTTGAGTGTAGATGTGACTTCTAAATAGATTTTAAACTGAATAATTATACCATGCCTCAATATCTAATCTTTTATCTCTTTCAATAATATGATTCTTAGAATGATTTCTTATTTAATTACAGAATATAAGAAATGGAAGATCTTATTTATATTCGAAGTACATATAGATTACATTGCTAATATTTATTTAAATTTAAGTACATATTAAAACTAGTAAATAGATCTAAGAAAGTATAACTAATTAATATTCCTCTAGGAGTCAAAGGCATCCACACAGAGTCTATATCTATTCAAATATTTATACACGTATATATATTTTTAACCTAATATTTGTTATGATTGTTCATACTAGTACAATCATGATCTAAATATATTAACACATGAAAGGAAATAAAGAGGAATCACAAGTAAGCCAACTAATCAATTAACAATAGCTATGTAAACAATCAACCAACTCGGAGATATGTTCCCAAACTCAACTAAAATCAATATCATATTGATACTAAAAACTAGCAACAAATCGATAAATCTCAACCACATGTTTAAAGAATATAATCAATTATATAACCTCTATTTCCTCGCATTCATACCCAGAATGAGGTAGATCCAATTAAGACTTAATTTAAACAAAGGAGAGCCATGAAACTAATAAATAAGAAACAATCAATTTATTTCATATGTGAGCTTGCAAATACTAAAAACCAATAGGTCGAATTAAAATCCAAGAACCGTGATTGTAGGGTCAAGTTTATCTATTACCGAAATTTAAATGACATATCAAATCTTAAAACAAAGTTTCCAAGTTATGAAATGTATCGTGGGGGTGAAGCCAATCCTTGGAAGGCAGTTTAAAATAAAAAACATTGGTTCTGGTCATGAAATGAAATCATAGACCAGACTATGATAATCAATGCATTCGAGTATTGAGGCTACGAAGCCCTCTTAAGAAACAATTACATTTAAGTACAAACCCCATATGAGCTTTTAAATCAAAACTTATCTTAATATTGTCTTAGTGGATGTAAATCCATATCTCCCTTAGAAACCATGAACCAAAGTGACTAGGAAACCAACTTAACTGTGAACCCTATCAAGAGTCTTACCTTATGACTGATAGACAATCAAGATGTACATTCCACAAGACAAGCCGCGTCGAAATTTATATGGACGATACTTGGTGGCGTTAGTATAACTCTAATGAACAAAAATAATATATGCATTCTTACTATTTAAAAGAGTTTGAGAAAATTCCTCACCTATGGACATAGAAGGATGAGCCTTGAGAGGATGTGACCCTATCACCGCTCTTTCTGGGCCATGTTTACTCACTTGCATTGGCATACAAACAATGTTAGTCTATGCCTTATTAAAAATGTAACCTATTGAGTGGTAACAAAAAAGACCAATTGCGGTCATTACATGCATTTCGAGTTTGGGTCATGAAGGTGAAGCAGGCTTATTCCATAGTCTTCATGCAGAGTCCGAATAACTTCATTTTATACATGCAAAAATTATTAAAATTAACTAGTGAGGAATAACTTACCTTATGAATTCATGTAGAGGGCCAAGGGTCGGCTCCTCTTGGCTCTTCCTTCCTTTTCTTCTTGTACAAACAAATGAAGCATTAATTTAAACTATGTATCTAGCCAATAAATGTGAAAATTGAAATTGTAGACTATTGAGGGACTAGTTTTCTTCCTACCTGTTCACTTAAATTTTTAGGATGCAAAGCCCCTTCCATAACTCGAAAGACGATAATTGGCATTTTTATTAACCTCACAAAGAACCAAGAAAGTTTGAGGTTGTATTTGCGACAGCATTTCCATTAATTGATTCATAAAAACCTCCAAACAACTCAAGATTACAAGCTAGAATGCTAATTTTTCATTAACAGATCATGAAGGGAAAGGTGAAGGGAGAGACTGGTCCAACGCAACCATGGAGCAGCTGAGCTCATTCACAGACAAGATTAATGCACCAAGTAACCTCACAACAACATAAGCCACATTAAATCCTACAAAAATACTTTGATCGAGATCTTCATAAATGGAGGGTCAAGATGTACTTTGGGCCACAAAGCATGTGTTAAACCAAGTCCTTAAATGTTCCTTGTTGCACTGTCAACTCGTAGCTAGGACTAAGGCATTAAATTTTATTACAAGCCATTAAAACTTTAATAGATTCCATTTAAAACTCTTTTGCTGGCATCCACTTGTGCCTCCCACATCCTATTCCTTTATCAAACCTTATGTTATAAGTTACAACCCCCCTGTGATGTATAAATCAACAAGCTAGGGATTTAAACCATAGTCCAAGTCCCATGGTTTCTACAAGCTTACCAACATTGTTTAACACATAATCAAGCCTTTAAGCATTTATGCAACCACCTTTTCCAATAAGTACCCATTTGAGGGGTGGGTTTAGCTAGGATTAAGCCTTAGGTTTAAGCTTATGTTCTAAATAACCGAACCTTTAATAATAAACTCAAGGACTAAAAAGATCACCTTGGCGAGGTAGCCACCAAGTCCTCACCACATACAAAGACAATGCCAACGAAAGACATAACATGTCATTCAAAACTTTAATCACGAGTTAAATTCACCCATACATTGAATAAAAATATGTCATGACATTTATGAATGTGCTAGGACAATGAGATTTATTTAGCTACATGATTTAAGTAAAACAAATATTTTGTTTTATTTGTTTATAAAATTTAGAGGTTTGTAACCTAAATAGTATATTTAATGACTATACAAATAATTAAATAAGAAATATTACTTTATCAACACTTTCAACATACTTTAGTAATATCTCTATATTGATTGTTGGTTGGAAAAATTGTCTATATTAATTGTGGGCTTGAAAAGTTGCCTAGAAAGAGCACAAAAAGGGTTTAAATGAATCACTTGGTGTGCTAAATGATTCAAATAACGTCCACGGGATCCAAGTAAGCCACCCCAAACTTTGGGCACCCGATTATGCTAATGCTAATCCAAGCAACATTTAGGAAACTGACATCCAAATCCCTAATCAATTAGAGTCGTCCAATTACTATAGTCTATGAACCTACTCCGGGAATATCTACTTTTTAATTAGTGATTAAAAGTTCATGATCAAGTCAAGATACATTTATAAATTCAAGCAAAGAGGCCTCCAAATGCCTCTTCAATTAGGGTCGTCCAATTATTATAGGCGAGGAACCTATTACGAAATATTTACTTTTTAATTACTAATTCACGGGTCATGATTCAGTCAACAAATTATTAAAAGAATAAAAATCAAATTCAAATTCAGAACAAATAAATAAATATATATATATAATTTAGTAATTGATATAGCTTTCAACCAGTTAATAATTAATATAACTTTTAACCATGGACTATGTTCAATATAATATAAATTTATTACAAGTTAGTAAATCCATCTTAAAAGTGGAAATCCCACATAATGCAAACTTTTCATTATGTTTTTTGCACTATCAAACAAGTTTGGAACTCAAAGGATACGTCCATATCTACTAATAATAAATCAGAAATTAACATGAATTTACATTCGTTATATCAATAATATACCTTCTCACTAGTTAATTGCAAACAATATTCCAGTCATTGCGCCCTATCTTTCTAACATGATCGGGCAAAACAGAAATCAAAGAATTTTAGAACAAAATAATAAAATATAACATAAATCAAAGAATTTTAGAACAAAGTGATAAAATTCTGAAAATTGTTTAGAAGTTAAAAAGAAAGTAGGGTTTCCATATAGTAGTGACTTTGATCTTATCATTAAAGTCATCTTTCACATAGTTCAGAACATATACATTGAAATCTCCAAACTAATAACCATGGTGCCATTAACAAAACTTCTCAGCACCGCGCAAACAGTATTGTATGGAATTCTTCAAAAAAAAAATGTTTTAAGCCATTCTCCACATATTTCAGAACTTATACACTCAAATATCCAACCAATAACGTTGTTGGTACTAACAAAGCTTCTCAGCATTATGCAAATACTTTTGTATGCAATTTTTCATGAAAGATATTGTTTTTCTTCATCTGATCAATTTTAGAATGTTTAAAAGCTAAACAACCATACGATATATTTCTTGACAGTCCAAAACTCTTTTATTTCTGTTAGCGTTGGAGGTAAAATTCCCTACTTTCATAAAAAATTAAAAAGCGTTTATAAAAATATTGCACATTGTCCATTTATTCCTCTTGTAAGCTTGAAATTTAAGTCTGGAAGTTAATTTACATGTTTATTGATATTGATATTGATATTGATATTGATATTGATATTCAGACATAAAAGAGCAAAGAGCACAGGATGAATCATTTATGAATCCGAAGAAATATGAAACTCTTTATGATTTAAAATGGTTTAGAGCATAGTAGTATGACACAGACTAATTTTAAAAATATATACTTTTTAATTTCATATTTTCTAATTCAATTTTATAGAGATAAAAATATGTCAAAAAGAATAAATATGCAAATATAATAGCAACATTAGATTTATCCTCTAAAACCCTAGAGAAAAACAAGCAATCAATAATAGATCTATTATTGGGCCTTGGCAGGTTACAAATGAGACTTACAAGTTACAACCCTATAATCTAGTTATGTGCATGCAAATACAACTAACAAGAAACCATAGGCTTTCCAAAACAATCTACCCAAAACCACTTACATCCTTGCTCATTCTTGATTCAAGGTTAATCCTAACACAATTTAAACATTAATTAATTAATTCCAAATGTAAGTAGTGGTTAATACTATGACTTTTACTTGTTTTATAAACGGGAAGAAAATAGTTCTCCTTGCTACAAGAAAAGGAATCCGGACATGCCTGGTTCCCATCCCAAGAGCTATTACTCATTCAAATCCAGCTCAACTTGCAAAGATGGATAGAAGTAAAGAGTTCTCAGAAGTTCATGGTAAAAAGATGCTTGCAGAAATCACTGAGAAACTCAGAAAAGATTGCTGTGCAGAAAGCCCAAATGCATTCTCGAAACGAGAGAAGTATTTTGTCTCTCTACCATTTGATCCACAACAAAAGATCAGACCAATGAAAGCCTCTGCAAGACTCATGTCTCCTTCAGAGAGAGCGTTTTGTGAAAATGAAGTAAAAGATTTAATGCAGAAAGATCAAACAGAAATTTCCTTGCTAACATGCCCACGAGGGAGCAAAACAGCTCTCCAGCCCTGAATATGTTTTCAGTTGGTGGTTCCAGCTCTGGAGCTGACAAAGACCCTTCCAAAGGCAAAGCTCCAATGACAGAAGACGAGAAGGATGGTGATGAAAAGCGAAAAGCTCCTATCTCTGAGGAGGAGCTTATAGCTAAAGAAGGATTGTTCATTCTCCCATGGGACAATTCTTTACCTAGAGAAGTTCGAATTCAAACTCTGGAATATGCATCTGCTGATGAAGCGAAAATATTTCTACAACTAACGCTCATAAAAAATATCCAGTCATCCTTGCTCAAGCTGGAAATTATGGAAAGATGGGAAAATGATGCCTTTCTTAGTTTTGAAGATGCAACTACCAAGTTAAGAAACTGCAGAGAAGTCTGGGTAGACTATGATGATCAAGCTAAGCTCTATATTGATATTGGTGATGGCCATCTTACATGGACATCATATAATTTAATTCTGCAATGTTGCATAGAACATAAAAGAATTATCATATGTGCTGATCCAGCAAACCTGAGGCACAATACTACCTAGTCAGGATGGACTGATGTTTTCCTTGACAGATTTTGTCCACAAGAGGATTGGGAGAACCGCTGTGCTAATTTTATCACGCACCTAAAAGCTGACATGGAAATTGCAGACAGAGAGAATCAGTGGTTCAAGTTTATGCTGCATTTCGAAGGAGGAAGTTACAGGCCTCTAGAACATCGCCTGTATGTTCAGCAAAAGGTGATCAGAAGAAGCATTGAAGGGCAGCATATCGAATCTAGAGTTACTATCAGAGATATCCCGCCGATATCTAAATATCGGCTCCTAACTATAAGCTCCTAACAATCCTTCTTTAGCTATAAGCTCCTCCTCAGAGTTAGGAGCTTTTCCCTTTTCATCAAAGTTACTAAGCTAGATAAACCATTTTAAAATTCTACTACTATTTTCTGCCATTAAATTTTCATTCTTAAAAATACTAGGGATGATTTTTATATCTGTTCTAATGATAAACTTTACAGGCTTCAAGAACAGAATGAAATGGGTTTACAGTCTTTTTGACTGCCAGAATATCCATATGGCTCAATGGATAATTTAACTCTGTTGCTTTGAAAGAACCTGAGCCATATCAGCAGATAAATTATTTGCCATTGATGTCTTCAAGTAAAACTCCACCCCATGCAGAAGATGAAGCGTATGTCTCAATGATCAACTGACCATTGCCTTTAGGCAAAGATAAAGCGAGTAGCTGCATAACTTTCTGATAGTAACTCGCCCATATCTAAATATCTCTTCCTTGTGTGTAGCAGTCGATACCCATCATAGAGAATTCTCTGATGCAATCATCGGTGGATTCATTGCTCCTTTGCATGAAGGTCCAGCCTTTGGTACTATATTTCCTAAATATTCTGTTAGTTTGGATGACCCTCATATCTACACCCTTCTTAAAGCATATATCCTTCCTCAAGGTTTTAAGATGATGACTGGCTCGAAAATCATTCAGCTCAAAGCTGTTGTCTGTGTCCGGTTTGGTAACGACACCCTTCCCCCACTTCATTCCAAAGTCCATGAGAGTTCATGCCTCATAAGCATGGTGGAAAAGGACAAATCAAAACAAGCTCAACCTGTCACATTTGACTGGACCAGTATATCCTATCCTCAAAAATGGGAAGTTCGATATAATGAAATCCGAGATAAAGAATTCATGGCTAAAGCCATTGCAAATCGGCCTCTTACCTTTGACAGACAGTCAAGTTCATTTAGAGTTCCACATTCTTACCCTACACCTTCCTTTGCACCTCCACTTATTATATCTTCCTCAATCTCATCTACCTCTTTTGATAGAAGCATAAATCCGAAGACACGTCATCCCTCTGCTTCTACAACCTCTTTCACATGCCTTTATGATGTTGAACATAGAGGTCAGTACAAGAACTTCCCTGCCTACTGTAAATTACTGCAAAAGATTCAGCACTTCAAAGAAAAGCCAAGCCTAGGAATGTTCAGCCTTCAGAGGAAAAATGAATCTATGGAAGCAGTCTACCAGGGTAGGAAGTCATATTTTCCTAGTAGAAATATGCCAGAGACTCCTTTCAGGCAATTCTCAACTGATGGTAGTATTAAGAAAGAATTTATTCCTGCAAGATCATCAGGACCAGATGAGTCTGTCTCTGATGAAATAAAACTGATGAACTGGGGAAATATGCAAGGAAAATTAACAAAACAAAACCTAGATGATATGGCAAGAGATCTTCTCGAAATAAAATTTCTTTGTTAAGTGAAAAAGAAAAAGTCTCTGTAGTTGATACAAAGCTAGGTCTTCTGAATCACCTTTTAACAAATGTAGAAGAAATAAAAAAATGCAGTCATAGCTGCTGCAAAGAAAATCGAGTTAAGATTGGCTAAACTAGAAGAATTGATTAGCCAAACACAGAAAATCAAGAAGCGTGCTCCCGGAATAAGTCCAGAAGTTTATGCCCTAGCTACCCAAGGTAATGTCAGAAAACCTACAGAGAAAAATATTGAAAGAAGTTGGCCATTCGGAATGTTTAGCATTCCTGAAAAGAATGATGAAAAACCAGAATTCGACTTCGGAGAATCTGAAATTGAATTCCAAGAAGTCAAAGAGTGGATTGGCCACTTTAAATCTTTTAAGCCTGCATTAGAACCTAGATACCTGCAGATGTTGTCTATGCAGAGTCATGGTGAACCTTCTGGCGTGAAGGTAGAATTTGATGAAGTTATGAGAGAATCCTCCCAGGCTCCTAAAGTTAAAACTTCTTTTGGGATTAATTCCATTAATAACCTCATTTCCTCTATGCCGAAACAACCAGTGCTGAATATTCAGTGTCAATCTAGGGGTGAGATTAAAGATTCCATTACAATGTTATTCGATTCGGTGATATATAAGAAAATGCAAGATCCTATGCTGACAGGACAAGCATTGGCAGCACAGATTGTTGCTGGTCTTTCAGGACCTGCCAATGACTGGTGGAGATGGTTACCACCAGAAGTCCAAAATGAAATGATGCAAGCCAATGATGTAGACCAACAGATTCTATTGGCACTAGGTAAAGAATTTCATGGATCTGATGATGTTGATGATTCAGAACATATGGCATCCCTCTACATGTCTGCCCGCCTCTGTGATTTATCACAGGAAGAACAGTATTTTTGCTATATGCAAAGATTGCTTATCTAGTCTGCAAAATCTCATGATCCCGCTTATCTTAAACACTATTTAAGGATTTTTCTAGGTCATGTCCCAGATGCAGTTGAGAAATACATGAAGGATAAGAACATAAATTACAGAAGTCTTTCTCTGGCGTAACTGCATAATCATATTGTTGAAACATGGAAAGAACATTGTCTTGCAAAAAGAGTTGATAAAGATTTTAAAAGGCACCAGTCTATGTTTTCTCCTTCATTTTGTAAAAATGTTGCACGTCTTCCAGAATGGGGTTGTGATGCTCATGGCAGAGGTCATCTCAAAGATACCTGCCATTGTAAGAAAAACAGAAAGAAAGGGTTTTATACTAGTCAGCCGAGATACCACTATCGTGATAAACCCTTCAAAGTTAAGCGTTAAGACAAATAGCGAAAAAAGGATTACGCTAAAAACCCTCAGCCCCGCAAGTTTCCTAAAAGAAGAACTACAAATATAGACAAAGAAGTTTGCTTTATATGTGGTGATAAAGGCCATTGGGCAAGAAAGTGCCCAAAGAAGAAAAATAAGCCCAAGCTTGCAGCTTTTTGTGAAGACATTGATCCCCAATGGTGGAAATTACCTCAAGAAGGTGAAGAACCTTCTGGTGAAGTTCTCTTTCTCCCTTATAAAGATGAATCTGACCTTTCAGATACTTCAGAGTCTCCCTCAGACCCTGACCCTACTTTAGCAAAATTTGACCCCTCTTCTTCCTCTGAGTTCGAAGATGGGCCAAATTTGGGGGGGTTTGAGCCGCCTGAGTTTACTTTCTCCTTGAATATGTTTTGTCTCAGCCGAACTCAGAAGATTGAAAAGAAGATTGCAGAAATAGATCTACATCTTTCATCAACTCAACCATTCCAATACCGGCTAAGAGCAGCATTAAAAGACAAAAAGAAAAAATTGCTCAAAGAATTGGAACATGATAAGGGTAAACAAAAGCTTATTTCTTCTCCCTCTCCTATCTCTTATAATCCTATTGATCTGTATAAAGGATATCCTGAAGGCCATGAAGATAGACAAGATTTTAGGATAGATAAAGAGCAATCCTTGAGATTGCAAATCAAAGAAAAACAAAATCTTATTAAATAGCTCCGTGACGAAGTAGATAGCCTTAAATGTGCTATCAAGATTATTCAGACAGAGAAGGAGCAATCATCAGATGAAGAGCTGAGCAAACATTATGATAGGGCAATGAGAATACCTGAAGAAGATAGCCCTAGACAAAGGAGTATTTCACCTCCTCACTCTCTAGGCCCAAAGCTAGCCATGCTATCAGGAACTAAAGTCTTCCTTTTAGTCCAGTTTCTCCATGAATAATATAAAGTATATAATCTGGATTGTATGATAGATTCAGGTTGTCAAGTCTACCTAGATAAGACTACAGCCCTTCCATCTTTCTATTGGGAAGAAACAACAGAAGCAGGAGCAGCCATTGAAGGAACCGCAGTAGCTCTTACAGCTAAAGCAGAATTAGTTCCAGTTCAATTTGGTAAAAGAAAAGATTCATTAACTTTGTACAGATTAGAAATCATTTTTGAATATTGTATATTGTGTGCTGATTGGCTTGATAGAGTTATTCCTTATACTGTAAATACTAAGGATATGACTTTTACTTGTTTTATAAACGTGAAGAAAGTAGTTCTCCCTACTGCAAGAAAAGGAATCCGAAAATGCCCAGTTCCCATCCCAAGAGCTATTACTCATTCAAATCCAGCTCAACTTGCAAAGATGGATAAAAGTAAAGAGTTCTCAGAAGTTCATGGTAAGAAGATGCTTGCAGAAATCATTGAGAAACTCAAAAAAGATTGCTGTGCAGAAAGCCCAAATGCATTCTGGAAATGAGAGAAGTATTTTGTCTCTCTACCATTTGATCCACAACAAAAGATTAGACCAATGAAATCCTCTGCAAGACTCATGTCTCCTTCAGAGAGAGAGTTTTGTGAAAATGAAGTAAAAGATTTAATGCATAAAGGTTTGATTGAGCCATCGATGAGCCCATGGGATTGTCAAGTTTTTGTAGTAAACAAACACTCTGAAATAAAGAGGCGAAAGCCACGACTAGTGGTAAACTATAAGCCTCGCAACATAGCCTTACAGAAAGTCAGGTATCCTTTGCATGATAAAGCGAGCCCATTACAAAGAATAACTAGTTGTGTTATTTTTAGTAAGTTTGATCTGAAATCTAGATTTTATCAAATTGGGATAAAAGCTGAAGATAGGTTCAAAACAGCTTTTGTTGTCCCCCATGGTCAATACCAATGGAGGGTATTACCATTTGGAATTAATAATGCCCCTTCAGAGTTTCAAAAAGGAATGGAGGATATCTTTACAGATAAACTCTGGGTGCTTGTTTTCATAGATGACATTCTGGTATGTTCAAAAAATCTTCAAGAACACTTGAAGCACCTGCAGTCATTCTATGAACTCTGTTATAAGCATGGGTTA
The DNA here is from genome assembly GCA_001517045.1 of Pseudotsuga menziesii. Lineage (NCBI taxonomy): Eukaryota > Viridiplantae > Streptophyta > Pinopsida > Pinales > Pinaceae > Pseudotsuga > Pseudotsuga menziesii. Next base: position 300,038 of record LPNX010674754.1, read on the forward strand.
GTGTTATCTAAAAGTAAAATGGAGATTGGAAAAACAAAGATAGGATTTCTTGGTTTTAAGATTCAGCGAGGTCAAGTAATCCTGCAACATCATGTTCTCCAAGTATTTAATAGATTTCCAGATCATATCACAGACAAAACCTAGATCCAAAGGTTTCTGGGAAGCCTTAATTATATTCGACCTTTTTATAAGGGTCAAGCCTCTGATATCCATATTCTCCAGCAGAGATTGAAGAAAAATCTGAAACCATGGACATCAGAAATGACAGCTGCTATACAAAAGATCAAACAAAAATTTATGCAGCTACCGGCTTTATCTTTGCCTACAGGAAATGGTCAGTTGATCATTGAGATAGATGCTTCATCTTCTACATGGAGTGGAGTTTTACTTGAAGACATCAATGGAAAAGAATTTATCTGCGAATATGGCTCAGGTTCTTTCAAAGGAGCAGAGTTAAATTATCCATCGAGCCATAAGGAGATTCTAGCAGTCAAAAAGACTATATCCCATTTCATTATGTTCTTGAAGCCTGTAAAGTTTATCATTAGAATAGATCTAAAAATCATGCCTGGTATTTTTAAGAATGAAAATTTAGTGGCAGAAAATAGTAGCAGAATTTGAAAATGGTTTATCTGGCTTAGTAACTTTGATTTTGAGATTGTGTATAAGCCAGGTTATCTAAACTGCCTTGCTGACATGATCACCAGGGAGCAAAACAGCTCTCCAGCCCTGAATATGTTTTCAGTTGGTGGTTCCAGCTCTGGAGCAGACAAAGACCCTTCCAAAGGCAAAGCTCCAATGACAGAAGACGAGAAGGCTGGTTATGAAAAGGGAAAAGCTCCTATCTCTGAGGAGGAGCTTATAGCTAAAGAAGGATTGTTCATTCTCCCATGGGACAATTATTTACCTAGAGAAGTTCGAATTCAAACTCTGGAAGATGCATCTGCTAATGAAGCGAAAATATTTCTGCAACTAACACATCAAAAATATTCAGTCATCCCCACTCAAGCAAGAAATTATGAAAAGATGGGAAAAGGATGCCTTTCTTAGTTTTGAAGATGCAACTACCAAGTTAAGAAACTGCAGAGAAGTCTGGGTAGACTATGATGATCAAGCTGAGCTCTATATTGATATTGGTGATGGCCATCTGACATGGACATCATATAATTTAATTTTGCAATGTTGTAGAGAACATAAAAGAATTATCATATGTGTTGATCCAGCAAACCTGAGGCAGAATACTACCTAGTCAGGATGGACTGATGTTTTCCTTGACATATTTTTTCCACGAGAGGATTGGGAGAAGCGTCGTGCTAATTTTATCATGCACCTAAAAGCTGACATGGAAATTGTAGACAGAGAGAATCAGTGGTTCAAGTTTATGCTGCATTTCGAAGGAGGAAGTTACAGGCCTCTAGAACATCTCCTGTATGTTCAGCAAAAGGTGATCAGAAGAAGCATTGAAGGGAAGCATATCCAATCTAGAGTTACTATCAGAGATATCCCGCTGGATTACAAAGTTGAATCCAAATTCCGTGGGGAATTCATCTGTGAGCCAAATTTCATTTTTCAAGGCTCTGATGTGGAAAGATGTTTTAGCCCATTTTTGTATCCCCTGCCGTCACCTGAAGGATCTCCGATCCAAGATGCTCAAGGTTATGCCTCATCAGATGATGATGAGATATGGGAATATCTGTAAGGGCACGACCCTTACGATTGATGAAAGCAGTGGTGGGCCTTTTGAAGGATGAGTAGGCCAGCATTGTCCTACATTGTTTCCATTGTGGGCCGGATTAAAGCTTGACCGTGTAATATTCGTAGTTAGGACTGCCGTGGGCCAGTATAGCTCCACTGTGTAAAAAGTTTGTTAGAGTCCATCATTAAAAGAAGATTCCAGGTCCCCGTAATGCCAAAAGCTAATTAAGGGACGAGATAATGACAGTGGTTGTCCCCACTTGTCACCTCGGAGGATTCCTTTCTGACCTATAGTTGTCAGTTTAGGTAACCGGATCAACCGATTAACCTACGACTGTCAGTCAAGGCCAACCGGAGAACCGACTAGGAATTATATAAATAAAGGTCCTGGGCCTCATCTTATTCATTCGAGTCTTGAGTCTGCATTGAGCAAGTAGTCCACTATGCAAGTGGAGTCATTGTATTGAGCAAGTAGGTCGCTGTGGAACCTAGAGTCTATATTTTGTAAGAGGATTATGATTTGCTCCTTGGATCTGAGCTATAAGAGAGCATCAGAAACTTAGTCTTAGTCTATAAAGAGTCTGTAAATCAGCAAGTATGCTCTGCATGTTTTCTTAGAGCTATAACAACGCATCAGAAAGCTAATAGTATAGTGTGAGGAGTGTCTGTAATAATCAAAAGCAAGTATGCTCTGCGTCTTGACCATGAGTTATAAGAACGCATCAGAATGTTGTGTGTCATGAGAGTGCTACAAATATTGATACAATAATCTGTATTAGCTCTGTAAAAGCTTCAGAAGATTAATAGAAGAAGGAAATTTGGTCTCTGCTGATCCTACGACAAGTTGGTATCAAAGCCAGCAGAGTTCATTGTTTGTCAACTGTACGTGGTTTCTGTAAGTCATTCTGCTTCGAATGTTCTATATGATGCTTTGTTTCATTGTTCTAGCCTGAATGGTGTTCCTGTAGGTAGTGGAAATCACTACTGAGTAAATAGGTGAAAATCCTTGGGAATTGTAAGTGGTCTTGTGAAGGGTAGCAGCCGTTGGGTAAGGCGAAGTAAATCCCTGTTAGTCTGACCAATAATGAGACGCATTCCCTGTATAATGCATCCATCTATGGACGTTGTTCCTCACCTTAGCCTATATTGTGAAAAAACTGAAGATGGATCTATTTTCTTAGCTGAACGACGATCATTATTTGCACATGATTGTTCAACATCTGATTCTTCAATTATTCACATCCAAGAACCTCATCCCTCTCCTAATTGGGAACTTCCTTCTATTTCTCCTTCTCTAGTTGAGGATCAGCATAGATGATACCAACTTGCCGTATCTAATCCAACTGATGGTAGTATTAAGAAAGAATTTATGCCTACAAGATCATCAGGACCAGATGAGTCTATCTCTGATGAAATAAAACTGATGAACTGGGGAAATATGCAAGGAAAATTAATAGCACAGAACCTAGATGATATGGCAAGAGATATTCTCAAAATAAAAAGTTCTATGTTAAGTGAAAAAGAACAAGTATCTGTAGTTGATACAAAGCTAGGTCTTCTGAATCACCTTCTGACAGATGCAGAAGAAATAAAAAATGCAGTCACAACTGCTGCAAAGAAAATCGAGTTAAGATTGGCTAAACTAGAAGAATTGATTAGCCAAACACAGAAACTCAAGAAGCGTGATCCTAGAATAAGTCCAGTAGTTTATGCCCTAGCTACCCAAGGTAATGTCAGAAAACCTACAGAGAAAAAGATTGAAAGAAGTTGGTCATTCGGAATGTTTAGCATTCCTGAAAAGAATGATGAAAAACCAGCATTTGACTTCGGAGAATCTGAAATTGAATTCCAAGAAGTCAAAGAGTGGATTGGCCACTTTAAATCTTTTAAGCCTGCATTAGAACGTAGATACCTATAGATGTTGTCTATGCAGAGTCATGGTGAACCTTCTGGTGTGAAGGTATAATTTGATGAAGTTATCATAGAAGCCTCCTAGGCTCCTAAAGTTAAAACTTCTTTTGGGATTAATTCCATTAATAACCTCATTTCCTCTATGCCAGAGAAACCAGTGCTCAATATTCAGTGTCAATCTAGGGGTGAGATTAAATATTCCATTACAATGTTATTTCGTTGGGTGATATATAAGAAAATGCAAGATCCTATGCTGACAGGACAAGCATTGGCAGCACAGATTGTTGCTGGTCGTTCAGGACTAGCCAATGACTGGTGGAGATGGTTACCACCAGAAGCCCGAAATGAAATGATGTAAGCCAATGATGCAGACCAACAGATTCTATTGGCACTAGGTAAAGAATTTCATGGATCTGATGATGTTGATGATTCGGAACATATAGCGTCCCTCTACATGTCTGCCCGCCTCTGTGATTTATCATAGGCAGAATAGTATTTCTAATATATGCAGAGATTGCTTATCCAGTCTGGAAAAGCTCATGATCCCGCTTATCTTAAACACTACTTAAGGAGTTTTCCAGGTCATGTCCCAGATGCAGTTGAGAAATACATTAAGGATAAGAACATAAATTACAGAATTCTTTCTCTAGCGCACCTACATAATCATATTGTTGAAACATGGCAAGAACATTGTCTTGCAAAAAGAGTTGATAAAGATTTTAAGAGGCACCAGTCTATGTTTTCTCCTTCATTCTGTAAAAATGTTGCACGTCTTCCAGAATGGGGTTGCGGTGGTCATGGCAGAGGTCATCTCAAAGATACCTGCCATTTTAAGAAAAACAGAAAGACAGGGTTTTATACTAGTTAGTCGAGATACCACTATCCTGATAAACCCTTCAAATTTAAGCGGCAAGACAAATACCGAAAAAAGGCTTATGCTAAAAAGCCTCAGTCCCGCAAGTTTATTAAAAGAAGAACTACAAAGACAGACAAAGAAGTCTGCTTTATATGTGGTGATAAAGGCCATTGGGAAAGCAAGTGCCCAAAGAAGAAAAATAAGCCCAAGCTTGCACCTTTTTGTGAAGTCATTGATCCCCAATGGTGGAAATTACCTCAAGAAGGTGAAGAACCTTCTGCTGAAGTTATTTTTCTCCCTTCTGAAGATGAATTTGACCTTTCAGATACTTTAGAGTCTCCCTCAGACCCTGACCCTACTTTAGCAAAATTTGACCCCTCTTCTTCCTCTGAGTCCGAAGATGCGCCAAATTTGGGGTGGTTTGAGCCGCCTGAGTTTACTTTCTCCTTGAATATGTTTTCTCTCAGCTGAACTCAAGAGATTGAAAAGAAGATTGCAGAAATAGATCTGTAGCTTTCAGCAACTCAGCCATTCCAATACCAGAAAAGAGCATCATTAAAAGACGAAAAGAAAAAATTGCTCAAAGAATTGGAACATGATAAGGGTAAACAAAAGCTTATTGCTTCTCCCTCTCCTATCTCTTATAATCCTATTAAGCTTTATAAAGGATATCCTGAAGGCCATGAAGATAGATAACCTTTTAGGACAGATAAAGAGCAAGCCTTGAGATTGCAAATCAAAGAAAAACAAAAGCTTATAAAACAACTCTGTGACGAAGTAGAGAGCCTTAAATGTGCTATCAAGATTATTCAGACATAGAAGGAGAAATCATCAGATGAAGAGCTGAGCAAAAATTATGATAGGGCAATGAGAATACTTGAAGAAGATAGCCCTAGACAAAGGAGTATTTCTCCCCCTCACTCTCCAGGCCCAAATCTAGCCATGCTATCAGGACCTAAAGTCTTCCTTTCAGTCCAGTTTCTCCCTGAAGAATGTAAAGTATATAATGTGGATTGTATGATAGATTGAGGTTGTCAAGTCTGCTTAGCTAAGACTACAACCCTTCCATCTTTCTATTGGGAAGAAAAAACAGAAGCAGGAGCATCCATTGAAGGAACTACAGTAGCTCTTACAGCTAAAGCAGAATTATTTCCAGTTCAGTTTGGTAAAAGAAAAGATTCATCAACTTTGTACAGATTAGACAAAATTTCTGAAGATTGTATATTGGGTGCTGATTGGCTTGATAGAGTTAGTCCTTATACTGTAAATACTAAGGATATGACTTTTACTTTCTTTATAAATGGGAAGAAAGTAGTTCTCCCTGCTACAAGAAAAGGAATCCTAAAATGCCTGGTTCCCATCCCAAGAGCTATTACTCATTCAAATCCAGCTCAACTTGCAAAGGTGGATAGAAGTAAAGAGTTCTCGGAAGTTCATGGTAAGAAGATGCTTGCAGAAATCACTGAGAAACTCAGAAAATATTGCTGTACAGAAAGCCCAAATGAATTCTGGAAACGAGGGAAGTATTTTGTCTCTCTACCATTTGATCCACACCAAAAGATAAGACCAATGAAAGCCTCTGCAAGACTCATGTCTCCTTCAGAGAGAGAGTTTTGTGAAAATGAAGTAAAAGATTTAATGCAGAAAGGTTTGATTGAGCCATCGAAGAGCCCATGGGCTTGTTGAGCGTTTGTAGTAAACCAACACTCTGAAATAAAGAGGGAAAATCCACGACTAGTGGTATAAAACTATAAGCCTCTCAACAAAGCCTTACAGAAATTCAGGTATCCTTTGCCTGATAAAGCGAGCATGTTACAAAGAATAACTGGTTGTGTTGTTTTTAGTAAGTTTGATCTGAAATATGGATTTTATCAAATTGGAATAAAAGCTGAAGATAGGTTCAAAACTGCTTTTGTTGTCCCCCATGGTCAATACCAATGGAGGGTATTACCATTTGGAATTAATAATGCCCCTTCAGAGTTTCAAAAAAGAATGCAGGATATCTTTACAGATAAACTCTGGGCGCTCGTTTTCATAGATGACATTCTGTTATGTTCAAAAAATCTTCAAGAACACTTGAAGCACCTGCAGTCATTCTATGAACTCTGTTATAAGCATGGGTTAGTGTTATCTGAAAGTAAAATGGAGATTGGAAAAACAGAGATAGAATTTCTTGGTTTTAATATTCAATGAGGTCAGGTAATCATGCAACATCATGTTCTCCAAGTATTTAATAGATTTCTAGATCAGATCACAGACAAAACCTAGCTCCAAAGGTTTCTGGGAAGCCTTAATTATATTCGACCTTTTTATAAGGGTCAAGCCTCTAATATCCATATTCTCCATCAGAGATTGAAGAAAAATACGAAACCATGGACATCAGAAATGACAGTTGTTGTACAAAAGATCAAACAGAAAGTTATGTAGCTACTGGCTTTATCTTTGCCTACAGGAAATGGTTAGTTCATCATTGAGACGTATGCTTCATCTTCTACATGGGGTGGAGTTTTACTTGAAGACATCAATGGAAAAGAATTTATCTGCGGATATGGCTCAGGTTCTTTCAAAGCAACAGAGTTAAATTATCCATCGAGCCATAAGGAGATTCTGGCAGTCAAAAAGACTATATCCCATTTCATTCTGTTCTTCAAGCCTGTAAATTTTATCATTAGAACATATCTAAAAATCATGCCTGGTATTTTTAAGAATGAAAATTTAATGGCAGAAAATAGTAGCATAATTTTAAAATGGTTTATCTGGCTTAGTAACTTTGATTTTGAGATTGTGTATAAGCCAGGTTATCTAAACTGCCTTGCTGACATGCTCACCAGGGAGCAAAACAGCTCTCCAACCCTGAATATGTTTTCAGTTGGTGTTTCCAACTCTAGAGCAGACAAAGACCCTTCCAAAGGCAAAGCTGCAATGACAGAAGACGAGAAGGTTGGTGATGAAAAGGGAAAAGCTCCTATCTCTGAGGAGGAGCTTATAGCTAAAGAAGGATTGTTCATTCTCCCATGGGACAATTCTTTACCTAGAGAAGTTCGAATTCAAACTCTGGAATATGCATCTGCTGATGAAGCGAAAAGATTTCTGCAACTAACGCTCATAAAAAATATTCAGTCATCCCCGCTCAAGCTGGAAATTATGGAAAGATGGGAAAAGCATGCCTTTATTAGTTTTGAAGATGCAACTACCAAGTTAAGAAACTGCAGAGAAGTCTGGGTAGACTATGATGATCAAGCTGAGCTCTATATTGATATTGGTGATGGCCATCTTACATGGACATCACATAATTTAATTCTGCAATGTTGCAGAGAACATAAAAGAATTATCATATTTGCTAATCCAGCAAACCTGAGGCACAATACTACCTGGTCAGGATGGAATGATGTTTTCCTTGACATATTTTGTCCACGAGAGGATTGGGAGAACCACCGTGCTAATTTTATCATGCACCTAAAAGCTGACATGGAAATTACAGACAGAGAGAATCAGTGGTTCAAGTTTATGCTGCATTTCGAAGGAGGAAGTTATAGGCCTCTAGAACATCGCCTGTATGTTCAGCAAAAGGTGATCAGAAGAAGCATTGAAGGGTAGCATACCGAATCTAGATTTACTATCAGAGATATCCCGTTGGATTACAGAGTTGAATGGAAATTTCGTTGGGAATTCATCTATGAGCAAAATTTCATTTTTCAAGGCTCTGATGTGGAAAGATGTTTTAGCCCATTTTTGTATCCCCCTCCGTCACCTGAAGGATCTTCGATCCAAGATGATCAAGGTTATGCCTCATCAGATGATGATGAGATATGGGAATATCTGCAAGGGTGCGACCCTTATGATTGATGAAAGTAGTGGTGGGCCTTTTGATGGCTGAGTAGGCCAGCATTGTCCTACATTGTTTCCGTTGTGGGATGGATTAAAGCTCCATTGTGTAATATTCATAGTTAGGACTGTCGTGGGCCAGTATAGCTCCACTATGTAAATTTTTTGTCGGATTCCATCATTAAAAGAAGATTCTGGGTCCCTGTAATGCCAAAAGCTAATTAAGGGACGAGATAATGACAGTGGTTGTCCCCACTTGTCACACCGGAGGATTAATTTCTGACCTATAGTTGTCAGTTTAGGTAACTGGATCAACCGATTAACCTACGACTGTCATAGAATGCCAACCGAAGAACTAGCTAGGCATTGTATAAATAAAGGCCCCAGGCCTCATCTCATTCATTCGAGTCTTGAGTCTGCATTGAGCAAGTAGTCCTCTCTACAAGTTGAGTCATTGTATTGAGCAAGTAGGTCGCTCTGCAACTTAGAGTCTATATTTTGTAAGAGGATTATGCTCTGCTCCTTGGCTCTGAGCTATAAGAGAGCATGAGAAACTCAGTCTTAGTCTGTAAAGAGTCTGAAATTAGCAAGTATGCTCTGCGTGTTGGCTTAGAGCTATAACAACGCATCAGAAAGCTAATAGTATAGTGTGAGGAGTGTCTGTAATAATCAAAAGCAAGTATGCTCTGCGTCTTGACCATGAGTTATAGGAACACATCAAAACGCTGTGTGTCATGAGAGTGCTGCAAATATTGTTACAATACTCTGTATTAGCTCTGTAAAAGCTTCAGAAGATTAATAGAAGATTTTTTGAGCATACCAGAATGTCATCTATGAAAACCAGTGCCCAGAGCTATTACTCATTCAAATCCAAAGAGCTATTACTCATTTTCACAAAACTCTTTACTTCATTTTCACAAAACTCTCTCTCTGAAGGAGACATGAGTCTTGCAGAGGCTTTCATTGGTCTGATCTTTTGCTGTGGATCAAATGGTAGAGAGACAAAATACTTCTCTCGTTCCCAGAATGCATTTGGGCTTTCTGCACAGCAATCTTTTCTGAGTTTCTCAGTGGTTTCTATAAGCATCTTCCTACCATGAACTTCTGAGAACTCTTTACTTCTATCCATCTTTGCAAGTTGAGCTGGATTTGAATGAGTAATAGCTCTTAGGATGAGAATGAGTAATAGCTCTAGGCACTGGTTTTCATAGATGACATTATGGTATGTTCAAAAAATCTTCTATTAATATTCTGAAGCTTTTACATTGCTAATACAGAGTATTGTAACAATATTTGCAGCACTCTCATGACACACAGCGTTTTGATGTGTTCTTATAACTCATGGTCAAGACGCAAAGCATACTTGCTTTTGATTATTACAAACACTCCTCACACTATACTATTAGCTTTCCGATGCGTTGTTATAGCTCTAAGCCAACACGCAGAGCATACTTGCTGATTTACAGACTCTTTATAGACTAAGACTAAGTTTTTGATGCTCTCTTATAGCTCAGAGCCAAGGAGCAGAGCATAATCCTCTTACAAAATATAGACTCTAAGTTGCAGAGCGACCTACTTGCTCAATACAATGACTCAACTTGTAGAGCGGACTACTTTCTCAATCCAGACTCAAGACTCGAATGAATGAGATGAGGCCCGGGGCCTTTATTTATACAATGCCTAGTCGGTTCTCCGGTTGGCCTTGACTGACAGTCGTAGGTTAATCGATTGATCCGGTTACCTAAACTGACAACTATAGGTCAGAAAGGAATCCTCCGAGGTGACAAGTGGGGACAACCACTGTCATTATCTCGTCCCTTAATTAGCTTTTGGCATTACGGGGACCTGGAATCTTCTTTTAATGATGGACTCTGACAAAATTTTTACACAGTGGAGCTATACTGGCCCATGTCAGTCCTAACTACAAATATTACATGGTCAAGCTTTAATCCGGCCCACAATGGAAACAATGTAGGACAATGCTGGCCTACTCATCCTTCAAAAGGCCCACCACTGCTTTAATCAATCGTAAGGGTCGTTCCCTTACAGATATTCCCATATCTCATCATCATCTGATGAGGCATTACCTTGAGCATCTTGGATCGGAGATCCTTCAGGTGACGACAAGGGATACAAAAACGGGCTAAAACATCTTTCCACATCAGAGCCTTGAAAAATGAAATTTGGCTCACAGATGAATTCCCCACGGAATTTGGTTCAACTCTATAATCCAGCGAGATATCTCTGATAGTTACTCTGGATTTGATATCCTTCCCTTCAATGCTTCTTCCGATCACCTTTTGCTGAACATATAGGCGATGTTCTAGAGGCCTGTAACTTCCTCCTTCGAAATGCAGTATAAACTTGAACCACTGATTCTCTCTGTCTGTAATTTCCATGTCAGCTTTTAGGTGCATGATAAAATTAGCACGGTGGTTCTCCCAATCCTCTCATGGACAAAATCTGTCAAGGAAAACATCAGTCCATCCTGACCAGGTAGTATTGTGCCTCAGGTTTGCTGGATTAGCACATACGATAATTCTTTTATGTTCTCTATAACATTGCAGAATTAAATTATATGATGTCCATGTAAGATGGCCATCACCAATATCAATATAGAGCTCAGCTTGATCATCAGAGTCTACCCAGACTTCTCTACAGTTTCTTAACTTGGTAGTTGCATCTTCAAAACTAAGAAAGGCATCCTTTTCCCATCTTTCCATAATTTCTAGCTTGAGCGAGGATGACTGAATATTTTTTATGAGTGTTAGTTGCAGAAATATTTTTGCTTCATCAACAGATGCATATTCCAGAGTTTGAATTCGAACTTCTCTAGGTAAAGAATTGTCCCATGGGAGAATGAACAATCCTTCTTTAGCTATAAGCTCCTCCTCAGAGATAGGAGCTTTTCCCTTTTCATCACCAACCTTCTCATCTTCTGTCATTGGAGCTTTGCCTTTGGAAGGCTCTTTGTCTACTCCAGAGCTGGAACCACCAACTGAAAACATATTCAGGGCTGGAGAGCTGTTTTACTCCCTGGTGAGCATGTCAGCAAGGCATTTTAGATAACCTGGCTTATACACAATCTCAAAATCAAAGTTACTAAGCCAAATAAACCATTTTAAAATTCTACTACTATTTTCTGCCATTAAATTTTCATTATTAAAAATACCAGGCATGATTTTTAGATATGTTCTAATGATAAACTTTACAAGCTTCAAGATTAGAATGAAATGGGATACAGGCTTTTTGACTGCCAGAATCTCCTTATGGCTTGATGGTTAATTTAACTCTGCTGCTTTGAAAGAACCTAAGTCATATCTGCAGATAAATTCTTTTCCATTGATGTCTTCAAGTAAAACTCCACCCCAGTGTAGAAGATGAAGCGTCTATCTCAATGATCGACTGAACATTGCCTGTAGGCAAAGATAAAGCTAGTAGCCGCATAAATTTCTGTTTGATCTTTTGTACAACAACTATCATTTCTGACGTACATGGTTTCGTATTTTTCTTCAATCTCTGCTAGGGAATATGGATATCAGAGGCTTGACCCTTATAAAAGGGTTGAATATAATTAAGGCTTCCCAGAAACCTTTGGAGCTGGGTTTTGTGTGTGATCTGATCTAGAAATCTATTAAATACTTGGAGAACATGATGTTGCAGGATTACCTGACCTCGTTGAATCTTAAAACCAAGAAATTCTATCTCCGTTTTTCCAATCTCCATTTTACTTTCAGATAACACTAACCCATGCTTATAACAGAGTTCATAGAATGACTGCAAGTGCTTCAAGTGTTCTTGAAGATTTTTAGAACATACTAGAATGTCATCTATGAAAACCAGCGCCCATAGTTTATCTCTAAATATATCCTCCATTCTTTTTTGAAACTCTGAAGGGGCATTATTAATTCCAAATGGTAATACCCTCCATTGCTATTGACCATGGGGGACAACAAAAGCTGTTTTGAACCTATCTTCATCTTTTATCCCAATTTGATAAAATCCAGATTTCAGATCAAACTTACTAAAAATAACACAACCAGTTATTCTTTGTAACATGCTCGCTTTATCAGGCAAAGGATACCTGACTTTTTGTAAGGTTGTGTTGAGAGGCTTATAGTTTACCAATAGTCGTGGCTTTCACCTCTTTATTTCAGAGTGTTTGTTTACTACAAACACTTGACAAGCCCATGGGCTCTTTGATGGCTCAATCAAATTTTTCTGCATTAAATCTTTTACTTCATTTTCACAAAACTCTCTCTCTGAAGGAGACATGAGTCTTGCAGAGGCTTTCATTGGTCTGATCTTTTGCTGTGGATCAAATCGTAGAGAGACAAAATACTTCTCTCATTTCCAGAATGCATTTGGGATTTCTGCACAGCAATCTTTTCTGAGTTTCTCAGTGATTTCTTTAAGCATCTTCTTACCATGAACTTCTGAGAACTCTTTACTTCTATCTATATTTGTAAGTTGAGTTGAATTTGAATGAGTAATAGCTCTTGGGATGGGAACCGGGCACTTTCGGATTCCTTTTCTTGTAGCAGGGAGAACTACTTTCTTCCCATTTATAAAACAAGTAAAAGTCATATCCTTATTATTTACAGTATAAGGACTAACTCTATCAAGCCAATCAGCACCCAATATACAATCTTCAGAAATGCTTTCTAATATGTACAAAGTTAATGAATCTTTTCTTTTACCAAACTGAACTAGAAATAATTCTGCTTTAGCTGTAAGAGCTATTGTATTTCCTTCAATGGTTGTTCCTGCTTCTGCTGTTTCTTCCCAATAGAAAGATGGAAGGGCTGTAGTCTTAGCTAGGCAGACTTGACAACCTGAATCTACCATACAATCCAGATTATATACTTTATATTATTCAGGGATAAACTGGACTGAAAGGAAGACTTTAGGTCCTGATAGCATGGCTAGCTTTGGGCCTAGAGAGTGAGGAGGCGAAATAATCCTTTGTTTAGGGCTATCTTCTTCAGGTATTCTCATTGCCCTATCATAATGTTTGCTCAGCTCTTCATCTGATGATTGCTCCTTCTCTATCTGAATAATCTTGATAGCACATTTAATGCTATCTACTTCGTCACAGACATGTTTTATAAGTTTTTGTTTTTCTTTGATTTGCAATCTCAAGGCTTGCTCTTTATCTATCCTAAAAGCTTGTCTATCTTCATGGCCTTCAGGATATCCTTTATACAGCTCAATAGGATTATAAGAGATAGGAGAGGGAGAAGCAATATGCTTTTGTTTACCCTTATCATGTTCCAATTCTTTGAGCAATTTTTTCTTTTCGTCTTTTAATGCTGCTCTTAGCTGGTATTGGAATGGCTGAGCCGTTGAAAGCTGCAGATCTATTTCTGCAATCTTATTTTCAATCTCCTAAGTTCAGTTGAGAGAAAACATATTCAAGGAGAAAGTAAACTCAGGCAGCTCAAACCCCGCCAAATTTGGCGCATCTTCGGACTCAGAGGAAGAAAAGGGGTCAAATTTTGTTAAAGTAGGGTCAGGGTCTAGGGGATACTTTGAAGTATCTGAAAGGTCAGATTCATCTTTAGAAGGGAGAAAGAGAACTTCACTAGAATGTTCTTCACCTTCTTGAGGTAATTTCCACCATTGGGGATCAATGTCTTCACAAAAAGCTGGAAGCTTGGGCTTATTTTTCTTCTTTGGGCACTTTCTTTCCCAATGGCCTTTATCACCACATATAAAGCAGACTTCTTTGTCTGTATTTGTAGTTCTTTTAAGAAACTTGCGGGACTGAGGCTTTTTAGCATAAGCCTTTTTTCGGTATTTGTCTTGCCGATTAAATTTGAAGGGTTTATCACGATAGTGGTATCTCAGCTGACTAGTATAAAACCCTTTCTTTCTGTTTTTCTTACAATGGCATGTATCTTTGAGATGACCTCTGCCATGAGCACCGCAACCTCATTCTGGAAGACATGCAACATTTTTACAGAATGAAGGAGAAAACATAGACTCGTGCCTTTTAAAATCTTTATCAACTCTTTTTGCAAGACAACGTTCTTTCCATGTTTCAACAATATGATTATGCAGTTGTTCCAGAGAAAGACTTTTGTAATTTATGTTCTTATCCTTCATGTATTTCTCAACTGCATCTAGGACATGACCTAGAAAACTCCTTAAATAGTGTTTAAGATAAGCGGGATCATGAGCTTTTCCAGAATGGATAAGCAATCTCTACATATAGCAGAAATACTGTTATGCCTGTGATAAATCACAGAGGCGGGCATGCATGTAGAGGGATTCCATATGTTCCGAATCATCAACATCATCAGATCCATGAAATTCTTTACCTAGTGCCAATAGAATCTGTTGGTTTGCATCATTGGCTTGCATCATTTCATTTCGGGCTTCTGGTGGTAACCATCTCCACCAGTCATTGGCTAGTCCTGAAAGACCAGCAACAATCTGTGCTACCAATGCTTGTCGTGTCAGTATAGGATCTTGCATTTTCTTATATATCACCCAATGAAATAACATTGTAATGGCATCTTTAATCTCACCCCTAGATTGACACTGAATATTGAGCACTGGTTTCTCTACCATAGAGGAAATGAGGTTATTAATGGAATTAATCCCAAAAGAATTTTTAACTTTAGGATCCTGGGAGGATTCTCTCATAACTTCATCAAATTCTACCTTCACACCAGAAGGTTCACCATGACTCTGCATAGACAACATCTGCAGGTATCTAGGTTCTAATGCAGGCTTAAAAGATTAAAAGTGGCCAATCCACTCTTTGACTTCTTGGAATTCAATTTCAGATTCTTCGAAGTCAAATTATGGTTTTTCATCATTCTTTTTAGGAATGCTATACATTCCGAATTACCAACTTCTTTCAATCTTTTTCTCCGTAGGTTTTCTGACATTACCTTGGGTAGCAAGGGCATAAACTTCTGGACTTATTCCAGGAGCACGCTTCTTGAGTTTCTATGTTTGGCTAATCAATTCTTCTAGTTTAGCCAATCTTAACTCGATTTTCTTTGCAGCAGCTGTGACTGAATTTTTGATTTCTTCTGCATCTGTCAAAAGGTGATTCAGAAGACCTAGCTTTGTATCAAATACAGAGACTTGTTCTTTTTCACTTAACACAAAACTTTTTATTTCGAGAAGATCTCTTGCCATGTCATCTAGGTTCTGTGTGTTAATTTTCTTTGCATATTTCCCCAGTTCATCAGTTTTATTTGATCAAAGACATACTCATCTGGTCCTGATGATCTTGCAGGCATAAATTCTTTCTTAATACTACCATCAATTGAGAATTGCTTGAAAGGAGTCTCTGGCATATTTCTACTAGGAAAATATGACTTCCTACCCTGGTAGACTGCTTCCATAGATTCATTTTTCCTCGGAAGGCTCAACATTCCTAGGCTTGGCTTTTCTTTGAAGTGCTGAATCTTTTGCAGTAATTTACGGTAGGCAGGGCAGTTCTTGTGCTGACCTCTATGTTCAACATCATAAATGCCTGTGAAAGAGGTTGTAGAAGCAGAGGGCTGAGGTGTGTTCGGATTTATGCTTCTATCAGAAGAGGTAGATGAGATTGAGGAAGATCTAATAAGTGGAGGTGCAAAGGAAGGTGTAGGGTAAGAATCTGGAACTCTAAATGAACTTGACTGTCTGTCAAAGGTAAGAGGCCAATTTGCAATGGCTTTAGCCATGAATTCTTTATCTCGGAGATAATTATATCGAACTTCCCATTTTTGAGGATATGATATACTGGTCCAGTCAAATGTGACAGGTTGAGCTTGTTTTGATTTGTCCTTTTCCACCACGCTTATGAGGCGTGAAATCTCATGGACTTTGGAACGAAGTGGGGGAAGGGTGTCGTTACCGAACCGAACAAAGATAATAGCTTTGAGCTGAATGATTTTAGAGCCAGTCATCATCTTAAAACCTTGAGGAAGGATATATGCTTTAAGAAGGGTGTAGATATGAGGGTCATCCAAACTAACAGAATATTTAGGAAATATAGTACCAAAGGCTGGACCTTCATGCAGAGAAGCAGTGAATCCACCGATGATTGCATCAGAGAATCTGAAATTGAATTCCAAGAAGTCAAAGAGTGGATTGGTCACTTTAAATCTTTTAAGCCTGCATTAGAACCTAGATACCTGCAGATGTTGTCTATGCAGAGTCATGGTGAACCTTCTGGTGTGAAGGTAGAATTTGATGAAGTTATGAGAGAAGCCTCCGAGGCTCCTAAAGTTAAAACTTCTTTTGGGATTAATTCCATTAATAAACTCATTTCCTCTATGCCAGAGCAACCAGTGCTCAATATTTAGTGTCAATCTAGGGGTGAGATTAAAGATTCCATTACAATGTTATTTCATTGGGTGATATATAAGAAAATGCAAGATCCTATGCTGACAGTACAAGCATTGGCAGCATAGATTGTTGCTGGTCTTTCAGGACTAGCCAATGACTCGTGGAGATGGTTACAACTAGAAGCCCAAAATGAAATGATGCAAGCCAATGATGCAAACCAACAGGTTCTGTTGGCACTAGGTAAAGAATTTCATGGATCTGATGATGTTGATGATTCTGAACATATGGCATCCCTCTACATGTCTGCTCGCCTCTGTGATTTATCACAGGCAGAACAGTATTTCTGTGGTTAATACTTATTTACTTTGTTCTTAAAATAATTAATAACTAAGAGTTTTCTATCTTACACTAAGTGCATTATATTTTTTTTTATTCAAGAGTAATTTTGGTTATAGAAAATATGTTTAAAAAAAATAATGATTTTTTTTAAAATTTAAAATTGAATTATTGATATTTAATATTTCATTAAAAATATTGTATATGTTTAACTATTCATTAAAAATATTTTATATAAAGGTTTATTTCAGTATTTTATTTGTATTGGATTTTTTCCTTGTATATTTTTCATATCCAATGGTATCGTATTAGTACTCGAATTATGATACTATGGTATCCTTTTTAGCTCGTCATGGAAGGGTAAATTATTTTTTGGTATGCAAATGAAATTAAAAAAAAATTACCTTTCCACTAGATTATTTTTCAATTTTTCATGTGATCCCAACCATCCTATCCATCCTATATGATGTGATCTAACATGGCTTATGCATCCATACTAATACAAGACTACATCCCACTACCACTAATACCAACAAAATGATCCACTTCCCGCTCCTCATGCTCTCCAAGCATGAGAGCTTCTTTAGTGTTTTATTTTTTCTTCTTAGTTTGCACCCTAGTAAATGCATGCTTCTATTCAGATTATTTTTATATATTCTTTGAAATAAAATTTAATTATTCATATTATTTGAGGAGAGTTTATTGAGTGTTTTATTTTTTCTCCTCAGTTTGCACCCTAGTAAATGCATGCTTCTATTTAAATTATTTTTATATATTCTTTAAAATAAGATTAATTACTCATTTCATTTATTTAGGTTTACTTCTTTTCAGTTCTCAGTTAATATAAGAGCAATGTGGACTCCCTCCAATCTCTTTTGCACACCATTACATATGTTAGGTAAATGCAAATGTAATTTATTTATGGTTTTTATAAAATTTGGTATATTAAAATGATCAATTTTCCCACTTTGATCAATAGTTATATTAGTTTTGTTAGTAATGTTTTGTAAAATATTTTTATTAACTTATTTTTTATATATTTATATCAATTTATTTTTTGTAAATATTTTTATAAATTGATAATATTTTTATCATTTTTTCTAATGCTAATCCTAATTATACTAATGCTCATCGAAGCAACATTTAGCAAACTGACCTCCAAATTCCTATTCCATTAGAGTCGTCCAATTATTATAGTCTATGAACCTACTCGGGGAATATCTACCTGTTAATTAGTGATTAAAAGGTCATGATCAAGTCAAGATACATTTATAATTTCAAGCAAACTGACCTCCAAATGCCTATTCAATTAGAGTCGTCCAATTATTTGTCTATGAACCTACTCGGGGAATATCTAGTTTCTTATTACTAATTAAAAGGTCATGATTCAGTCGAGACATTTTTAAAAGAATTTATATTGTCAACTATAACATAAATTTCAAATATATATATATATTATTTAGTAAATGATATAGCTTTTCAACCAGTTAGTTAATATAACTTCTCCCCATTAAAAGGTTTGACTATGTTCAATATAACATAATTTTATCACAAGTTAGTAAATCCATAAATCCGTCGTAATGCTAACTTTTCGTTATGTTTTTCTCACTTTAAAACAAGGTTGGAGATCAAACGATACATCAATATCTACTAATAATAAATAAAAAATTGACATGAATTTAGATTCGTTATATCAATCATATACCTTCCCACTAATTAATTGCAAACAATATACCAGTCACTAGTTGATTGCGCCTTATCTTTCTAACATGGTCGGGCACAACAAAAATGAAAGAGTTTTAGAACAAAATAATAAAATATAACAGAAATAAAAGAAGTTTAGAACAAAGTCATAAAGTTCTGAAAATTGTTTAGAACTTAAAAAGAAAGAAAGATTTACATTTAGTAGTGACTTTGATCTTATAAATAAAGTCTATCTTCCACATAGTTCAGAACATTTACATTGAAATCTCCAAACTAATAACCATGGTGCCATTAACAAAACTTCTCAGCAGCGCGCAAACAGTTTTGTATGCAATTCTTCTTCTTCAAAAAAATTTAAGCCATTATCCACATAGTACTCAAATAGCGAAACTAATAACCTTGTTGCTACTAACAAAGCTTCTCAGCATTGTGCAAATAGTTTTGTATGCAATTTTTCGTGAAATATATTGTTTTTCTTCTTCTAATCACTTTTAGAATGTTTGAAAGCTAAACAAACCATAGGATATATTTCTTGACAGTCCAAAACTCTTTTATATCTGTTAGTGTTGGAGGTAAAATTCTCTCCTTTCGTCAAAAATTAATAATTCGTTTATAAAAATAATACAGATTGTCCATTTATTCCTCTGGTAAGCTTCAAGCTCCCTGTTATTCTTGATTCCTTTCTTCTTCGTCACTTTCAAGGATTAAAGCGACATTGAGATCGATAGGAGGATGAGGCATGAGTGGCACATTCAGATTCGTAATTTGAGTTGCCTGAACCGGATAACGACGTTGATGGTGCTTCAAGTGGAAGTGAATCGTTTCTGCAGCTATGAGTTGATGTCACATTAGACTCAGTTTCAAGAGAGCTTTTCAGCTCATTATCATTTGCAACTGTGCCATTAGAACTATTGATAAGAACATCCCCCTTTCCAGGTTTCTCGTTATTTTTCTCTAACGCACTTCGAAGATATTGTATAACAGGGTGATTTTTAATGGTTTCATTTCTCAACAAGCAGATATCTCTAGCGCGAAGACGGGTCCATTCATTTTTGGATGGACCGTCCTTCCATACAACCTCGAAACTCCATATGTTCTTATTTTTCTCCTTGTCCTCGAGTGTAGATTCGTAACCTTGTTTCTCCTCTTCTTGAAGCTGGTCAACCTGGAATCAGATCATATGTCTTGTTACTAGCTAATTGCGAACCATATTGCTAAGCAGAATCGAAGTCAAAGAAGTTTAGAACAAAATAATAAAATATACAAAACTATTATTAAGCTAAACATAATGTAAGATCTCCATGCTTTTGACAGTGCATGTAACTTTATACCTTCAATAACGTATTTAACTAAAAATATCTGTCTAACAGTACATCACCTAAAAATCTTCGCACTATCTTCGCACATGATGCTGAAGCCTTTGCTATAACGATATAGCTTGCAGTACGGGCCTGAGCTTAAAAAACATGTACTTTCGGTCCTCCATCTAAGTGACCAACAGTGAAGTCAACCATTGACTTCACTGTTGAACAAATAGCCTACCTTGATGAATTAGAATCACAACACAAAGCATAACTTAACTCAATAATACTAGTATATCTACATATTATCATGTTGATAGGGATTAAAGGGATGAGACATAGTTTTGGAATTGAAGATATCCATATCTAGCTACATGTTATTATAGACATTCTTCCAATTATTAATTTATCAACTATTAGTTATTTTTTATATTATTTTTCTTTCATTAGCTAATGACCAGTTATTTTATATATATATATATTTTAATAATTGTTTATTTCGAATTTTGAACCACTAGCCTAAAATCATTGAAAAAGCATAAATAATAGTCCAAGCCAAATCTCAAATAAAAAGTTATATGTGGGAGTTCACTCCAAATTTCAACTACCACCTCAAATCTGAAATAAAAACTTATATGTCTTAGTCCACCCCAAATCTCAACTACCACCCCAAATCTAAAATAAAAACTTATACCTCCTAATTTGAAATAAAAACTTAACCTTTATCCACTTAACAAAGTTATAAATCAATTATTATAACTCTATACATCAATTTCTTCTTCAAATACATCTAAATGTAAATCTAATTAATTGTTGATTAATATGCTATTTAGATTTTACAATATAGTATGACACAAAAAAAAATGTAAATCTAATTAATTGTTGATTTATATGCTAGTAGATTTTATAATATAGTATGGCACAAAAAATGTAATGGAGTGTTTACTATAAAAGTAAAATAATTTTTTTATATAGTTCATTCATCTTAAAATATTTCAACTAATCAAAATTAAAAAATAAATAGATTTAAACAAGAATATATTCATTTAATAATTTCTTAATTGATGTCAAGTTTTTTTTATCAAGCAACATAGATTTTTCTTATTACTATTTAGTTATGGTATAACATAACTTTATGACAACAGTGACACCTACACTCTTAGTATTTCAATCATTTTCAATTTATATCAATAATTTAAAACAAAGATGAAGATGTAAACATAGAAGTCTTATATTATCTAATTTATTAATTCATAAACTCATGGTATTTCAATCATTTTCAATTTACATCAATATTCTAAAATTCCTATACTATCTAATTTTCTAACGGATAAACTCATGGGTATAGCAGAGTTCCTGAAATCAAGAGAGGATACAAACTTAAAAATTATCACTAATTAATAAAACATACGGTTTTTATTCTGTAATTGGTAATTGGATGATATTTATATTTATGTATAATGTAAGTTTTTAATCCTTCTTCATTCTAAAACATGTTTGTATTTAGCAAAATTTAATAGTATGAAGTAAAAAAAAACCTTATCCACAATTTTTGCATCAAAATGCTTACGCTCGTCCACCTCGCCATCCTCTTTGAACTTCTTATGAGCAGCGCATACGACCATTTTAGGTCTCACTGTGTGGTAGTCGTGATCTTGTAGGATCATTGACATGTGTCGCAATCTTTTAATCGTGTCCTCTACTTTGGTACTGTTTTGCAAATCCACTTCTACAAACTCCGGATCTCCTTCCACACCCTCGTATTTTAGACGAAAGTACGGAGCTCCTTTAGGCTTATACAACACTTCATACCAAGCCCCATATTCTGAAGGCTTATATTTCCAATCTCCAAACTTAAAGGATGCTTCATACCATGCCCCATCATCTGGACATTGATATTCCAGTTTTGGATGTTTTTCTTCCATGTTTGGATTCTGGTCTTCAGCGGGAATGCGCTTTTCCGCATCAGCCATTAGATAGCTCTATGTAAACTTTTATCAACGGTATGTTGTTAAATTTGACCTAATGCGTGGATGTGCTTCTATGTAACCTAACCAATTTCTCCGCCAAAAACCACTTAGCTCTTGATCAGGTGAAGAAAAAACAGAGAAAATCAGTCAAAATCTCATTACCCAACACGGTTAACAATCTGTTTAAAAATTTTCAGACTTCTCTGCATAAAGGAGTCGAGATAATTTTAGTGCATGCGAATTAGTAATGGCTACTGTTTTCACGGTGAACGGATTCACCTCTCCACACAAACGGCTGACAGAGAGTTGAGAGCAGCAGCCTGCTGTAACAAAGGGAGTCTTCGTATTTAAATAGCGTTTTCATTTTAATTAAATTTAAGTGCAGGCAGCCGAAGTTGAAACGCAGGAACCGAAGTTGAAAGGCTGGGAACTTGAAGTTTTAACGGTTTGGGCTGCCTCGAGTGATTATTGTTTAAATTTTAGTAATATTATTAGGTAATATTTCATATTATTACTTTATATAAGCTTATTATATTATATAAAATAGATTCGGAATGCTTGATTGCTAATTCAAAATAATAGTTCCAATAATGTATTATAAATAAAATAGATTGATACCATGTTTGGGGCAAATCACCATATATGTGAAAAAAGGCTTATGGTGTCTCAGTATTAATTGTTTTTTAAATCAGAGAATATAGTAATTTAACCCTTTTATTTTTAACCATTAATACTTATTTATATTCACATTTTTTTCTAAATTTTATTAGATAATCATATTATATTATATATAATCTCACAAAATAATCAAAACAATACAAAATTTACATCATTACTAAGTTGATATTAAAAAACGATGACGATGGACTTTAGAGACCTTTAATGGACTTTTACTCTAAAACATCCACTTTGACAAGTTTATAATATTGAAAGTTTACTTTTGTTATATATAAACTTTCATTAGTGAAAGACACTTTTTACCGCTTTTAAAATAGTATTTTTCATTGAGTTTGGGCCTTCAATATTTTCTAAATACCCCAAGCTTGACTTATTGAATACTTTTCCAACTCTCTTTTTTCTTCTTCTCCTTTCTATTTTGTTCGACTATGTTTGTTACCCAAGCTTGACTTATTGAATACTTTTTCAACTCTCTTTTTTCTTCTTCTCCTTTCTATTTTGTTCGACTATGTTTGTTACACACAATTATGCACGGTCTAAATATGGTTTTTCTTGGAATTTAAGGACAAACATAGTTAAATAAATGCAAGTAAGGGTGTGCTTGGAATTTAAGGACAATCATAGTTAAATAAATACAAGTAAGGCTCTGCATGCATGGTAACATATTAACTCACAATTGTGTACTTCTACGAAGTGTGACTTTACTTTTACGGATTATGATTGAGCTAATTAAGATTTGATATACGGATACTCACGCAAAGTTGGTTCCACTTTTTAGTGCCACCTTTGTTCGAATATAATAAACCCACTCATAAAATAATCAATCGTTATTTGATTAATTTCCTACGCACTAGCTTATATAGTTGGCATCCACTTGCACCTTAGAGTCAACACTTTCCATCGATATCTTAGGAATGATTTATTTCTGATTCTCGGTTGATCTTGACCACTTTATGGCCATCCAAAATTGGTAACTGCGCTTTACAGCAGATTTTTCTTTTTCTACTTTATCATGCTTTTCTGTGGATAAGGTAAAGCTAGTCAACTAGGAAACTGGAAGCTTTTGTTGTCAAGCCATCCTCCATTATTTTCTCTTTGTATTCTAGGATTAGCAAGTCTTTCCTTCACTTATCATCACTCACACATGCTATTGCTAATTAGTGAGGTGCTTGATAGATTGGGAAAGTGCTTTAGTCAACTATGGGTGTAATATCCCTCTTGCATACCATAAATAATTGTAAATTTGTAATGTTGGGGTGCACTTGTTTCTGGTGAGGAGCTTAAGGCCAAGGCCCCACCAGAAGAAAAATATATATATATATATATACCTTGTAATTTATATAAGTTAACTCCCTAAGTTCTAGACTTAGGAGAGTTAAGACGTGAATGCAACGTAAGGATGATGAAACCAACCTCCGTCCTCACCTACGACCTTAATTCACTTCTTAGACACTAGTGTTTTCTCGTGAGCTTAATGGGTAATCTATTGATTACCAACATACGAGCCTAGGGCTCAAGCATGAGACAATGATCACATGAAACACACTATAATAACGTAAGTAGTAGCTACAACTTATACAATAAGATCATGAAGAGGGTTATGAAGAATATAAGAGCCCTCACCACAATGTAGTTACTTCCACCTCACATTTATCGAAGGTATTGGGTGGAAGAAGTTAGATATATATATATATATATTACATATAAAAGCATGATATATATATATATATAATAGCAAGATACATATATATAAAAGGAATTTCATAAGGGAGCATTAAATAATTTAAGGCATCATGTAGTAAAATATATATGTATTATCAAATAGAACGGGAATGCTCACATTAATTGAGTATTAAATTTATCTTGGGTGATAGACGTGATTGTTGAAGCATTACCGGTTTTATATCCTTTTATTTTGGAGGCGTCTTTAACTCCTGGGATTTTATATTAACTATTGGAGAGAAGTTGAACTGGGAGGTTTTAATTATGCTGAATAACAACCACTGATTATGGAGGCGTTACAAGCAATGCATGAGCGTGGATTATGGAGGATTTACAGGGAATGCATGAGCGTGGATTTATGGATGTGTGAAGGAATTCTTGTGGGGATATATATATTTTCCAGACCCTAGGTAAAGGGGGGAGAGGAAACTAAAAAACTTGATTCATGCAGAGGATGAGGATCTTTCCTGTTAGTGATGGGGTGAAGCATGGCATTGTCATCTTAAGATATATATCTGTTAGCCTGTCCGAGAGGATCAAGGAGGATCCTGCCAAATTTTCTTTGGGATGTCTACGTTCGATCAAATGGTATGTGCCTTCTTCTAGGGATTACATTGGTATGTGTTTTTTCCTTTAGACTCCTTCTCTACATTTAAATGTTTGGCTTTTCGAGTCCAAGACTCCAATGGTTGAAATCATCTATCTCCTTTTGATTTTCGTTGTGTATCGTTGAAAGATGTTGAATGTTCTTTTGAGATTTAAGGAATTGGATCCGTTCCAGTTGGGATCGTTACCTCCCGGCTTGGAACTCATCCGCAATGGCGTTAAAAATTGGGTGTGTATTTTTTTACGAACCAACCGTGGTGTTCTTTTCTTTCAGCACAAATTCTGTTGTAAATAACCCTGACAAATTTATCAACACAACTTGTAGATGGCTTAGATCGGTGGCTTGCACCGAGGGAAGAAACCTTTTTGGAAAAGGACAATCTTTGGCTTAGTTCGGGATTCGGCATTATACCAGCGTGTTGCCCTAGAATACCTTCACATTTTGTTTCCTGCTCCCTCTGCAGATCGTGCTAGCTGATTGCAATTTGGTATATTCTTTCCTTCAGGGCTTACTTTAAGAAGGTCAATTCAAGAACTTTTACAATTGTGTAACTTTTTGTGTGTTTCCTTCAACTATGCTTTTCCTTGTTTTTGTCTAGGTTGGTGCCACCTAAAATAATTGTAGGATGTTGGCTTAAGGAGAACTTGGCTGAATCATTTGTGGGCGAGCTTTAGTATGCAAACTTTTTTTCCTAGGTTCCTGGCATTTTAGTTAGGCTAGAATGAGAAAATTTGTTTCCGTAGAGAATTAAGTATTTAGAATAACTCTACTCAAGGTCCACTAGTTACTGATATGCACTTCTGCCCACTTTAGCAATTAGTAATTATGGTTTTTATTTTAAACAATTAATGTAAGGAAAAATTGGGATCAGAATCTTGGGTTACTCTGGTTTTCCATTCTTTCTTTTCAGTTGCGAATTTAAGTTTATTGTTGTGCTAATATTTGCAATTTGGTGTGACAAATATTGAGATTAGAATTATTTTTTGAAGCATCCAAAGATAAAGTTTTCTTGATATATAAAGTTGTTGTCTGCCAGGGCCCTCTCTTCAACCAGATTTTAATGTGAGCTGTTGTCCATGTCACATGATGTATATTTATAGCCTGATATCAAGAAAATTAAAAGTTGCACATTACAAGCAATTCCAGTGGAATCATTCTCCAATTGAAAGATGTTCTATTGGCAGATTGTCCTTGTGTTCAGGTTGGATACTGCAAGATGCTTTTTAGCACGATAGTTGTTTCTGTTGTAAGTGGAATTAAGATATATCCTCTTCCCATATCAACTCATCACTATGCATATTAACAATTAGAAATGATTCTCCGATTTACTATACTTTCTCATCGAGAAAGAAAAGAAAAAGCAGAGTCGAAGTGCTGCAAATTTGTAACCTCCCAAATTTGTTGAAGTAATTAAAGGATTTGCAACTCTGTTGGTGGATGTAGCCCCTGGATGGGTTTAACCACATATATCCTTGTGTCCCTCTTAATTTTATGATTTATGTGTGCCATTTATGATTTATTTGTGCCATTATTGAAGATGTTCAATGATTTATGTGTGACATTCATGTGAATATGTTCAATAATCCATGTGTTCTTTTATTTTGTTCTATGATTCATCTGTGCAAGTTATTTGTAAGTACGCTGTAATTCTGAAGTGTTTCAAAGAATTTTTTTATTTGAAAATGTTCTATGATTTATGTCTCCAAGTTATTTGTAAGTACTCTATAATTCTGAAGTGTTTCGAAGAATGCTCACGTTCTTGTAGGTACAAGTTGAACGCACATTTAGCTAAAATATCTAAGCTATCATTTAATGTAGTGATGAACACATTTGTTCTGAGAAAGTTGAAGTAACATGGTGTTATGATAATAGGGTTAGAAAGTATAGTTAGATAAATGTATTATGCGCTCTCCATTCTATAAGCTCAAGGAGTTATATTCAAGCTGTTTGTTGAGGAGTAACTTATTGCGATAAAGGTTGTAAGTGTAAGGCATGTTCAAGTCCTTGAAGGTACTTAATAGGCCTATATGTCAGTCGTAAGACATTGTATGTGGGAATATGGCTAGTGGAAGAGGAGTAGGTAATTAAATTGTCAATTGGAAGTTCTCTATTAAGATCAAATATATGACGTTTTATTAGAATGATTGTAGAATCATAAAGGTTATAATCTTATTCAGATTAGCATTCCTAGCATAAAGGGGGTATTATGTCATAGTTGTAAGGCAACGCCTGCATTGAAAAATTATAAGCTAAAGGGTTGTTAGGAAGATGATCATGCATAAAGGACTCTACCATTGTTATTGTTAAGGGTATAATTTAGTCTTTCCAAAGTTTTTGTGTTTTTGTTTAACGGACATGTTACAGATGGTATCAGAGAGATAGTTGAAACACTTGGGCCTATTTGGGTTCCAAATGCTCCTACATATTTCGTTTCTGAACTAATGATTGAGTTTTGCCTTGTGTTAACAGAAATAAACAAGTTCACATCATTCTACAATATAGGTACCTTGAGATGTACCAAACGCAGATATTTATTGAACTTGTAGTTGTGCAGGAGAAGGTGGAACGTCTTCTCAAAATCACAATGAAGATGGCCATTACTTTTGCCACTTCCACATCAGGCCGATGACATAAGTACATAGGTATCTTGCTATTTCTTTGATTACTTTTGAAGAGGTTTATGAATGGCTAAGACAATTGTTTCGTCTCTATTTGAATTGCACAAATAAATTCTTAGTGAAGGATAGAAGTCTTCTTAGACAAACTCATGGTCGATTAAAGTAATATAGTAGTTTCTATTATAATAGTAATGTGGGAGTTGAATTGCCGAAAGAAGTGACCTTTAGAACCTACATTCATAGTTGAATTGGCCATTAATGACAT
Organism: Pseudotsuga menziesii; assembly: GCA_001517045.1. NCBI lineage: Eukaryota > Viridiplantae > Streptophyta > Pinopsida > Pinales > Pinaceae > Pseudotsuga > Pseudotsuga menziesii. The sequence goes on from LPNX010674754.1 coordinate 327,821, forward strand.
GATGTATGTGAATTTGTGATAGGTTACATTGTAAAATACAGTGAATAAGTAGCATTGAAAAGGTTCCCTAATTACCTAAAGCCCTAATGAGAATTGAATATTGATTATAAGTCTTCTCGACCTAATTTGGAGTTCATTATTTGTAAATACAAGTGGCTCATGAGAGTATACTTCAAAGTCTTAGAGGTATCATGATATGAGGGAATACGGTTATAGATATGTACATGTAAATATACATACATAACTTACCTGAATAACTTGAGGATAGCAAGGTAGCTATTAAAAGGGAACATTGATAAGTTTCTGATTTAGGAGTAACTGTATTACCCTTGAAAACTCTCTAAAAAATATTTACCGCAAACTATCACATATAGTAAAAGGGTTTAAGCACAAAGGTAAGTAATGGTAAAGGCATATATTTTATTGTCAATATTTTACAAAATAAAAATGCTATCAAATGAATGTTAGTGGTGTTAAAAAATACTAACATGAGGTCATTTGGAATTTCATGTAAACCAGGAACAAACAATTGCATTAAATTGTATGGATAACTGTTAGTCGAATGGATACGATTGCATATAGATGTTGGTAATGAATATTTTGGTTGAGGTGCATGACTAAGAATAGCCAATTTTTATTTATTTATTGAGCATTAAGATCAAAGGTAGGAGGAGGTAATGGTTCTCAAGATTTGGGTCCATTAGTTTCAACAAAACCCTTTCACCTATATGTATGCACATAACTATCATATGACTTGGGTACTAAATGCATATGCGATAAGGAAGAATTATGTTTGGTTATTCTCGCTATTGTGAACTAACAAAACCTAGGAAATGGTTAGTTGTTACACATAATAAGTGAATGATGAGAGAAGTGAATGTTATTTGGTTTCTAAACCTGTGTGTAACAATAAATTCTCAGAAAGTGAATGTTAACTTCTTTATCGAAAGTTGCTGATTAACTTGTGAATGTTGAAAACTATTAGCTACTAAATTGATTCTAAGTAAAGGTAGGACTTGAATTTCAGAATTTTTAGGAAGAGAATTCAAGTTTGTTACAATGATACCACTGTTATAATGTATCATTTCCATATAATTGTGAGTGTGCAAGAAATTGGGTTATGCACATAAAGACTATTGAGCTAGTTATACATTTTCATTGGTATTATTGATCTTCTTATACATTTTCATGAAAAAGACAACATTCCTTACAGTATTTCTTGAAGAAAAGGAAAAAGAAAACCAGACTACTTATGAACTTGGACCACAATACAGCTAAGGTAAATAGCATGATTTGTTGTGCCTAATGTTACTGGTTGTATAGTGCACCTATATAAAGGCTCTCATTTTTTATGAACTAGAAAATTCGTAACATATAACATAAAAAGTTGAGATATGAAAGTATGGTAAGTAGATTTACTTTGAATTACTGATATTATTGGAATTTCCATGTCCCTAGCATTGCCACTCATGAGTGTGGTGTAAAGTTGGAATATCCATTCACTAGTAATTATCCAAATATAGATGAGTAAGGATGTCTAAAGTTATTGATATTGAAAATAATAAATTGACGAATGTTATATAATGTTATATGCTAACATTGTAGGATATGCTAAGAACAGTATCAGTCAGAATTGACTATTGGTAAGAATATTCACTGCCTCAAATAATGAGGTTAAGAATGGGTGATGTTTTACTTATTATAAGTTGTCGAATTTCAAGGTTTTGATGATGATGATGATGTTTAACGTCCCATGAGACCAAACTTTGGTCTATCGGACCTAAAGAAGAGAATTAATTAGTTTGCTTTAAATTTATATTTCTATGCTCAAAGAGCTTGGAAAGAAGCGTCCCGAGCTTACTATAATTTTGATAGGCTAAAAGGCTAGGAAAGTCGTTATTGCAACAAAAATTGTGAAACTGGGATCTAATGTGGGTGTACGTAGGGCACTGTAAGAGGAAGTGATTTTCATCTTCAATGTTCTTACTCTCACAAAGGTGGTAGATCCTTTCTACCCATGGTGTTTTAGGGACTGTCAAACGACCAGTTTCACTATGGAGCTCATGCGAGTTCGTTCTTATCTTAGCTATGTTAATTTTTTTTTTAGTACCGATCAAAACCAAGAGATACTTTTGATCTTCTAGATTAGGGTTGATGACCTCGTTATAGTATCTTAATTTTCTTTTAGCCTCGAGATCTTTCTCACACCACAATTTTTCTTTAAAATTAAAAGAAATAATATTTTTAATGTTATTAATATTATGCAAAGCAACATTTTCATCGATCTCCCAGTGATTTAACCGAGACCTGGTATCCTTATACCACCCACGCTTGAGCCTTAAATGTTTTTGGCTGGAGTTTAAATCTATCTTAGGGAGTCTATGGTCTCCCGTGTTATTGATTTTGTTCTTGTATAATAGGAGTGTAGTCATAGCTAGGCTCTCGATGGGGGAAAGACCCACTTCTATAAGGAGAATAGGATAGGGTGTATTGTTTTTTATTTTGAGGTTATAAGTTATAAAACGCTTCTGGATTTGCTCGATCTTTCTCCAGGAGTGACTAGAGTTTCAAAAAGGAGCTTCTTTTTATCCCACATCATGAGGTTTGTAGCTTTACAGTTATTTTCAACACCAAAGTAAGCTTTCCACCCTCCATTAATCCTTTTCTTAATGCTATAGTTCCAGTTGAGTTTGTGATGAATATCAATTCCTAGGTACTTGTAAGAAGACACTTCCTCCAAGTTGCTATTGTCATACATAAAATTAGCGTATGTATCATTCTTGGATTTGATAATCATAACTTTTGTTTTTTCAGTGTTAACAGTCATACCCATGTTAGATCAGAAATATTTGAGGAGTTGAAGCTGCTTATCAAGATTAGAAAAACACCTTTCCATACGTACAATATCGTCAGCATAAATAAGAAGGATGATGGCTATTCCAGCTAATATTGTACCAGCACAACCTGCTTCTTCTAAACAACCCTCTAACTTATCAATCTAAATGCCAAAAAGGGTAGGGGAGAGGGGGAAACCTTGCTTAACTCCAATATTACACTTAATATCTTTCGACCACCCCTCATTGATTTTAAACTTAGCAATTACATTCTCGTAGAGCCTTATCGCGGCAGCTCTCATCTCGAAAGGAACCTTAAGCTCTTCTAACTTATTCCAAAGGTTATTTCTAGGTACCGTATCGAAATCCTTTCTAAAGTCAACAAAGCAGCAAAAGAGATTGGATTTATCGTTGCGGAACTCCTCCATAATGATCCTAAGTGTAATAAGGTGATCCGTTGTTGAGTGATGCCTTCTAAAACCCGCTTGTCCTTTATCCCGCTTACCTTCACTTTCAAGCCAAATGCTGATTTTCTTTTCCAAAATAATACCATATAACTTGGCTAAGAGGGGGCTTATCATAATAGTTTGATAATTTGAGGGGTCATTTGTATCCCCACTTTTAAAAATAGGGATAATGAGGCTCTGAGTCCAAGGTTTAGGGAACCCTTGCTTGACTGCTTGATTAAAAGGCTTGTGGATGTGAGGGATGAGGACATGACCTCCAATTTTTAAGATTTATGCCTGGTAACCTTCAATGTCCTTAGCTTTTCCATTAGCCAGATGCTTAACCCAAAAATCTATGTATTTTAAAGAGAAAACTTCTTCCATTGTGAGGAGGGTTTCAAAGTGGCCTATGACATTCGGGGAGTCATAAAGCTTTTTAAGATAGGAATTCCAATCGTGTAGAGAAATTTTATTATTATCTTTAGTTTTTCTAGTTAGAATCTGCCTCCAGAATTTCTTAGGGGCCGTCTTAGAGAGGTGTAAGAGATTGTCTTGCCTTTTGTCAATATACTGCCTTTTTTTCTTTTTAGTAAGGGTTTTGTAATTTTTTATCTTGTTAGTTTTAAGAGATTCATCAAGAGCTTCTTAATCTCTCTCCTCGCATTTTTACAATCAGTATCATACCAAGGGTTGGCTTTTCTATTCCTTTTATTACTTGAAACTTCAATTGAGAACTTGTTAATGGAATAAGAGAGGGTTGTGGTAAAATTATAATATAGGTCTTCAATGTTGTCTGTACTTGATAAAGGAAGAAAATTAATTTTTAACTCATTTATAAAGAGATCTTTTTTATTCCTATCAAAGATCAAGTTCTTTTGGTTATAAGGATTATCCTCTATGGGATCTCTATGGATGGCATAGTTGAGAGTTACCATTAAAGGTTTATGATCCAAATTAGGCTCATGGTCGTTTAGAATGTCCAAATTTATTATATCGTTGTATAAATAAATATCAGAAATAACATAATCTACTACGCTGCTACCAAGCCCATGGATATAGGTCATCTAGGCCACTTCGTTAGACCATTGCAAATTATGAGATCTTGAGAACTACAGAGCTTGATTAACTTAGACCCAAACAAATTTTCCCCTAAATCTACAGAGCTTCTCTTGTACCTGCTAGCTAAATTAAGGTCTTCATCTAGCTAGAGAGGATTAGGGTTGGAATAATTTCTTAGGAGAATAGCTTGGTTGTTAGAAGTTCTAGCATTAAAATCGCCCATTAAAAGGATATTACCTTCATTCCTAAGTCTATAAATATCATTCTCTAGTCCATTGTAAGGACAATTTTTATCCAAATTGTTCTTCTTATAGAAGTTAGAGTTAATAGGGGGAAAATAGCATATAGCTATGTAGGTTTTTCTATTGTTGGTGTCAGTGATTTCTATCCACATATACTGGTTGTGAGGGTTTTTTTTATAAAGCCTAGCATGGGGGGAGATGTTATTCTTAATGTAACACGCTATACCCCAAATGCCTCTGCGAGAGGATCGCTTGTTCCAGATTGACCAAAGCACAAATCCATCTATGTTAAGGACCCTAGATTATGCGTGCTCCCAAGTTTCAACTAACAAAATGATATCAACTTCATTAGAGATCCAACTTAGCTTGGGGCCTTTGTTCCATGGAAAGCCCCGATAGTTCCAAGAAAGAATCCGGAGCATGTTGAATTGCTATTTATTACTATCTTTTTGGTTTCTATCTCGAATAACAGCTTTCCTATTTCTAATTATTTCCCATTTTCCTTCCTTCCTGGCTTCTTTTACCTTTTGAACCTCCTTTCTTAATTTTGCTTGATCTTTTGGAATGAGATCTTCATTTATGAATATTCCAGTTCCTTTTAGACTTGAGGTTTTACTAAGTATGTTATGTTTATGGTCAGTAGAGCTTACCTTTATCCGGATTAACCTTCCTTTATTCTCAGTTAATTTCCCCAACCTTGTCGCTTTTATGAGACATGTTGTTTCAATCTGTAATCTATTGTGTAATTCTGTCTGGGCTATGGCTAAAGTATCCTCGTTTTCCTCCTCTTTCAAGCCAAAAATTACAAGGTTCAAGGCCCTTTTGTTACGCTCATGGTCTAGTTCTATCAATTTTTTCATTTCCTCTTTAATGGGTTTGATATCTAATTTATCTGCCACATTATTTAGGGTGAGGCTGTTATTAACTTTTGCTTCTAGCTCCTTAATCATGTCCTTCATTTTAATACTTTCTAAAGTATCGACGGCTCCTTGTTGGGATGTTTGGTTCGTATATTGGCTCTGGTTTTCTATAGCATGTAATCTAACCTCAAGTGTCTCCATTTTATTCTCCAGTATTGTTATTTTATTTTCTATTTGTTTTGAATCTTGTTTTCAAGAGATGTAAATTTATTTTCCACCATGGCTTCTAATTCTGTTTGTAGTCTAATTTCTCTTTCTTCTCTATGTTTCTCTAAAGACTCTAAATATTCATAAATTCTATTTAAAGTAATTGAGCTAGGTCTACGTTTGACATTCTTTGGTAGGTGCGGTGATTTATTCATGTTTATGAGCAAATGAGCAGTAGATATGTATTAGAAAAGAAGAGATAAGGAATGTGTGCACCTGATATTTGAATGCGAATCGAACAGCTATACAGCGAACCCTAGCAGCAGGAGTAGAATCTCAAACAAACAGATCGGAGCTCAGGTTGCATGCAGTCACCAGATCGCATGCAATGTATTCACCCAGGTTGCATGCAGTCACCAGATCGCATGCAATATGCAGTATACCAGATCGCATGTAATGTATTCACCAGATTGGAGCTCAGGTCGCATGCAGCATTCCAGATCACATGCAATATGCAGTATTCACCAGATCGCATGTAATGTATTCACCAGAGGTCGCATGCAGTATAGAAACCAGTTGTGAAAATCCCCAAGGAATGTAATGACTCAAATTGCATGCAATGTATTCACCAGATCGGAGCTCAGGTCGTATGCAGTCACCAGATCGCATGCAATCTGTAGTATACCAGATCGCAGGCAATGTATTCACCAGATCGAAGCTCAGGTCGCATGCAGCATTCCAGATCGCATGCAATATGCAGTATTCACCAGATCACATGCAATGTATTCACCAGAGGTCGCATGCAGTATAGAAACCAGTTGTGAAAATCCCCAAGTAATGTAATGACTATGTATTCACCAGATCGAAGCTCAGGTCGCAAGGAATGTATTCAACAGAGGTTGCATGCAGTATAGAAACTAGTTGTGAAAATCCCCAACACTATCATATTGTAGATATAATATTTGTGACAGCATGAGCTTCAATAGTTAGAGTCGCATGAGCATAAACATCCAATAGTCAGATCGCAGGACCTCCAATAGTCAGATCGCATGAGCTTCGATAAGGCACAGTGGATTCGATCGCCAAACCCTTCAGATCGTAGAGATCCCAGTGAACCTAAACTCTTCATATCGCTTTAGATCCCGGAGCTCAATATGCCAGATGGAAAAACTATCATATCGCATGAGATTTAGATAGCATAAACTCCAAATCGCATGAGGTAGCTTCAAATCGCACAAGGGTGTCTATCCTTGCATGCATGCAGTGGATGTCATCCAATAGTCAAAGCATGATAAACATCCAATAGTCAGATCATATGAGCTTCAGTATTTAGATCTCATGAGCTTCATATCGCATGACCTCCAATGACAGTTAAGTCATGCTAACCACCAAGGAGTGTGTGTTATGAATAGTAAAAGTTGAAATTTATACTAAATACGAACGAGGAAAAATTGAATGCTGTGGGAGCACAATGGTGTTAGGCAAGTGATTGCTGCGTGAGCACATTGTTGTTAGGCATATATGCTACAAGAGCACAATGGTGTTAGACAAGTGATTGATGTGTGAGCACATTGGTGTTAGGCATATGGTGTGGCAAGAAAATTGATGATCTAACTCTCCTTTTCTGGACCGCAGAAGGGCTGGGTAGAAATGGGATTCCTGCACTCAAGCAAGGAGGCTTGGGGAAAATCATGAAGGAGTATGATATCAATATTAAGACCTAGGAAAAATTGGATATCTAGAAGACAAGACGCTATTTGATGTCATTGAGGAGAAAATTTTTAACTAGTTGTTAAAAGGGAGAGTAACCTCAGAAATTGTTGTAAGTCCACACGAGAATGGAAAAGGAACTCAAGGTAGCTTGGAAAAGATAACAAATGTAAAATCGTGTTAACGAATTTCCAAGTAATTAGACTGTTACATGCTTAATGTGTAATGAGAAGAAAGGATTTCCTCAGGTCAAGGACGACATAACTATCCAAAGGTTGGATACAAAACCAACAACCAAAGGGTAGTAATTATGTTTTATTGATGAATAAATTGCATTATGAAAATAGTTGGGTATTATGATACCAATAAAAAATAGAAAGTGTTCCATCAATTGCAATTTGTTATCGTACAAAAGGATCCATGGCTTATGCTTAAGTTGAATTATAATTTGACATGATTTACTAAATAAAATTTGGGCTAGACTCGACCTTGTTGCAGGAAAACTGCAAGTCTTGAACGATATCAACTTGAGAAGATACAGAAGGATCTCAGGGGATTAGAATGGACGAAAAAAAGAAAAGATGACAAAATAGAAGAAGGAAATTGGTTGAAAATAGGAACGCCGAGGATGGTGTTATTTTTAAGGGGGAGAGGATGTAATATCCCTCTTGCATACCGTAAATAATTGTAAATTTGTAATGTTCAGGTGTACTTGTTTCTGGTGAGGAGCTCAAGGCCAAGGCCCCACGAGAAGAAAATAAAATAAAATATACCTTCTAATTTATATAAGTTAACTCCCTAAGTTGTAGACATAGGAGAGTTAAGATGTGGATGCAACGTAAGGACGAGGAAACCGGCCGCCATCCTCACCTGCTACCTTAAGTCACTTCTTAGACACTAGTGTTTTCTCATGAGCTTAATGGGTAATCTACTGATCACATGAAACACTTCTTAGACATGAGACAATGATCACATGAAACACACTATAATAACCTAAGTAGTAGCTACAACTTATACAATAAGATCATGAAGAGGGTTATGAAGAATAGAAGAACCCTCACCACAGTGTAGTTACTTCCACCTCACATTTATTGAAGGTATTGGGTGGAAGAAGTTATATATATATATATATATCATGATATTATATATTACATATAAAAGCATGATATATATATATATAATAGCAAGATACATATATATAAAAGGAATTTCATAAGGGAGCATTAAATAATTTAAGGCATCATGTAGTAAAATATATATGTATTATCAAATAGAACGGGAATGCTCACATTAATTGAGTATTAAATTTACCTTGGGTGATACACCTGATTGCTGAGCCATTACCAGTTTTATAGCCTTTAATTTTGGAGCTATCTTTAACTCCTGGGATTTTATATTAACTGTTGGAGAGACGTTGAACCGGGAGGTTTTAATTACGCTAAAATACAACCACTGATTATGGAGGTGTTACAAGGAATTCATGAGCATGGATTATGGAGGCGTTACAAGGAATGCATGAGCATGGATTATTGACGAGTTACAAGGAATGCATGCGTTCGGATTTATGGAGGCATGAAGGAATTCTCACGAGGATATATATATTTTCCATACCCTAGGTAAAGGGGGGAGAGGAAAAGAAAAAACCTGATTCATGAAGAGGATGAGGATATTTCCAGTTAGTGATGGGGTCAAGCACGGAATTCGTTATCTTAAAATACATATCTATTATCCTGTCCGAGAGGATCAAGGAGGATCTTGCCAAATTTTCTTCGGGATGTCTACATTCGATTGAATGGTATGCACCTTCTTCTGGGGATTGCATTGGTATGTTTTTTTCCTTCAGACTCCTTCTCTACATTTAAAAGTTTGGATTTTCAAGTCCAAGACTCCAAGGGTTGAAATCATCTACCTCCTTTCGATTTTCGCTGTGTATCATTGAAATATGTTGAATGTTCTCTTGATATTTAAGGAACTGCATCCGTTCCAGTTGGGATCGCTATCTCCTGGCTTGGAACCGATCTGTGATGGCGTTAAAAATTGGCTATGCATTTTTTTAGGAACCAACCTTGGTGTTATTTTCTTTTAGCACAAATTATGTTGTAAATAACCCCGAATTTTTTTTCAACACAACCTGTAGATGGCTTACATCGGTAGCTTGCACTGAGGGAAGAAAACTTTTTTGAAAACGATAGTCTTTGGCTTAGTTCAGGATTTGGCATTATACCAATGTGTTGTCTTAGAATACATTCACATTTTGTTTCCTTCTCCCTCTGCGGATTGTTCTAGCTGTTTGCAATTTGGTATATTGTGTCCTTCAGGGCTTACTTATAGAACGTCAATTCAAGAACTTTTGCAATCGTGTAACTTTTTCTGTGTTTCCTTCAACCATGTTTTTCCTTGTTTTTGTCTGGGGTGGTGCCACCTAATATCATTGCAGGATGTTGGCTTGAGGAGAACTTGGCTGAATCATTTGTGGGTGCGATTTACTATGGAAACTTTGTATCCTAGGTTCCTAGCATTTTAGATAGACTTGAATGAGACAGTTTGTTTCCATAGAGAATTAAGTATTTAGAATAACTCTACTCAAGGTCCACTACTTACTAATATGCACTTCTTCCCACTTCAACAATTAGTAATTATGGTTTTTATTTTAAACAATTAGTGTAAGGCAAAATTGGGATCAGAATCTTGGGTTACTCTAGTTTTCCATTCTTTCTTTTTAGTTGTGAATTTAAGTTTATTGTTGTGCTGATATTTGCAATTTGGTGTGACAAATATTGAGATTAGAATTATTTTCTGAAGCATCCAATGATAAAGTTTTCTTGATATATTAAGTTTTTGTCTGCCCAAGGCCTCTCTTGAACCATATTTTAGTGTGAGCTATTGTCCATGTCACATGATGTATATTTACAGCCTTATATCAAGAAAATTAAAATTTGCACATTACAAATAGTTCCAGTGGAATGACTCTCCAATTGAAATATGTTCTATTAGAAGATTGTCCTTGTGTTTAGGTTGGATACTGCAAGATGCTTTTTAGCATGATAGTTGTCTCTGCTGTGAGTGGAATTAAGATATATCCTCTTCCCCTATTAGCTCATCACTATGCATATTAACAATTAGAAATGATTCTCTGATTTACTATACTTTCTCGTCGAGAAAGAAAAGAAAAAGTACAGTCGAAGTGCTCCAAATTTGTAACCTCCCAAATTTGTTGAAGTATTTAAAGGATTTGCAACTCTGTTGGTGGATGTAGGCACTGGCTAGGGTGAACCACATATATCCTTGTGTCCCTCTTAATTTTATGATTTATCTATGCCATTTATGATTTATGTGTGCCATTATTGAAGATGTTCAATGATTTATGTGTGAAATTCATGTGAAGCTATTCAATAATCTATACGTGGTTTTATTTTGTTATATGATTCATGTGTGCAAGTTATTTGTAAGTATGCTGTAATTATAAAGTGTTTCTAAGAATGCTTTTATTTAAAAATGTTCTATGATTTATGGGTGCAAGTTATTTGTAAGTACTCTATAATTCTGAAGTGTTACGAAGAATGCTCACGTTCTTGTAGGTACAAGTTGAACGCACATTTAGACAAAATATCTAAGCTAGCACTTAATGTAGTGATGAACACATTTGTCATGAGAAAGTTGAATTAATGGTGTTACTATAATAGGATTAAAAATTATGGTTAGATAAACGTATTATGCGCTCTCCATTCTATAAGCTCAAGGAGTTATATTCAACTTGTTTGTTGAGGAGTAACTTATTGCGATAAAGGTTGTAAGTGTAAGGTGAGTTCAAGTCCTTGCGGGTACTTAATAGGCCTATATATTAGTAATAAGACATTGTATGTGGGAATATGGCTAGTGGAAGAGGACTAGGTAATTAAATTGTCAATTGGAAGTTCTATATTAAGATCAAATATATGATGTTTTATTATAATGCTTGTGGAATCATAAAGGTTATAATTTTATTCATATTTGCATTTGTATAATAAAGGGGGTATTATTTCATAGTTGTAAGGAAATGCATGCATTGGAAAATTATAAGCTAAAGGTTTGTTAGGAACATGATCCTGCATAAAAAAACTCTACTATTGTTATCTTTAAGGGTATAATTTAGTCTTTTCAAAGTTTTTGTGTTTTTTTCTTAATGGAGATGTTACAGATGGTATCAAAGAGAGATTTGAAACACTTGGGCCAATCTGGGCTTAAAATGCTCCTACATATTTCGTTTTAGAACTAATGATTGAGTTTTTCCTTGTGATAATAGAAATCAACAAGTTCACAGTGTTGTACAATACAGGTACCTTAATATGTACCAAACGCAGATATTTATTGACCTTGTAGTTGTGTAGGAGAAGGTGGAATGTCTTGTCAAAAGCACAATGAAGATGGCCATTACTTTTTCCATTTCCACGTCAGGCCGACGACATAAGTACATATGTATCTTGTTATTTCCTTGATTACTTTCGAAGAGGTTTATGAATGTCTAAGATGATTGTTTTGTCTCTATTTGAATTGCACAAATAAATTCTTAGTGAAGTATAGAAGTCTTCTTAGACAAACTCATGGTCGATGAAAGTACTATAGTAGTTTCTATTATAATAGTAATGTGGGAGTTGAATTGTCGAAAGAAGTGACCTTTAGAACCTACATTCATAGTTGAATTGGCCATTAATGACATGATGTATGTGAATTTGTGATAGGTTACATTGTAAAACACAATGAATAATGTTGTTAAAGAGTAGCATTGAAAAGGTTCCCTAATTACCTAAAGCCCTAATGAGAATTGAATATTGATTATAAGTCTTCTGGACCTAATTTGGGGTTTATTATTTGTAAATGTAAGTGGCTCACGAGAGTATACTCCAAAGTCTTAGAGGTATCATTATGTGAGGGAATATGGTTATAGATATGTAGATGTAAATATACATACATAACTTACTTGAATTCCTTGAGGATAGCAAGGTAGCTATTAAAAGGGAACATTGATAAGTTTTTGATTTAGGAGTAACTGTATTACCCTTGAAAACTCTCTAAAAAAAATTTGCTGCAAACTATCACATATAGTAAAAGGGTTTAAGCACAAAGGTAAGTAATGCTAAAGGAATACATTATATTGTCAATATTTTACAAAATAAAAATGGTATCAAATGAATGTTAGTGGTGTTAAAAAAATACTAACATTATGAAACACCTCTTTACATTTGGAATTTCATGTAAACCAGGAACAAACAATTGCATTAAATCATATGGATACCTGTTAGTCGAACGGCTATGATTTCATATATATGTTGGTAATGAATACTTTTGTTGAGGTGCATGACTAAGAATAGCCAAAACAAATTTATTGATTGAGCATTAAGATCAAAGGTAGGAGGAGGTAATGGTTCTCAAGATTTGGGTCCACTAGTTTCAACAAAACCCTTTCACCTATATGTATGCACATAACTATCATATGACTTGGGTCCTACATGGATATGTCATGAGGAATAATTACGTTTGGTTATTCTAGCTATCGTGAACTAATAAAACCTAGGAAATGGTTAGTCGTTACACATAATAAGTGAATGATGAGAGAAGTGAATGTTAACTTCTTTATTGGAAGCTGCTGATCAACTTATGAATGTTGAAAACCATTAGCGTACTAAATAGATGCTAAGTAAATGTAGGACTTGAATTTCAGAATTTTTAGGAAGAGAATTCAAGTTTGTTACAATGATACCACTGTTATAATGTATCCTTTCCATATAATTATTAATGTTCAAGAAATTGGGTTATGAACATAAAGACTACTGAGGTAGTTATCCATTTTCATTGGTATTATTGATCTTCTTATACATTTTCATGAAAATGACAACATTCCTCACAGTATTTCTTCAAGAAAAGGAAAAAGAAAACTAGACTGCTTATGAACTTGGACCACAATACAGCTAAGGTAAATAGCATGATTTGTTGTGCCTAATGTTACTGGTTGTATAGTGCACCTATATAAAGGCTCTCATTTTTTATGAACTAGAAAATTCGTAAGATATAACATAAGCAGTTGATACATGAAAGTATGGTAAACAGATTTACTTTGAATTACTGATATTATTGGATTTTCCATGTCCCTAGCATTGCCATTCATGAATGTGGTGTAAAGTTGGAATATCCTTTCACTAGTAATTATCCAAATATAGACGAGTAAGGATGTCTAAAGATATTGGTATTGAAAATAATAAATTGATGAATTTTATATAATGTTATATGCCAACATTGTAGGATATGATAAGAACACTATCAGTCGAAATTGACTGTTACTAATAATATTCATTGCCTCAAATAATGAGGTTAAGAATGGGTGATGTTTTACTTATTATAAGTTGTTGAATTTTGAGGTTTTATAAACCAAGGATTAACTATGGATGATGTTGTTTATATACTGACATCGCTGGCTTCACCAAGATTATGGCCACTGTTACAATCGACATTCACTACGGTATATAAATCCTCCTGCATATATCAGTTGCGCTCAATTGCTCAGAAATGAGTAAGGAGTATTTTTTCTAGATGATTTATAGTGTTATATAACTCATGAATGATGATTAAAATCACTACAACTTTTGAAATTTTAATGATTGATTAATAAAATTTTGGGTTATCGATAGATGCTTCAACTAACTGTGTAGTCGATTCATGAATTGGGACAATGACAGTTAAGCCATACTAAGCACCAAGGAGTGTATGTTACAAATACTAAAAGTTGAAATTTATACTAAATACGAACGAGGAAAAATTGAATGCTCCAAGAGCACAATGGTGTTAGGAAAGTGATTGTCATGTGAGCACATTGGTGTTATGAATATATGCTGCAGGAGAACAATGGTGTTAGGAAGGTGATTACCGTGTGAGCACATTGGTGTTAGGCATATGGTGTGGCAAGAAAATTGATGATCTAACTCTGCTTTTCTAGACCCCAACAGGGCTGGGTGGAAAAGGGATTCTCGAATTCAAGCAAGGAGGCTTGGGGGAGATCATGAAGGAGTATGATATCAATATTAAGACCTAGAAAAAAATGGACATCTGGAAAATAGGACATTGTTTGATGTCATTGCAAAGAAAACTTTCAACTAGTGGTTAATAGGGAGAGTAACCTCAGAAATTGTTGTAATTCCACACAAGAATAAAAAAGGAACTCAAGGGAGTTTGGAAAACATAACAATGTAAAAACATGTTAACGAATTTCCAAGTAATTAGACTGTTACATGCTTAATGTGTAATGAGAAGAAAGGATTTCCTTAGGTCGAGGACGACATAACTATCCAAAGGTTGGAGATAAAACCAACACCCAAAGGGTAGTAATTATGTTTTATTGATGAATAAATTGCATTATGAAAATAATTGTGTATTATGATACCAATAAAAAATAGAAAGTGCTCCATAAATTGCAATTTTTTATCATACAAAAGGATCCATGGATTATGCTTAAGTTGAATTATAATTTGACATGATTTACTGAATAAAGTTTGGGCTACACCCAACCTTGTGGCAAGAAAACTGCAAGTGTTGAACGATATCGGCTTGAGAAGATACGGAAGGATCTTAGGGGATCAGAATGGACAAAAACAAGAAAAGATGATAGAATAGAAAAAGGAAATTGTTTGAAAACAGGAACACCGAGGATAGTTTTATTTTTAAGGGGGAGAGGATGTAATACCCCTCTTGCATACTGTAAATAATTGTAAATTTGTAATGTTCAGGTGTACTTCTTTCTGGTGAGGAGCTCAAGGACAAGGCCCCACTAGAAGAAAAATAAAATAAAATATACCTTGTAATTTATATAAGTTAACTCCCTCAGTTGTAGAATTAGGAGAGTTAAGACGTGGATGCAATGTTAGGTCGAGGAAACCAGCCGCCATCCTCACCTGCGACCTTAAGTCACATCTTAGACACTAATGTTTTCTCGCAATATTAATGGTAATCTACTGATTACCGACATACGAACCTAGGGCTCAAACATGAGAAAATAAACACATGAAACGCACTATAATAACCTAAGTAGTAGCTACAACTTATACAATAAGATCATGAAGAGGGTTATGAAGAATAGAAGAACGCTCACCATAGTGTAGTTACTTCCACCTCACATTTTTCAAAGATATTGGGTGGAAGAAGTTATATATATATATATATAAGCATGGTATATAACACTCGCATAACACAAAACACCCAATTAAATTTGAGGATATGCAGGTGTTAGCACATGTGGACAACTCGTCAAGGCGAAGAATTAGAGAGGCAATTGAGATTGTTAAAAACCCCAATTGCCTAAATAGAGATGACGGCCTGTCCATTAGCCGATCCCGGTTTCCTAACCTAACTAAGCCTAATAAAAATTAAAAAACCTATTACTTAATTAATTAAAATCCCTAAAAACCTTTTAGTTAATAAATTAAAATTAAAATCCCTAAAAACCTATAGTTAATTAATTTAAATTAAAATCCCTAAAAAATAATAAGTTTAAATAATATTAAAATTCTTAACTAAGACCTATTTAATACTAATTATAAACTAAACTAAAGGATAAGAGTTTAATTAAATTAATATTTAAAAATTATAAAGTTAAATAGTTAAAATGTTAAAATTTTTATAATGAAACAAGTTAAAAAATTTATTAAACAAAAATTGGATTACTAAAATTATAATTTGAAAATAAAAACTTAAAAAAAAATTGTAAAACTTTTAAAAATAAAATAAAATAAAAAATAAAATTTTTTTAATAATAAACTTTAGTTAGGTAAAAAACATTATAACTATTAATCTTTAAACATTAATTAAATTAATAAACCTAAATCCAAACTATTTCTAAAAATTTGAAATTAAAATTTAAAATTAAAATTTTTTAAATAAACCTAAAACTTTTTAACTTCTTTATAAAACTAACTATTAATTTGAATCTTTATTAATTAGGGTTTCCATTAAAAATAAAAATAAAAATAAATTAAATTATAAACCCTAAAAAAATTCCTTTGACAAACCTTGTGAGCGGCTCACAAACCTGTCGGCATCTCTCAAAACGACGGTTTCTGTATTAATGCATTATTGAAAGAGGAACAATCCCGAGACATCACTATGTCGTGAAGATGAGCCATGGCTTGGTTCGAAACGTAAAAAATAAACTTTCTTACTATAGATTCTCCATTAGATGCCATGAATCTTCACTGCAAAATCTCAGCAAACCTTAGCATGATATATATATAATAGTAAGATATATATATATATATATATAAGAAATTTCATAAGGGAGCATTAAATAATTTAAGGCATCATGTAGTAATATATATATATATATGTATTATCACATAGAACAGGAATGCTCACATTAATTGAGTATTAAATTTACCTTAGGTGATAGACCTAATTGCTGAACCATTACCGGTTTTATAGCCTTTAATTTTGGAGGTGTCCTTAACTCTTGGGATTTTATATTAATTGTTGGAGAGACGTTGAACCGGCAGGTTCTAATTACGTTGAATAACAACCACTGATTATGGAGGCGTTACAAGGAATGCATGAGCATGGATTATGGTGGCGTTACAAGGAATGCATGAGCGTGGATTTATGGAGGCGTGAAGGAATTCTCACGGGGATATATATATTTTCCAGACCCTAGGTAAAGGGGGGAGAGTAAAAAAAATACATGATTCATGTAGAGGATGAGGATCTTTCCTCTTAGTTACGGGGTCACGAATGGCATCCGTCTTCTTAAGATACATATCTATTAGCATGTCCGAGAGGATCAAGGAGGAGCTTGTGAAATTTTATTTGGGATGTCTGCGTTCGATTGAATGGTATGCACCTTCTTCTAGGGATTGCATTCGTATGTATTTTTTCCTTCGAACTCCTTCTCTACATTTAAATGTTTGGCTTTTCGAGTCCAAGACTCCTAGGGTTGAAATCATCTACCTCCTTTCAATTTTCACTATGTATCGTTGAAAGATGTTGAATGTTCTTTTGACAATTAAGGAACTCGATCCGTTCCAGTTGGGATCACAACCTCCTGGCTTGGAACCGATCTACGATGGCGTTCAAAATTAACTGTGCATTTTATTAGGAACCAACCCTATTATTCTTTTCTTTCAGCACAAATTCTGTTGTAAATAACCTCGAAAAATTTCAACACAACCTGTAGATGGCTTAGATTGGTGGCTTGCATCGAGGGAAGAAACCTTTTTGGAAAACGACAATCTTTGGCTTAGTTCGGGATTTAGCATTATACCAGCGTGTTGTCTTAGAATACCTTCACATTTTCTTTCTTGCTCCCTCTCTCGGTCATGCTAGTTGATTCCAATTTGGTATATTCTGCAAATTTTTATGTGAAGTGCTGCAAATTTTTAACCTCCCAAATTTGTTGAAGTAATTAAAGGATTTGCAACTCTCTTGGTGGATGTAGCCCCTGGATGGGGTTAACCACGTATATCCTTGTGTCCCTCTTAATTTTATGATTTATGTGTGCCATTTATGATTTATGTGTGCCATTATTGAAGATGTTCAATGATTTATGTGTGACATTCATGTGAAGATGTTCAATAATCCATGTGTGCTTTTATTTTGTTCTATCATTCATGTGTGCAACTTATTTGTAAGTACAGTGTAATTCTGAAGTCTTTCGAAGAATGCTTTTATTTGAAAATGTTCTAGGATTCATGTGTGCAAGTTATTTGTAAGTATGTATAATTCTGAAGTGTTTCGAAGAATCATTCATGTTCTTGAAGGGACAAGTTGAATGCACATTTAGCCAAAATATCTAAGCTAGCATTTAATGTAGTGATGAACACATTTGTTATGAGAAAGTTGAAGTAATGATGTTACGATAATAGGGTTAAAAAGTACAATTAGATAAAAGTATTATGCAGTCTCCATTCTATAACCTCAAGGAGGTATATTCAAGTTGTTTGTTGAGGAGTAACTTATTGCAATAAAGGTTGTAAGTGTAAGGCGAGTTCAAGTCCTTGAGGGTGCTTAAGAGGCCTATATATCAGTCATAAGACATCGTATGTGGGAATATGGCTAGTGGAAGAGGATTAGATAATTAAATTGTCAATTGGAAGTTCTCTATTAAGATCAAATATATGACATTTTATTAGAATGCTTGTAGAATCATAAAGGTTATAATCTTATTCAAATTTGCATTGGTAGCCTAAAGGGGGTATTATGTCATAGTTGCAAGGCAACGCCTGCATTGGAAAATTATAAGCTAAAGGGCTATTAGGAAGATGATCTTGCATAAAGGACTCTACCATTGTTATTTTTAAGGGTATAATTTAGTCTTTTCAAAGTTTTTGTGTTTTTGTTTAATGGAGATGTTACAATGGGGTTTATCATAATTTGTAAGCCTACTTTATGAGCTAGCTTGAGTTTGTTGAACACAATGCTTACACTGAGAGGGTGGTGAATCGCTATAAGGCCAATTTTAAAACTTTTCTTAACTTGTCACAATTAACTACCAATTCATCACTCCACTATTCTACCAATTTCATAATCATTTCATAAACATATTTCACTACATCATTCACATATCATAAGAATTTGAATCATGAAGAACCATAACACAAAAGAACACAACAACATATAATTTTGTAATCTTTTTGCATTAGTTTTGGATCGGCTACAGCCGTGAGGTAAAATCAGCACCAACTGATACAAAGAGCACCTAGTCTTCATCCAGGACCCTGCCTGGTTTTCTTAGACCCTGCTAAGAAGGATTTGAGGTATCCTAACTTCAAAAGCAAGACAAGCTTGCTTTTCAAATTAAATCTCACTGTCACATCATCTCATCAATCACATCAACATCACTTGTCTCTTCAATCTATTCTGTTGTTGGTCATTACTGCTGATCATCAGATCATCACTCTCATCAACACTGGTGCAACACACTTTTCAATCTTCTATATTCATCAACACCTTGTCACTAGTCATGTCTTGGCTCATCATACAGTTCATCATAGTCAGTCATAAAGGTCAATATATTTTATCACTGTTCATGCGCATCATCATGATGTTCATATGTTCACTACTGCTCATCATAAGCATCTTGTTCATATGCTCATCATCACTACTGCTAGCCATTCTATGCTCTTCAACCTCTACTGCTCATCCTCTTCACTTCTCATCAGTCTTCACTGCTGTAACTCTACATGGTCTGCTTATCAATCATCAAGGTCAGATCATTATCAAGGTCTTCATAGCTGTAGGTGTAAGTGTAACATTCTGTTGCTCAAGGTTCTACAATACAACTTGTCATATCTTGTCTACTTTTAAATCACTCTACTTCATCATGTCATGCTCTTGTAGATGTCAAATGTAAACAAGTCATCAAGGAGTTTCAGCAAGCACTGCTACTGCACATGTCTTTAAATTTCTGTTCATCATGTATCATGCCAAAACCATGACCGTTTATGCAACCTTGAACTGTTGTGCAACTCTAACTATGAAGAGAGCTCAGGATCTTGATATGGATGAGAAAACTTCCAACTGTGTACACATGGTAACACCTCCTCAAGTACATGTCAAAACTTTAATGTTTGTGTGCATCGGCATCATCATAGGGTTTGTATCATGTTGTATGCATCATAATACCATAGAATACTTCATCACATTGTCATAGTATGTATTATCATCGTGTATAAGCATGCATCATTATGCATCATAGAGTGTTCATCATAGTGTATCATCACATCAAGGAGTATGCATCATAGTGTGTATGAATGCATCATCATTATAGTTTGCATAGAGTATACATAATCATACCTTAATTAGTGCATGTTGCGATCCCATACTTGAGTTGTGTATGTCCTATTTGCCATTGAACACTCCATTGTTTCATGTGCTTATGATTTCACTTAGCAGTGCATGTCTGTGTATTTCTTCTATAGAAAACCCCAGTCAAAACAAATTTAGGATTGTTAAGTGCACAAAAAGAAACTTCAAACTGTATCAGTACAAAACTCAGACTGTGTATTTGCTTCAAGTTCGGACTGTTTGATGGAGTAGTCAATTTTCAAAACTTAGACTCTATAAAACTTGTGAAAGCTCAGTTGTGAACACCAACTAGACTACTGTTGACTTTTCAAACAAGATAAGAAACTGTCTCAAAAGAGATGGCTGTGTACAAGTTGTTCTCCCACTGAGTTTTCCGAGTCCACGAGTTTTACAATAGTCCATGAGTTCTCTTCATTGCTAATGCTGCAACAGTCACCATCGAGAGCCTTCAAAATTAGTGCTGGTACAACCCCAAGACAAGTACGAAATTGGGCTGTCATCAACCACCAAAGAAATATTCGACTGTTGCTTGGTCTGCACCAAATTTACCTCAAACCGAGTAGTTCATCTTAGTCCAAAAAGAAGTATGCCTTAACAATCATAAATTTAGGAGTGTTTATAGCAGTAAACTTTGGACTAAGTGCTTGTAACAAACCTAAGACAAGTCTAAGATTGGACTGTCATAAACCACCAAATTGTTTTTTGGGATTGCTTCTATCTTCACTTGCTATAAACCTTAGCACTGAGGCAACCTCAGTCTACAAAAAAAAATTCAAAGGAAGTTCGGAAATTCACACGCACAAAATGAAGGTGTTTATACTTTATTTATATAGTTTCAAACCCCAATTTTTACGAGGCCGACCTGCTAAAAATGTACTTTTAATTTTAAATTTAAAAATATTTATGGAGTTGAATTATCATTCAATATATTTATTAATGAGATTTCCTTTTAACAGGTCGATTTTGTTTTCATTTAGGTCACTTGTCATTCAAAAGTGCCACCATTATCCAATCAAGCTTGTGTCCTGAAGATCATCAAAATAAGCCATGTCATTATGTCATGTTATGTACTATGATCACTACCACCAAAGATACGTCAAGCCACAAGGGCTTCATCAAGAACCAAGGACCCTTATGCATGACAAAATCAACCTACAAGTTATCACATGCAAGGGCATAAGGATGTAGAAAGACTACACCATATGATAATTAAGTCTTCATCAAACTTGTGGGCATGAAGACAGAACTCCAACAAAACTTCAAGGGCTCAACATCAAGCTTCAATACAACAACAGGGGCATAAGGACATCTTATTCACATGTGGGCTTCTTCCACCAAGTTTCCACCATCTCAACCACACAAGAGGATAGCCTTGGGTACCAACGACCTCTTTATTGATTTTAAGGGCTCCATGTCCACACTATACATCCATGAAAAAGTAAGGGATCCAACAAAAGCATCATATCAAATGCAAAGCAAATAACAAGGTTCTTCATATCATCATCTATGTGGGTGCCAAGCCTTTCTCATGCCCTTGGGCCATCTCCAAGAGTTCCAGGACTCCATCAAGTCATCAATAACCATGCAAACAACAAATGACCACAGAGTGGGTCATTTGGCCCATTTGGTGTTCCAAAGGCTTATTTATCATGCCAAGGGGATTCATGGGCTTCTTCAACCACCTGAACCACACAAGAGGACCTCCAAGGGTTAAGATATCTTCTGTTGGGATGCTAGGTATTCTCTTGGGGTACCATGACATCATCATAGCATGAATGACCACAGAATGGGTCATTAATGCCTCTCCAAGCCATTTAGGGCTTCTCCATCATCTACCAAGGCTTCAGGACCATCTCGAGGGTCTTCGATGTCTTTAGCAATGCAGCGTCTTTAAGATTCATCCTTGTGGGTACAAGGACCTTGTCAACTCGGAACAAGGTGCTTCAAGGTACAAACCCACTCTGTAAGGGATCAAGGCACTATAGGTGGGATTTGGTGGCATCAATGACATCACGTGGGGCCACTACAAGTCTATGTTGGAATCAATGAAAATTTCATCAACAATCTCCCCCTTTGTCATTGATGACAATAACTCATGCTCCCCTTTTGTCTGCATCTCTCCCTTTGTCTTCATCTCCCCCCATTTGGCATCAATGGAAAAGGGTGTCCACATACATGTATCTGAAATCACTGATCACTGGTATTTGCTCCCCCTACCAACATGCACGATCCTAGGACCTGTCTGTATACTTCGAGTAACCATCCTCCAGCCTTATGAACTGAAGGTTTTCTAAGGTCTTTGAGAGACCTTACACTCAGCTTGCCATATGGTATCCATCCTCCTTGATCTGATCAACCTCTCCTAAATGCAATTGCTCGATCTTCCTCATCCATTCTTGTTTCTTGGCATCTGTGCTTTGCGCATTTTATCCTTCATCTATACTGGCTTTCCTTGATGAGCTGTATAGGAAACTTCTCACGTGTTGTTTCTGGGTACTCCAACAATCTTAAGCTTTGTGCCCAATTTCATTGCAACTCTAACACCTCATCGTGCAACAATATGTAGCAATGTGACCAACATTGTTGCATGTCCAACACCTGACTAAGCTGTTGGAACTTCCAACAATTCTTTGATCAAATTCATTTCTCCATGCCTAAGAGTGTCCCTGACTGTAGGAATTTGTCTTATGATCTTCAAATCTTCTTGCTGGTGTATATGAAGTACTCCTTTTTGGTTGACTTCTTTGACTTGCACATTCTTGGGATTTGTGGCCAAACCCACTGCATGTGTAGCATATCAATGTGTGACATGTGGTAGCAACATGTCCGACTTGATTACATGTCCAACATCGAAATGAGTCATTGGGGCTTCCAACCCTTCTTCTTCCATAGAATCTACAATCCATAGCTTTTTCACCAAAGTTAGAACAAAAATAACAATAACCATTGAAGCCACTTTCATACTTGGGTCTTGGAGTTGTTTCTTTTATGAGGGTGATTTGAGGAATAGACCTAACTCCTTGTTTCATCTTTGAACTTCCAAATTCCTTGTTGTCATGTTCAGGTGCATGGGGAGCAGCTTTGGACGTTGATGGACCTAATTCTGGAGTTTTCAAAGACCAAGTGTCATCTTTATATTTTTCTTTGTTCTTCTTGTAACCAAGACCAGTTTTGTTGAGCGGATATCTTTGGCAATCTAAGATCTTATCTAGGAAAATTGAACTGTCCTGGAACTTGACCAAGGCTTCATTCTTCTTACCTTTCTTCCTAAGACAAACTACCTCCATTTCCAACTTTTGGACTGTCTCCTCCTTTTCTTCCAGCTGACTATTCAGGACTTCTTCTATCCTCTTGGATTCCTCCAACCGAGTCTTCAGATCATGATTGACCTTTCTAGTTTCTTCAAGCTCTTGTGGAGGATTTTTTGGTTCTTCCTTTTGACTGATCAATTCATTCTTTAATTGTTCAACTACAACATCCTTGTCTTTCATTCAATCTCGCAACTCTTTGTCCTTGTCTTTGAGATTTACAGGAAACACTATCATTGGCATGGTCTTCTGCTGATATTCATTCAAGGACTCCAATATTTTATTTTTGAACTTTGTAAAGTCACTCTAGGTCAAATTTACTATGTTCAGAAACCAGTTGGTTCGGAGATCAATATTCAACAACGTGAGATGTATCTCATGTGTAGTCTTTGATATCCCTTCATCATCTTTTGTAATAACCTTCTCAATTTCATCACACAAGCTATCATTATAATCACAAGAGTCCATACCTTTGCTGGAGTCTTCTTCTTTTTGTCTTCTTCTTGATTGAGCTCTTCTAGGGGCTTGTCTTCTGATTCCTGATCTATCTTTACGGGTTCCGGTCTTGCCTTCTGATACTCACTCTCCAACTTGAACCATAGGTATTTAGCCGAAGTGTACTTTCCTACACTTTCCTTCACTGATCTGGGAAGTCCATCCATGAGGAACTTCAACGCTATAGTGTTGTCCTTCTTTGCTTCCTTCTGTGCAGCTGATTTTCCTTTCTTGTTTGATGGAGCGGGTGGATTGATAACAATTTCCAAATACCAAACTTCTTCAGATAAGCCTTCATTTTGCTCCTCCAACTGAAATAATCTATAATATCGATTATAGGCACGTCATTGCTTAAATAAATTTTCTTTTCCTCCATTGTGTCTAAGGATCCCCTTTAAGCTTGCTAGGCTTGTGACGAAGGCCTACTATGATACCAACTGTTGAACACAATGCTTACACTGAGAGGGGGGTAAATTAGTGTAAGGAAAATTTTAAAACTTCTCTTAACTTGTCACAATTAACTACCAATTCATCACTCCACTATTCTACCAATTTCATGATCATTTCATAAACATCTTTCACTACGTCGTTTACATATCATAAGCATTTGAATCATCAAGAACCATAACATAAAAGAACACAACACCATATAATTTTGTAATCTTTTTGTATTAGTTTTGGACCGGCTACAACTGTGAGGTAAAATCAGCACCTACTCTTCATCAAGGACCCTACCTAGTTTTCTTAGACCCTACTAAGAAGGGTTTGAGGTATCCTAACCTCAAAAGCAAGACAAGCTTGCTTTTCAAATTAAAGCTCACTGTCACATCATCTCATCAATCACATCAACATCACTTGTCTCTTCAATTTGTTCTGTTGTTGGTGAGTACTACTGATCATCTGATCATCACTTTTATCAACATTGGTGCAACACACTTTTCAATCTTCTCTGTTCATCAACACCTTGTCACTAGTCATGTCTTGGCTCATCATATAGTTCATCATAGTCAGTCATAAAGGCCAATATATTTTATCACTGTTCATGTGCATCATCATGATGTTCATCTGTTCACTGCTGCTCATCATAAGCATCTTGTTCATCTTGTTCATCTGCTCATCATCACTACTGCTAGCCATTCTATGCTTTTCAACCTCTGTTGCTCATCCTCTTCACTGATCATCAATATTCACTGCTGTAACTCTGCATGGTCTACTTATCAATCATCAAGGTCTGATCATTATCAAGGTAGTCATAGTTGTAGGTGTAAGTGTAACATTCTGTTGTTCAAGGTTATGCAATACAACTTCTCATATCTTCTCTACTTTTAAATCACTCTACTTCATCATGTCATGCTCTTGTAGATGTCACATGTAAACAAGTCATCAAGCAGTTTCAGCAAGCACCGCTACTGCTCATGTCTTCAAATGTCTGCTCATCATGTATCATGCCAAAATCATGACTGTGTGTGCAACCTTGAACTGTTGTGCAACTCTAACTATGAAGAGAGATCAGGCTCTTGATATGGCTGAGAAAACTTCCAACTGTGTACACATGGTAACACCTCCTCAAGTACATGTCAAAACTTGACTATTAGTGTGCATCAGCATCATCATAGGGTTTGTATCATGTTGTATGCAACATCATATCATAGCACACTTCATCACATCATCATCATAGTATGTATTATCATCATTTATAAGCATCCATCATTATGCATCATAGAGTGTTCATCATAGTATATCATCACATCAAGGAGTATGCATCATAGTGTGTAGGAATGCATCATCATTAAAGTTTGCATAGAGTATACACAGTCATACATTAATCAATGCATGTTAAGATCCCATACTTGAGTTTTGTATGTCCTATTTTCCTCTGAACACTCCATTGTTTCATGTGCTTATCATTTCACTTAGCAGTGCATGTCTATTTATTTCTGCTATAGAAAACCCCAGTCAAAACAAACTTAGGATTGCTAAGCACACAAAAAAAAACTTAAAATGTATCAGCGCAAAACTCGGACTGTGTATTTTCTTCAAGTTCGGATTGTTTGATAGAGTAGTCAATTTTCAAAACTCAGACTATATAAAACTTGTGAAATCTCAGTTGTGAACACCAACTAGACTACTCTTGACTCCTCAAAGAGGATAAGAAAATGTCTCAAAAGAGATGGATGTGTGCAAGGCCTTCTCCCACCAAGTTTTCCCAATCCATGAGTTTTACAACAGTCCACTATCCCTCAGTCCATGAGTTCTCTTCAATGCTGCTATTGCAGCAGTCACCATCGAGAGCCTTCAAAACTTGTGCTTGTACAACCCCAAGAAAATTCCAAGATTGGACTATCATCAACCACCAAAGAAATATTGGACTGCTACTCGATCTCCACCAAATTTACCTCAAACCAAGTAGTTCACCTTAGTCCAAAAAGCAGTCTGCCTTTACAATCAGAAATTTAGGACTGTTTATAGAAGCAAACTTTGGACTAAGTGCTTGTAACAAACCTAAGACAAGTCCAAGATCAGACTATCATAAACCACCAAAAAAAAATTCAAGATTGCTGCTATCTTCATCTACTGTAACCCTCGGCACTGAGGCGGCCTAAGTCTACGAAAAAAATTCAGATCAACTTCCGAAATTCACACACACAAAATGAAGGCTTTTATACTTTATTTATATAGCTTTAAACCCCAATTTTTATGAGGCGGACCTGCTAAAAATGTACTTTTAATTTTAAATTTAAAAATCTTTATGGAGCCGACTTGTCATTCGATTTATTTATTAATGATAGTTCCTTTCAATAGGTTGACATTGTTTTCATTTAGGTCACTTGTCATTCAAAAATGCCACAATTATTCAACCAAGCTTGTGAGCTGAAGATCATCAAATCAGCCATGTCATTATGTTATGTTATGTACTATGATCACTATCACC
Source organism: Pseudotsuga menziesii (assembly GCA_001517045.1). NCBI lineage: Eukaryota > Viridiplantae > Streptophyta > Pinopsida > Pinales > Pinaceae > Pseudotsuga > Pseudotsuga menziesii. The sequence continues at coordinate 354,730 of LPNX010674754.1, forward strand.
AAGGATACGTCAAGACACAAGGGCTTCATCAAGAACTAAGGACCCTTATGCATGACAAATTCAACCTCCAAGTTACCACACCATATGACAATTAAGTCTTCATCAAACTTGTGGGCATGAAGATAGAACTCCAACAAAACTTCAAGGGCTCAACATCAAGCTTCAATACAACAACAGGGGCATAAGGACATCTTATGCACATGTGGGCTTCTTCCACCAAGTTTCCACCATCTCAACCACACAAGAGGATAGCCTTAGGTACCAAATACCTCTTTATTGATTTTAAGGGCTCCATGTCAACATTGTGCATCCATGAAAAGGTAAGGGATCCAACAAAAGCATCATATCAAATGCAAAGCAAATAACAAGGTTCATCGTATCATCATCTATGTGGGTTCCAAGCCTTTCTCATGCCCTTGGGACATCTCCAAGAGTTCCAAGACTCCATCAAGTCATCAATAACCATGCAAAACACAAATGACCACAGAATGGGTCATTTGACCCATTTGGTGTTCCAAAGGATTATTTATCATGCGAAGGAGATTCATGGGCTTCTTCAACCACCTGAACCACACAAGAGGACCTCCAAGGGTCAAGATATCTTCTATGGGGATTCTAGGTCTTCTTTTGGGGTATGATAACATCATCATAGCATGAATGGTCACAAAAAGGGTCATTAATGCCTATTTAAGCCATTTAGGGCTTCTCCATCGTCTACCAAGGCTTCAAGACCATCTCCAGGGTCTTCAATGTCTTCAGCAAGGTGGCGGATTCAAGATTCATCCTTGTGGGTACATGGACCTTGTCAACTGGGTACAAGGTGCTTCAAGGCACAAACCCACTCTGTAAGGGATCAAGGCACTACAGGCGGGAATTGGTGGCATCGATGACATCCTGTGGGGCCACTACAAGTCCATGTTGGCATCAATGACAATTTCATCAACATAGTTTTCTTCTAGCAACTCCTTTTTCCTTTATAAGGACGTATTACCTATGTAATAATATCAATTATCATTTATTCATCATTCATTAATGTGTGTTCATTAATTCTTCTTCTTCTCTCCTTATTCTAATTCTCTACAATTCTATTTGAAGTTAATTGTGTGTCTAGATCCTTAGCATGTTTATGAAATTCCTTATGCCATCAAGGATTTAGAATTTCTACATGGTATCAGAGCTGAGGATATCAAATATCTACATGATATCGGATCTTTGAGAGTTCATTAATTAATCCTCCTTTTTCAGATTTGCAGGTTTATTTTGTAGGTTCAACTTCGAATCGATTCAAGAGTCTCAATTCCTCTTATTTCCCCATTCACAAGCTATTCAGAGTAAAAATTGAAGATAATTTCAGATCTAAAGAGACAAGGTCTCTATGTGATATTGTAATAACCCAACAATTCGTAAAAATATAAAAAAATGTAAGTGACATAAAAAGTCTAAAGTCGCAGCTAAGTAAGTGCTAATGGTTAGCATAAAAATGAAACAATTTATAAAAGAACATGGGATTGCATCCTTAAAAGAACCTGAAACCAATGGATGTAAGTTTTTATGGCCTTCTCATAACTCTTTTACTATTTTAAATAATACACAATCTATTTGACTTGTTTGAAAAACATGAAGAACTTCTAGGATAACAAGAGTATCCAATTTGTAACCTAAGGTAGAATACCTAAGTATCAAACCACCATGATGAAATCAAATGATGGGCAATCATATCATGTATAGTTTTGAAATGTTCGTTGGTTTTGAAAATGTAAAATGTTTGATGCAGTGCTGACTATAGATTTCAACCAACGCTTGAAGAAATATTTGGAAAGACACGTGGAAAGGTTACATCCACTCAAGGGTTGACTTAAAACCTCGAAACCCTACTCACTTGCTTTGCATAGTGAGAGTTCGTCCTTCGTGTTGGCCAAGCTGAGAGCTCACGGCCATGGGAGACGTGTAACCTCCTTCAAAATTTGGCATTTCACCTCCAACTTCTACGCTGTGACTGTTGGGAGAATATGTTAATGGTTTTGGTCTTTCTAAGGGTTGAATAGTTACAGCAAGAGCGGGTATTGGATTTTCTTTGTGGATCGAAGGCTATGCTTTTCGTTAACCTGCAACTGAACAATCATAGCTTCGACCTTCGTCTAGTTGAGTCGATTTTCTTGATTTTTCCTTCACAAAGGTGACTTCAAGGATTCTTGCCTTCCGACACTGTGCCAATATGAACCGGGGTGGCCATCTCTCCTTAGCTTCAACTCAAAACTACAACAGGTAAAGAATTACTCTTAAATCGGTCTTAGATTAGTTTTCTTATAAGGGTTTTTACAAATTTTAAGAAAACAAAGGATTTATAATGATACAGTTTGGAACTTGCAGGTCCTTGCTCTGGGTTCCAGCTCGGTAGGTGAAAACGAGCTCACCCTTCAGTTTTACCCCATCATACAATTGGTAAGCTCGGGTTTCAACAAGGGTTTCTTCTTGCCTACAGTTGTGGTTGTTGGAAGTTTGATTCTTGCAGTTGAAATGGCATGGCCTCGGTTATCTGTTAGCTTAAGGCTCCATTGCTTGTTTGTTTATGTAAAAAATTTTGAAACCCTTAGAGGGTATTTTGTACAGAGATGAAGTAGGCTCTGATAGCCGTAATGGAATTTGGTTTTCATTTAATTCTTTGCCTTAACGGCGTGAACAATGTAACTTCTTATTTCTGTTTTCTATAGAGCGCAACTCTAAGCCCTACGAGGCTGTCAACCTCTTTCTGGTTTATTTTTGTTTTTATAATAGATTCGAGAAGGTGAGAAAAGACTGTGAATCAATCAGGATTTGTAAATCAATTAAGGGTTTTACCTGTCAGTAAAGAATGGTTATTGTTTGATTTATATATTTTGCATAGTTCAATTTGGTTAACGAGCTTGAGCCTCAACCTTTAGTTCTAAAGGCTGTAAGCCATATCTTCTTATTTGATTTTGTCTTTAACAATTTGTTTATGTAATATTTTAATTATTATCCTGTATTTATAAATACTTCGAGTGCACAGTTTATGGGAAAAATTTATTGTTTTTAAGAGTAATATTTTACTCTGTTTTTGGTTCAAAAGGGTTAATTATAATGTGTACCCTACAGTTCGGGAAAAAATAATTTTTTTTACAAGGAAAGATTGAGAGCTCTGTTTTATTAATTTCTTTTAATAAATTTTATAGCTGTTTGATTTTTATAAAGGAAGTTTTTAGGGTAAATTCTGCAAAATTTGAGAATAGGTTATGTTTATTTTTCAATGACCTCGGTGCTTCTATTCAGGTTACAATAGAACCTTCTGTCTTAAAAAAGAGACACCTATTGTCTAAAATCAAATTTTTATAATATTGTTTTTAAATAAAAATATCTCAACCCAAACCCTAGATAATAGTCTGTTTACTATACCTATACTTATTTACTACATTGTAAGTTTTTGTGTGTTGGAAAATGATACTAGTATAAGAAAAATAATTCTATAAGTAATATGATTACTAAATGTTTTTACATACCTATCTTTCAGTTCTTATCTGAAGTAAATACATTTAATGCAGACATTATGTACTACTTCTTTATAGAAGAAATTATAAGCAAACTAGAGGATAATGTAGTTACATTTTTCATTTAAAGTAAAAACAATCATCATATTTACCTAAACAGCCAGTTGTACTAGAGTACTAGCTGAGCCAGGAGTGGGAAATATAGTATGGAATTATAATTCTATATGTTTCTCATTTTGCATATCTATTACTATTTCTAACATAATCTACAAATTACCAAGTCTATCATTACACAGTTACTCCTTTCCTCATAAACCCTAATTAAATACTAACATGCCTGTATTTAAAAAATAGTAAACATTTTACTGAAGACAGTAAGTAAATATAATAACATGAAGACAAATAAAACCTATCAATGATAAGGCGACAACAGGTTAAGGAGGCTATTCCTTCCAACCAACTCTTGGAGAATGCTCAGACATCGCTTCCTCAGGACCCTCGATCTTGTTTTTGGTCCTCCTAGTAGAGTACTGGGTGGAGAATATAACCTTAAGAACTTATGTCACATGACTGGTCCAATTACCTTAGTAATTCAGATTTGCTCACAACAGTAAGAAATTCATCCTAATAGTTGCAATAAGTTTAGTCTCAGCAGTTAACCTGTCAAACTCACTTCAGTAATCGCCTCCATCGAATTTCTCTTGAGTAAAATTCCTTCACCGTGAATGACCACCTCTCAAAAATGAGCAGCCTCAACTATCTTCAATGGAAAATTTTATAGAGATGCCTAGGTCTTCTGGGTTAGTTTCTTTTTAATGAGCCATCTTCTCCAATTCCCTTTCTTGGGGAATCATGACCACAAATATAGGGAAGTTTCCACCTACAATAGTTGGAAGTAGTTTGAGAATGTTGCCACTTGTTAGTGTACTCTCCACCTAGTCTCCTCCACCAGGTGACCAGTAAAAACTCTTTTAACAGCTTCCCTAAGCTGTTGTATCATCATTTATTTATTTATAATTAAAATATTATGAATTACATTAATTATTCTTGACCCCACTTGGACATCAATTACAAACTTAGAATAAAATATAACACAATGTTCCTCAAATAACATTATTTTTTTTTTTTGCAAATTGGGGCATGTGACATACACACCCTCTTAAGCTATAACATCATCCTCGATGTTATTTATTCCTCGTCCCCAAAGTTACCCTGAAATAGAATTGGATATGCATCCCGCATATGAATTTCCAATTCCCAAGTGGCTTCCTCTGGACTAAGGTGCTTCCATTGCACCTTCACCTGACCAATGGTGTATTTCCGAAGCGAGATCTCCCTCCACTCGAGGATACAATCTAGTTCCACCAGAAAATATCCTTCGGGTTCCACATGCACATCATTCCAATCAATAACATGAGTAGTATCATGTACATATTTTTTTAGTAGAGAAATATGAAAAACTTTGTGAACTTTTAAATTCGGTGGTAGAGCTAACTGATATGCTACCTGCCCAATCCTGGACAGTATTTCAAAAGGACCACAATATCAAGGTGCTAGCTTGGCACAACTACCCAGCCTTAGAGAACTCTTTTTGGGTCTCACCTTAATGAAAACATGTTTTCCTACCTGGAACTCCTTGGGGGTTCGCTTAAGGTTTGCTTGACTTTTCTGTTGATTTTGTGCAATTTTCAAATTACCTTGTACCTGTTTTACAATTAATTCCATTTCTTTCAATAATTCAGGTCCTAATACTAACCTATCCACGGGATTATTCCAAGAGATGGGAGTATTGCATTTTCTTCCATACAAAATTTCGAAAGGACTATACCTAGCTGAAGCTTGATAATGATTATTGTAAGCAAATTCTACTAGGTGTAAATAATATTCCCATTTACCTGGCTACTTCTTTACGTACATTCTGAGTAGATCCTCCAATACCTGATTTACTCTTTCAGTCTGTCCATCAGTTTGAGGATGGAAATAGGTACTAAATTTTAACGTAATATTTAATCTTTTAAACAAAGATATCAAAAATTACCTGTAAAGTTAGGGTCTTGGTCTGAAATTATCACCTTTGGTATCCCATGCAATAGAAAAATTTATTTTAAGAAAATATCCACAATATTTGCATCTTTATAAGTAGTTTTTATAGGTATAAAATGGGGTGCTTTACTCAATTTGTCAACCACTACCATTATTGAGTCATTTAAGTTCTGATTTTTAGGTAATCTAGTAACAAAATCAAGGCTAATTATCTCCCATTTCCAGCTAGGGATAGGCAATGGTTGAAGTAGCCCAACTAGATGTTGATGTTTAGTTTTCACTTGCTGACATTCAAAGCATATAGCAATATATTCTGCCAGTTTATTTTCATATTTGCCCAAAAATAATCTTTTCTTAGCATGCGTATAGTTTTTTGATAACCTGGATGCCCTGAATAAGGATTTTTATGAATTTCGTTTAAAATTAATAGCTTAATATTAGGTACATTAGGTACGTTAATCTGTCTTTATATAGTAATAATCCTTTTTCATTCAAGCTGTACCCTGTACTTACACTTTCTATTAAATTCTCTTTTACTTTTACTTGTAATTTTCGGTAATTTTCATCTTGTTCTATTCCAGCTTCAACTTGTTCTTCCAAGTCTGTTGTATAAGTGATGATAGCTACTGTAAAATTCAGCTTTGCATTTCTACTTAATGCATCAGCAGCCTTATTCTCATTTCCTTTGATGTGTTGAATTTCAAAATCGTATTCACTTAGAAAATCTAGCCACCTAGCTTGCCTAGCATTCAAGTTAGGTTGATCTAACAGGTATTTCAATCCTTTATTATCTGTCACATAATTTTTTTTCATGAATCTTTAGTTTCCTAGACTCATAATTTGAGTTATAATACATGAATTTCAAAATCGTATTCACTTAGAAAATCTAGCCACCTAGCTTGCCTAGCATTCAAGTTAGGTTGATCTAACAGGTATTTCAATCCTTTATTATCTGTCACATAATTTTTTTTCATGAATCTTTAGTTTCCTAGACTCATAAGAAATGACATGTCCTTCTTGAGTTAATAATCCACCTAAACCATCATTGCATGCGTCAGTACATGCTATAAAATCTTTACTAGGGTCAGCATTTCTTAAAATTGGTGCAGTGGTTAATAATTTTTTTTACTTTTAAAAATTGTCTTTGCACTTCTGATTCCAATCAAATTTCTTCCCATTTTTCTGCAAAGAGGTTATTGGATTTGCAATTCTTGAAAACCCTTCAATGAACCTCCGGTAATAACCAGTAATCCCCATGAATGATCGGACATCAGTTACATCTTTTGGGACTGGCCAATCTTCGATTGCCTTTATATTTTCAAGGCCAACCGAAATTCCTTTTTTAGTCACCACATGACCTAAATATTGGATTTTATCTTTAAAGAAGCCACATTTACTAAATTTTGCAAAACGTTGATTCTCTTGTAACTCTTACAAGACAATTTTTAAGTGTTCTTTATGTTCTTCTTCATATTTTGAGTAAATTAATATGTCATCAATAAATATGACCATAAATATATCTAGATATTTGTGCATTACATTATTCATTAGACACATAAAAATAGTTGGAGCGTTAGTAAGCCCAAAAGGCATAATGACAAACTCATAATGTCCATATCGAGCTCTAAAGGTTGTTTTAAATATGTCTTCATCCTTAATTCGGACCCGGTGGTATCTAGACTGTAAATAAATCTTTTAAAACACCATGGCTCCATGTAGTTGATCAAACATATCATCTACACAAGGTAATGGGTATCTGTTCTTGATATTAATTTTATTTAATTGACGATAATATATGCGTAGTCGTAGACTTCCGTCCTTCTTCTTAACAAAGATGACAGGTGCCCCCGAGGGAGACACACTAAGTCTAATGTAATCCTTATCAATAATTTATTTTAACTGTGAGTTAAGTTCATTTAGTTCTAGTATGTTCATTCGATAAGGGGCTTTTGAGCTGGGCACTGCACCAGGTACTAGTTCAATAGTAAAATCTAATTCTCGTTTCAAAGGAAGTCTCATAATTTATTCCAGAAATACATCTGAAAATTTCCTTTAGAATAGGTATATCTTCCAATTTTAATTTATCTATGTTATTCATGTTTTCTTCATTGATTACTATTATTACATAAGCCTTACAGCCTTTCCTAACAGCTCTCTTAAGTTGCAGAGCAGTGATCTACCTTATAGTTGTTTTCCT